>JAODLM010000278.1:0-600000 GCA_036937905.1 Salvia rosmarinus
GAGACCATATAAAGTCTTCTTTAGTTTGCATATTTTCCACCGCCAATTTCAAATCCGTAGCGCCCATATACACCTCTTCTTCCTCTTTAATTCTCCGTAAGAAAGCATTGGTAACATCAAATTGATGAAGGGCCATTCTTGGTTTGTCGCAATAGACATCAAGGTTCTTATCAGACTCATTTTTGCTACCGGAGAAAAGGTCTCGAGTAGTCCACCCCGTAGGTCTGGTATACCTTTTGCAACCGCCTAGCTTTGTACCTTTCGATAGATCCATCCGGTTTTCTTAATGGTAAAACCCATCCGCATCCAACCGTGTTTCTTTACCGTGGTCGATCACATACTTCCCATGTATTGTTCGAATCAAGGCATCCAGCTTCTTTCTTCATCGCTCGCCCATCGCTCGACTTGAGAGCTTTTCACCGCCTGGGTAAGTCTTCTTCTTGGTAAAGAGCAACCTGAAAGGCTCTTGCGAGATTGCTAAGATTATTGTTAGTAACATTTTCGATCGGGTACCTGGATGGTCTGACGGTTTTTTCGGGAGAGTATCTTCTTGGGGGAATCCCTCTGGTGCTCCTTGGAGGCAAAACATATGTACCTGGATTTTGATCACGCTCACTGTGAGAGTTGTCCATCGATTCAATAGGAACTTGTGTTTCAGAAACTTCCTCCCGAGGAACGTGAGATTCGTCTGCTGGTTCAATATCAATATCTTCAGGATCTCTTATTTCGGATACCGGACTGGGAAGGTGATTATCCGGTTCACTGACTTCTTCAGATTGTGGAGACGTTTCAGGAACTGTCTCAGCGGCACCATTAACTGGCTCTGTTGGAACCACCTCTACTGAATGACTCGAACTTGGCAACCAACTTAGTGGGTCAGACTCAATATCCCCCCCTTGACTACTAAGGTGGTGATGGTAGAAAAATTCGGTTTCGAGGAAATTGCAGTTCATGGTGGTGAACATGCGACGGGATTTATGATCATAACAACGGTAGCCTTTTTTGTTGATTCCATATCCGACAAAAACACATTTAACTGCACAGGGGTCCAGTTTTGTGCGCTCATGTTTTGGTATATGGACAAAAACAGAACAACCGAAGACACGGGGTTTTAAGGTGAGAGGTAGAGGTGTTTGGGCAATATCGGAAAGAACTTGCATAGGAGTTTTAAGTTTAAGGCTTTTTGTGGGAAGTCTGTTTATTAGGTAAACGGCAGTAGCTACGGCCTCAGGCCAAAATTTGGAAGGTACACGAGATTCAATAATGATTGCTCGTGTAATCTCAAGGATGATACGGTTTTTTCTTTCGGCTACTCCATTTTGTTCGGGTGTGTGAGAACAAGTGGTTTGATGGATTAACCCGTTATCGTGGAAGAATTTTGCCATAGATGAATTAACAAATTCCCCCCCGTTATCGGATCGCAGAATTTGAATGTTGGTTTTGAACTGTTGTTGAATCATTTTATAAAAAAGAGAAAATTTGGATTAAACTTGATTTTGGTGCAAGAAATAAACCCAAGTCATACGAGTGTGATCATCTATAAATAATGAAAATATTTAAAATTTTGACCCCAACAACAAAAGGGCCCCAAATATCGTAATGAATTAAAGAAAACATAGAGTTCACACGAGTATTATTAGGTTTAAAGGTTTGTCTACGACTCTTGGCTAAAACACATGGTTCACAATGTAGATCCAAGAAACTAATTTAGGAAACAAAAGTTTAAGGTAACCTATGGAAGGATGTCCAAGTCGGCGATGCGAGCCAAGCAAGATTGGTGGTTCGGTGAGACAAGATCACGGTGCCTTTTGAGCAATTTCATCCACGTAATACAATCCATTTCGCTCGATGCCACGTCCAATAATCTCCCCTTCGATATCCCAGAAATGCGTAAGGTAGGACGATTAGCACGGCATGCTTAAGTTCCTTCGTGACATGACTAATAGATAAAAGTTTATGGGATAACGCGGCACATATAGACAATTAGAAACTCTAAATGTTGGAGAAATTTCTATCGCCCGCCCCATCAATCGGAGTAATTTCCATTAGTCGTCTCGAACACGGGTTTTGTGGCTTTGTAAGCGTACAAAATATCCGATTTAATCGACATTATCAGGTTCGTGGCACCGTGATCAAATATCCACTAAGCACTTTTATTTTCCATGTGGCTGATTTTTTTAAAACATTTACTGGGATATCGATTTAGAGATTTGGGCGCCGGAATAAACGGATGGGTCGGGTATAAGACCCGACCCGCTACCTTCATAAGCTAGGGTGCCTTTGTCTTTTCTCTTCTTCTTCACTTATTCTCGCCGCAACCCTAGCCGCCCCATTTCTTCTCCCTTCACCATGCATCTTGTCCTTTCAAATCTTGGCGTTGCCTTGTGATCCGTGGTGCAGCTTCCTGCCGCCATTGCGACGGTGGCCTTTCCCGATTGTTCCTTGGCGGCTTGTGGTTGTCGCCCCACCATTCCGGTAACCCACCAACCGAAAACACATATCTTTCGTGTGTTTTGTCATTCATGAGCTGAGCACTTAAGATTGCTCTTATCGATCTTATCCCGGACGATGAGCCGCTAAGTTTAGTCTGCCCGACACGCTGAGCGGCCAAACCTCTCGCCGCCATACCTGTTGCTTCACGCCTTCGGTGGCTGCATCGCTCCCGATTTCTCGATCCGTGGGATTCTCGATGAATTGGATCCCGACACCCCTCCGGCCGCCCTCGCCGGATTATGGCATATGCCGCCTCCACGGTTGGTAGCGGGTCAATTTTAAGGATGTCCTCCGCTCGTGTTCAGATTTCGCTTATTCCGCGAAGTTGGAACAACCGTGTTTCAGATCGTATTTTCGGTATGTTGCTATATCTTTATCGCATTCCATCGGATTTGGGTGATTTTCATCTATTTTCGCCTGCATCCTTTGTAAACCGTAGAAGCTTTCTATGGTACCTTGGCCTTGCTTGCTACCGCTGGCTTGTACCGTGAGTTCGAAAATTTGGGGTGAGTCCTTCTGATCTTGTATGTTGTGGCTAGCTTCTCCATAAGCTCTCGCAGTCCTATATTGGACGTAATTGTTGGCTAATGTTGGTTCCATGTTTCAATGATCCAGATATGACCGTGAGGTCTTTCGTGTACCATTTGTGTGCGCCGATCATTCGGCTCGGGGAAGGAGGATGGCCGTGATATGATTGAGGCAACCCTTCCTCCGATGGCTAAATGCATCATTCGCGACTACAACAGCATAGTTGAACTCGCTCAATTTGATGCTTATTGTGACCGATTGGCTTTGGTTGTTCTCGGGACACGATTTTCAATCGCTGATTGACCGAGGTGTCGAGAAGCGGCCAATCACGAGCCGAGCTTTCGCCGGGTCGGGTCGCCGACTTAATGTGTTCTTCGCCTCCATGCGGAAAACAGTTTGTAGAAAGGTAGATGATGATCGCAGAATAGCGATATCCGTGAGGATCGCATCGCTTCCGATACCATATTAAATTGTATGTTGAATATGTTTGAGAAGAATATAAGGTTGGTAATTGTTTCTGTATTGATACTGACGATTAAACATAGGTAAAGTATATAAAGAATACAAGGAAATGTAAAAAAGGAAATACTAATTAAGGGTATGATTTTGTGTGGTGTAATTGCAGGATCCCCGGAGACAAATCGTGCTATTCTTGGCGTGCATCGAGCTATCTTTGGAGGATATTGAGGATTTCTAACACGCCATACTATCGATCAATGAGTATATTTTTAAATTTATCAAAACACAATCAAATGCTCTGTACTTGGATTTTGGAGGCAGCCATTATTAGTTCCGCACATGTATAATAGAACACAAAAATTTGTGTCCTGCACCCGCCTCACACGCAAACATACGTATTTATATATGGATGTAGTGACATATTCTTTAGAGAAAATAATAGTCACCAACATAAAAATGTCAAATTATAGCCAACTGACAGGCCCTATTGGGACTATTATCACCAAATAGTATCAATAGGTATTTGACATTCCTTAACTTGGATGACTATATAAATGAATTAGCAGTATTCTTTATGTGTTGTGATTTTACAACCTCAGAAATCTGTTTTGCTTTATTATTCCGATAATTAGTGAATATAGTACTATTCCTACTTTGATTGTAACTGTTGGAATCAAACCGATATATAGTTGAATTCCTCCAATTTAATTTAAAATTGTATCTAATTTTGATAGTTACAGCCCAGCAATTAATAATTGAATGGCTCTGATTTATTATATTTGAATCTGATTTACTAATAGTTCAGTGAAAATGGTGAAAATTTTGAAAATAGTTGAACCATTTTTTGTACTTTACATAAATTGAGTTTTGAGCTAAATTTAGTATTCATCTATGGCATCTCTATGCATTTCTGACTATGTGAAGCCAATTTTTGTTATTTGAATATTCGGCCATTTTGGTAAACATCTTGTTAGTTTAGTTCCACATTTAATAGACATGCATGTATGATCTGATTTTAACTTACACTATTTGTTGCAGACAGTTGGGGCATTTCATATTGAGTACTGTGTAGGACTATTTGATAGTTCAAGTAGACTCGTTGATTTACCGCATTTTGATGCTCATGCTTTGAAATTAGGATAAAATAGGTTTATTTAGAATATATGAAATGCAATTAGGTCGGTTTTTCGGTCCGACCGAAACCGATCGTTTTTGCGATCGGTCCGAAAATTTCAATCGATCAGATTAGTGCTTGTAAATCTTGATATATTTTGTTAGATTAGTGGATCTGACTGGCCATGAAGATACACCATAAAGCAGAAATGTATGGCAAAGAGTTTGATGATGTTCATGTGCCAGGCCAACTGATATGAAATGTAAGATGAAACAAACTGAGTGTTCTGACATTTTTCTCTTGGGAAGGTTTGCTAATAATATGGTTTTAGTACGTGCTCATTCCTTGAGTAATATTTCTTGAGTTGGGAACTACTAATGACCATTTTGCTACAAAAATTGTCTTAGTATTTCATGGAGATTGTAAAGAATTCCAGGTACATTATTTAATTGTTTTTAGAAGAAGAACTATGTTTTTCTCTCTATCAAAGTGACTTGTCTTGTTTGAGGTAATTATAATTTTAACTGGTAACTTTGTGAGAACTTTTCTACCATGTTTATTTGCTTCTGACTTCTGGCATAAGGAGTAAAGAGTTCTATAAATCTTCAATACACTTGAGTTCAAATTGGCAAATCGCTGTATATGAAGCAATGGTTGTTTCTTATTTTTGTAGATTAATTTGCGAGCTGTTAAATCATTTTTCCTCAAATTGATTACTTTGTTTGATCTGATATTAACCTTTCAGTCTGATACTGTAAGATGCGGAGCATTGGTTCTATAAAGATTTGAGTTCTTATATGCCTGCTAAAAGGATTGTCAGGCTTGCTATTATGGAGAAGTAAGTGGACTAATAATTAATAGAAAGTTGTTTGCCGTTTTGTAACTTGTGAATTGTGATATGTTATGAATATGTTGGCTTGCCAAAGAACAAATCAGCATACAACGGTTTGGTTATAAACTTTAACATTCTAATGATGTGATTAGATGGAAAAACTCTTAATTAATCATTACTTCTAGTTCTAGAAACTTTTGCAGGGTCTTCTGTGTCTTTATTAACCGAGTTAAAATGTGCTTGATCCTTATGGTAATCTTATTTCCACTGCAGCCATATAGTTATGCCAGTGGTGCTCATGAGGTCGTTGAAAAGCATCACCTCCTTGAACGCTGTATTTGGAGTGGCGGGCCGCAGAACATTTGCCGCTGGAGGTGCTAAGAAGAAAGGCTCTAAAGGTGGTGCTGCTGGAGATGCTCCCAAAGCATCATTAATAAGCAAAGAAGTGAAATCCACTACGGTTTATGGAGCCAATATACTAAAAGACGGGCAAGACCCCAAAATCTTGCCCGACTCTGAGTACCCAGATTGGTTGTGGCACTTGCTCGACAAGCGCCCCGCCCTTAGTGAGCTCAGGAGGAAAGACGTAGAAAGTCTTCCATTTGACGATCTAAAGCGCTTCGTCAAGCTGTATAACCGAGCGAGAATCAAGGAGAATAATATGTTAAAGGCCAAAAACTAAGACATCTGTGGATGACTTGTTGTTGCGAACTGCTGCCGCCACCACTCCGTCCAATTAGTATGATATTGTCCGCTTTGGGCTAAAAGCCCGCACGGATTTGTTTTTGGGCTCAACAACTCCCAAAAGGCCTCATGCTATTTTGGAGTGGTCTTCTTAATATATAGAAGACAATTTTCCTTCTCACTTCGGATGTGGGATGGGTTTGCCACACCCAACAATCCTCCTCTCAAACCAAGGACCACATCATTGTCCTCCCTCGAACGATAATCCAGACATCTTGCACCGCCGTTACCACCACGGACTCGCCACCGACCACTCTTGCAGAAGACTTTCGACACAAGGAACCACCTGATTCAATCGTGAGTTCACCGGGGTACTCCTCCACATCGAATGCAGCCTCGCCCCGCCCACATATTGGGCCCACCAACCGTCGGCTCGATACCACCGTTAGGGATCGCTACCGCCACCACTCCGTCCAATTAGTATGATATTGTCCGCTGGGCCAAAAGCCCGCACGGATTTGTTTTGGGCTCAACAACTCCCAAAAGGCCTCATACTAATTGGGGTGGCTCTTAATATAAAGAGGGCAATTCTTCCTCTCACATCCGATGTGGGATTTGGGTTTGCACCACATACAACAATCCTCCCCTCAAACCAAGGACCACATCATTGTCCTCCCTCGAACGATAATCCGAACATCTTGCACCGTTACCACCACGGACTCGCTACCGACCACTCTTGCAGAAGACTTTCGACACAAGGAACCACCGGATTCAATCGTGAGTTCACTCGGGGTTCCTCCATCATCGGGAAAGCAGTCTCGTCCCACCCACATATTGGGCCCACCAACCGCCGGCTCGATACCCATCTGCGAATCGCCGCCGCCACCACTCCGTCCAATTAGTATGATATTGTCCGCTTTGGGCTAAAAGCCCGCACGGATTTGTTTTTGGGCTCAACAACTCCCAAAAGGCCTCATGCTATTTTGGAGTGGTCTTCTTAATATATAGAAGACAATTTTCCTTCTCACTTCCGATGTGGGATGGGTTTGCCACACCCAACACTTGTGTCAGAGATGATCAAGTTTAATCTCTGATAAGAAAGTATGTCTTTGTTCTTTGAGCTCTAGAAATGGTTGATTTTGCTTTCAAATGATGGTTTGCTAGTTTCTTACCTGTTTCTGTTTGCTCAAATTTGTCTTCAAAATGAATATTCAACGACTTTTTTATCATTTGTTCTTGGAAATGCCTCCCAAGTTCAAGCTTATCAACCAGCTTATGTTAGGAATGGGTTTTTTGATTGATTTAGACAGATTAGGCCAAATATTTCACCCAAATTTTAAAAAATGAGGTTGGTTTTAAAAGTTTCAAACCATGATGATGTTACTTTGTAGTTCTTTCTTTTTGGATGATGTGTGTGACCTGTAATCGTTATCTAAGGTATGTATTAGGTAAATCTACAGCACTTCAATATCAACTTCCTCACTGTCCATTCTGACAAGAGTGAAAAATATGCATATATCTATATGAGAAAATTACAATTATGACTCATATTATCTTAACTATTGTCTAGAACTAAATGTTCTATTCATAGAATTTATACGTTCTGGCTTGAAGAATAATCTGCCTTAGCCCTCCAATGGGTGCAACAACCATCAAAAGAACCCCCAACACTATGCACACCTGAAAATCAGAACTTCAAAATTAACTCTCTCTCTCTCTCTCAACCAACATTGCTCAAGTTGGATACACTTACCCAATTCACCAACCAAGATAAGCTGAATCGCCGTGGTTTGTAGATGGCAAGCCAAATGATGCAGGGAAGCTGCACAAAATCGATCAGTACATAAAATCTCTTCGCCATATTTGCAGCTATCTAATACTCAATCATATGTCCGATCATAATGCTTACACAGTACGTGTTTGGTGCGAAAGCAAAGCCTCCAAAAAACCCGAGAATCGCGCCAAAGAAAGGGAATGTGATGGCAATGAACATTGTAAAAGCTGAAAATCAAGAATGTCAAAACTTATGCTACATTTTGTCTAGCTAAAAGGGAAGGTTTAGTTTGTTTACCAACATAAGTGTTCCTACTAATAAACCGAAGATACCAAGCGGGCTTGAACTTCAGTTTCTTTACAAGCACAGTCTCAGTCATGTCATAAAGGGGCATGGCATATAACTGCGCAAACCAAAACCAGGCAGAAGAAATTAGAGGTTTCTTGCTTTCTCATTGTGCTGAATTCTAGAATGTTCACGGACGACTCTTTGACAACACGCACCTGATAGCCTCCAATGAGATGAACTGTGACAAACATGTTAGCCATCGCAATTAACCACTTAGGTCTCTGCAGGGTGATCAAGATGTTGTCCTCGACTGCATCCCCGAAAGTCCAATACCCGATAAGAGCAACGGGGAAGTAGCACAAGGCTATAATTATGTAAGCAACAACCGCTCCCTTCCACATAAGTTTCTTAGACGGCCTCTCCGGTGATGAAGGCAGAGAAGCTTGGATCTCCATCACGACGTTGTGTCCACTATAAGCAAAGGCAACAGTCCCCAACGCACTGAAGAAGTCGAACACAGCACCAGCTGTTGTCTTTGACCTATGCCTATACTGCACGTTAGGCTGCACACCTCTATCCACTGAGGCACCCCACGCGATTGTAGAGTAACTGCAAAGCTCAAATCTGTTAAGTTGATCTCAAAGAGTTAACCAAGATTATCTGGAAAAGCTAACAAACAGACCTTATAGACATGACCGCTGCTGCCAAAGACACACCAGAGATTGAATTGAAACTCGGGAGCTGGGAGAGGACAAAGTGGGCAGATGAGATGATCATGATGAAATAGGTGAGTTTGATATGTTTGCAATCTTCGCAAACCAAGTCGTGGAATTTCTTGAGCGACTGGCCTCCCGTGATCAAGTAAACAATGTCGACAGCAACTAGGCACATCAGCTGCTGAGGCAAGACGATCCACAAACCAAGCTTGTCGCCAAAGGCATGCTGTCCTAGCTCGTGGTACCTGTCGAAACGTTTCCCAGGCACCATCTCATGCATGTTTGCCATTTGCAACAAGGTGTAGAGAGTGATCATCCAAGATATGACCAAGACTGTCACTCCAGGTCCCCTGATAATTCAGCAAAATAGCAAAACACTCACTGCTTTTTCTTTTTCTTTTGTTCTATCAGAAAACACTCGCTTCTTTTCTCTCAAACAAGATATTTGAAAGTTTACCATCCGAGTTCGGACATGGCATAAGGGAGGCTGAGGACTCCGGCTCCGACTATTGCAGTGACATTGTGGAGAGTCGTGAACCACCATCTTGCTTTTCTTGAAGCAGTGATTGGGAGCCAATCATCTATGGCTCTCTCTTCTGCAGAACGCTCGTCTACCTGTATTATAACAACGATCAAGGCTCCCAAAGAACGAAGGAGTGTTCAAGAATCCTAAAATGCAAGTATTAACATGAGATTTCACATTCTTAGGTGTCTTCCAAGGCAAAAAAAAAGATGCCATAAATCATTAGGGCTCTTCATGAAAAATAAAGACTCATGTTTTGTGTTAGCATATTCTTCCTTATTGTAGGGACAAGATGTGCCATGTAAATGCCCAAACACACACAGTCAGAGAAGGAGATTTACATTAGCATTATTGTACTCTTTCCTGTCATAACTTGGAAATTCAGTTTCCATTTCTGACAAGTATTTATCTTAAATTTCCAAATACTCGGAGAAATTGAAGAAGCTGAAAAGAGACGAAGAGAAGGAAACTTAAAGCACATATGAGATTCAAAACATGAAATTATAGGATCAGAATCAGCAGAGCGTGACAAAGTTCATTATCACAGTTTAGTTAAGTATGATATATAAATTTATTTATTTAGTCATTTGGGTTGGTTACAGAAATTCATATTAATTGATAAAAAACAGTCAAAACAGCAAGACTATTAACAGTGATATCATCCAACTACTGCCCAGAAAGCTACACTTTAGCTAACCATCTGTCACTCTCTGTCTTACTCACGCGCGCGCGCGCACACACACACACACACACGCATTCTAACAACCGTTGTTGTGAAAATTGAGAAAAGCCAAGAAATTTCCCTGATTGTGACTGCACAGATTTTGAGCCGGCATTAAGGAATGGAGAATTAATAATCACTTCATATTTTTGTGTAATTTGGCATTATGACTTATGAAACACAAATGTTGACAATTGAAATGAAATTGTATAAAGAAACATATACCTAATGAGAATTTCCCAACGAAATCTTTGGTAGTGGTGAAGAATCCAAGTTTTTCTTGAACATTTTACTTTAATAAATGGTCAATGCTGTGTGTTTGGCGAAATAAAGAACATGTAGCAGCATTCTAATGAGTATTTTTCTTTATTTAGAAAATCTAAATTTTCATTTAACGGTTTTTTTTTTAAAGCATAGAGTACAACTGCTTTCGAAAAAAAAAAAAGATCAAAATACAAAGAATGAAACTGTATAGAGCTACAAAATAAAGTGAAATTAACAGTTTATTCTTCTAAGATTCTTCGGGGCAGAGACTGATTGAAATGAACTGCACTGTCGAATATTATGTCTATTTCTGATAGATCTAAATATATAATTTATTTAAAGAAGTCACCTTGTAATAATATTGGGACGTCAAACACGGGAATCCAATATTCCTCGTTTCGCCGTGAATTACTTGATTGCCAGTTGTAAAATAGAGTTGAAGGGGTCTTAATTATAATAGGGATCTCAATTTATATACCCAACTTTCATAATATATGTATCACTTATATCCAACCTAAAAATTAACTACAGCCATACCCAAACCTATTAAAAAACTATATTTTGAATCAAAACAGTCAATTTTTTTGAAATTTACAGTGTGTCTTCTATAAAGTGATGTGAAAGAGAATCTGATTCTTTTTTTCTGTGCAAATTTAACACCCTCAACCAATTTTTGCAGATTTCATATTTCTTTTTTACTACTTTGCTCCCTTCTCTGACTTCAATCTTTATACAAGTGAATTTCAGATTTCAGATTTCTTTTTCTCTCACTTCAATCTTCTTTGATTTCAGATTTCTTTCAGTTTTCAAAAATTTCGAAACACTCTTCTCGCAATTTTTTCACGCCGAAAGATAAGAAGATATTGTAGAATTTCCATTTCCATTTCCATTCCCATTCTCGTGAATTTCGAAAGATAAGAAGAGAGATATTGCAGAATTTTCATTTCTTCCCATTCACGTGAAGAACAACCAGAGGTAATTCTCGCATTTTCAGGCCGAAAATCTGCAATATATACATGTTACTTGTTGTTTCCGCGAAAAATGAAGTTTCTGGTCGATCGGAGACAACGAATTTCGACCGGAAACAACGCGTTATATCTTGAAATTGGAGCGGAGAGAAGCCTTCCTCGACCGGAGACAACGTTTGTCGATCGGAAACAACGCGTTTTGAAATTGAATTAATTTGTTGTTTCCGGTCGACAAACGCTGTCTCCGGTCGAGGAAGGCTTTTCTCCGGTCGACCAGTGACAGCATTGGCGATCGGAAACAACGAAACTGCACTTGATTTTCAATTCAATTTAATTTTTTAATTTTCAATTAACACTTGATTCCTCGACCGGAGACAACATTGACTTTGATATCAATTTAATTTTCTAATGGTTAGTTATTAATTAAATTTTGTAATAATTGCAGGCGAAATCATATTTTACACGAACGAGTGACAATATGTCGGACTTACCGGTATGTTCTCGTGTATAATTTCAAATATAGTTATACGATTTTTACAGTATGTATATTTTGGATAAATATTGCTAAATGTGATTGAATAATATGATTGAATATGAATAGTTAATATTTTGAATAATGTGATTGAATATGAGTAGTTAATATTTACCGATATGGCTTGAATAATGTGATTGAATAAATAGTGTTTATGGCTTGCATATTTTCGATTGAATGAAATATTTGTTTTGGCTTGAATAATGTGATTGAATAAATAGTGTTTATGGCTTATATATTTTCGATTGAATATTTGTTTTTGTTTGTTTTTGCTCCTGTCAACTTCCGCTTCGTTTAATGTGAGATATTCATTGAATGGATCTTAGATAGTTTAAATTAAGATTTTTAAGGATTTAAATTAATCATGAAAACATGCAGAGAAGTTAATAATACAGTATTATTTTATTTAAGATTTTTAAGGTCTTAATCAAAGCCATTTTTTATAGTATAATACAAATAAGAAATACTATTTAATTTGTGACACGATTACAAAATTAATTTATTAACGAATAAAACACAATAATATATGATAACATTAACTTAATTAGTTGGGAAATTTTCAATCAACTATATTTCTATCAACCAATTAATTAGTTGGGATAATTAGATATACAATTATAATACTAAAATAAAAGCATATCTAATTATCAGCAAATTTCAAAAATGAACATACTTCAAGTTTGTAAATATATACGAAAATTCAAGTTTGTAGATATATACGAAAATTCAAGTTTATAACATACTTCAAGTTTAATATAATTATTTTATAAAATTTATTTATTTAAAATTCATAATATGTAAAAAACTCTTTATCCATATTATCATTTGAAATTTCAGCTTTGGATTAATATTGAATTAGTCTCCTACGTATTTGGATAACGACAATTAAATATTTTTCATTATGCTTCTCAATTATGTTGTAGTGGATATATAATAATTATTGTAGTAATTTGTTGGTTTGTTGTACGTTGTGTAATATGTGGCATTGATATAATTGTAGGTCGATCCTATTTTCTTGAGGCCTACTACGATAAATGTTGTGGCGGATGTAAAGACATATTATAGGACTGACTATTTTAAGTTTGTTAAGAATGTGTTGCTAGATAAGGCGTGGCGGTTGCTAGATATATTTAAGGGGTTGCTTTGGTCATATGATTGATTGGATTCCTGCCTAAGTCTAGTTTATCTTCGCACCATATAGTCTCCGCCGATAGAACCTACGCAATCGAAATGTATTTTTCATCAATGGAAGAAATATATGTTTTTCCATTAGAGATAATACTCTAGTCACCGCCCGCAATTGGGTCATCATCATTTGATCCCACACAAGACTACGACTTGAGCAACGCTGAGGTCTATAGGATTTTTATGGGGCACACAGATTACATTACGTAATCTATTAGATAGATTTTATAGTGATGATGTTAATGCAAGAGATCTTGGTTTATATTTACGTGTGGCCAACGTTATTCTCCTCTATGGATTTGTATTTGGGTACGAGACGGGCAAGATAATAGCTGATTGGGTTTGGGCATTGGTTGACGATCTCGATGCATTTTGCCTATTTCGTGGGGCATCTGATTACGGATATTGAGATATTATACGACGCATTGTCAACCAAATGCTCAAGACCACTTTTACGGACCACCGACACTATATGTTTGGTCACTCGAGATCATACCAGACTTGGGAAGTATAGCTGGGAATTACGTCAACCCCACAGCGCATTCAAGAGTGTTGAGGTGGAAGTTCAAGAGTAGGCTCTCACCGGCAGCTGTACAATCTCTTTTTGAGCAAGAGGTCGATTATCATCTCACAATGATCGAGTCGACTCATTCGAGGTTAGCACTATTTATCGGGCGCCCTGTCTCACACCCTCTCCACTCGGTGTGAATTTTCGACACCGCCAAATCCTTTGAGGAGGGACGACGTTCCTTCTCGCCGTGTCAGATCGTGGGTGTCTCATCCGGTGGATGAGCCTCGACGAGACGTGAGTTTCGAGGAAGGATCTACAGTTTGTTCAGGATCCTGATATTTTAGAGTCTCCAAGTGAGCAGCCCTCAGAGCCTTCACCTTCAAGACCCGGCCAGAGGACATCATCGGCTGAGTTTGTTGAGATTGCGGTTGCTGAGGAGCCGCAGCGACCATATGTGGATAGTCGTCCATCTGTTGAGAGACGGGATACGGGGAAACATGCCAGGCAGGTAACTTCTTCTTCATCGAGCAGTGGTGGTGAGCACCCCCGACGTCTTAGTTCCGTCGATCGTCGTTGATCCGTGAATCTATTCGGAGAGTGAAGACAGAGCAAAGGCAACGATCGAGAAGTCTATCAAGAAAAGTGGATTCCAAAGATGAAGAAGTGGTTTGAAAGTTTCTTAGAGAAGACTCGATGTGGTTGCGCACATAGCACTGATACGTATACACCTGCGCCTCGGGCGACGACGACGACGAGAGATGAAGGTCAAGAGCAGCAGCCAAGTCCAGATGTCCCTCGAGCCAGTGGATATATTGAGCCGGCTAAGCCCACCCTACATCAGCCCAGTGATACCACCACCCGCTACTCTCCCCAGATCCATGGTACCAGTCCTGGAACTGCATCTCATGAAGAGCCGGCTCATCATTCCATGCCGGGACTTGACCTATTTAGTGATCTGACGCCTCAGAACGTCGTGAGACAGACTTTCGAGCCCATGTAGCAACAATTGGAGCAACAGGTAACTATTAAGTCTCATATTTGGCAGTTTATAGTATTTCATTATATTTGTTATGTTTTTCATTTTACAGCGACTCATATGCTTAAATGTTTGTAGTTGGAAGTCCGGAGAGGTCAACGGGCACGGAGACCTTCGGCTGCAATGAGGTCACCATTTGTTAATAGCCCGATCCCACGTCCAATTCCAGATGATGTATTGATGAAGTACGAGCGTTTCTTGAAGAGAAAGAATGCAAATTTGGTTGTTCGGGGTACTGACCGTCAAATCCAGGTTCAATTTTTAGTGTGTATCGAAATAGCAGAGATGCCTTTTGATGTTCGGGTAAGTACATTTTCATATAATATGCTTCGTTTTTTGAAGTACATCTACTTATATTGATATGTATCCCTAAAATAATTTTGCAGATGACTGATCTATTCATGATGCACTTGAGGATGAGACTCGATGCCGGGTCGACTTGTTGGACGGGTGGATTGTAATAACACAATCATCCTTGATACCAGTTTTTCATAAGTATTGTGTCTTTAATACAATCAATATATATTATATATGTGTAGTATCTGGAATTAATTAATTTTCAATGTTGAATAGACGTTTCTACAAAATTCGTGGTTCGATGTATACGCAACGCTTAGGTCCATGATTCAAGTCCCGCAAGAGGAAACAATGATGATTACCCAAGAAAACATTATCATGGCATGGAAGCCCCATCGAGGTGGGTTGCAGATGTCCTCGGCATGATCGATCAAAGATCATGGTTACATGCCACGCAGGTAACCTATTAATACAATAAGTTGCAAAAATTGAAATTTTCCTTGTTTGTTTTCTCTCAATATTAATTTTTATAGATCATCATGCCATGCATTGTTGAGCGGCATTTCGTGATAATTCGTGGATATGCACTCGGTCATGCGTGCTTTTGACCGCAATGTTGGAAGACGGACACGGATCAATTGGATGCGAGAATGTTGGACTTGGTGTGCTTGAATAAATTATTGTGGCATTTTCTTTTTACTCTAGATGGTTCGATAGTAACTCCCACCGATACCATTCGGAACAATAATGCCGTCATTACACCACTGCACCCGATGAGGTATTTGACCAGACGACGATGTCGTCGATGGTCCATTTGCGTGCATGATCGTAGAACGCCTTATTTCGGTTCACCGAGCATCCAATGGGTATGACTAATGTTTTAGCATATAGAAAGAAAATAGGTGGTAGTATATATGAGTTATGTGAGCCATATAAGCAGCCGAGAGGATGATGATTTTTTTATATTATCTCATGTAGTAGATCTCCATTACAATGTCAATTCAATGGATTAATTTTAATCAGGGTTCAATTTCAATTTCAATCTTCAATTTAATAGATTCTTGGTCAGATATTATCGATAATTGATTAATTTCTTCATATCAATAACAAATAAAAATGATGATGTGGATAATAATGTTAATAATGTCTTTACATGAATCTCGTTCTTTCATTACAATGTAATTCAAATACAAGTTGTAATTCAAATACAAGTTGCTCTTTAAAAAAGATTTTTTTTTCATGAACTTGTAATTAAAATACAAGTTGAGATATAGTTAAATTATGAGCTAGAAACAGTGATATCAATAACAAATAATACTAATAATAATGTCTTTACATGAATAAGTGCTTTCATTACAATGTCGCTCTTCTCTTGACGAGTAAGGACACTTCCGACGAGTATGAGATTCATTACCACACAAGCTACATGTCCGTGGTGCACGACTTCTACTACTCGATCCCACTTCTGTTGGATGACGATATCGACCCACTTTCGGGCGCCCAGCCTGACGGACTCTATTAGGAGGCATAACTGTAATTCCAAAGAACATTTGGAGGAACAACAAACTAGACCGTAATGGTGAACATGATTGATCCGATACGAGTATGCTTCGACTAGCTTTGCAAAATGGTAGTACTCCCCCCATAGTTAGATATATGGTGACCTTTATGACTAAAAAATAATTATAATCAATTATATGTAAGTGAAATCAATTTGATCCAAAAAAATTAACATAATTAAACTTAAATTCGTACCATATAGCTGCAACATCATGAGAACACGGTATCATATCCATGTCCCACTCCAAACACGAACACGATTGCGTATTGAGATTCACTCTCAATGTTTTGCTTCCGTGCTTGACTTTGAAAGTGGAGTTTGATGAGGGCACTACATCGTATCTGCGTGATAGTTCCATTGATACCATCATCTTACACGCTGCTTCAGGGGTCAATTCAAGAAGCAGCACTCTGCCGCATCATGTCTCTCATCGAACCATTTTTCTGTAATATGACGGATTGCCTTAATCATTGAGCAAATTGGCAATCTTCTAGCCCACAATAATCGAGAATTGAATGATTCGGCAATGTTCGATGTCATAAACCGTAGCGCCTAACCGGCACCGTGATCAGCCCACTGCACTCCAACCTCCACCAACTTGGTATATGCGCCAACGCCATCGACCTTGACGAGAGACTTTAACATAGCCATCGCTTTTTAAAGTATGCATCTTGCACGCATAAGCGCTTTATGGAATAACTTGCGGATGGTTGCCCAAACGGGTGATTTTTTCACAGATGGTAGTAGCATAACTGTGTGTCGCATCGGGGTAGACACACTGACCGCATTCATTATACCGACATGGGCATCTCAAACAATCAACATCTCCGGATTTGATCCATAAGCGCTTGTAGTCGAGATGTAAACCAAGTCCATGAGACATCATTCTCGATCGGACCAATTCCATAAGCTAATGGAAAACTTGCTCGTTCGCCCTTTGTCGTGGCAACGAATAATATGCCTTTATTATGCCCTTCAAGCGCGCATCCGTCCACTACAATCACGGCCGGAGGCACAATGTGTATGCTAATCTGCATGAACCGAGCGCCACAAAGAGGTGACGGAACCGACCATCCGATCCAATATCCAAGTCACCATCGAACCGGGATTGCTCATCCGTAACATATGCGAGATAACTCGGTAGTAGCTGAAATGATTCTTCATGTCCACCGATATCATCTCGATCACCTTATTACGGCTCGCATTGCTACACTATATGTAACGTGTACACCGTACTCTCGCGCAAATCGGTCATAATGGACTTGCTTTAGCACTTCACCATCTTTGCGTATTTTTCGTGATATGTGTGCTGCAATTACACGGGCATTCACCTTCCTTACTCCGATATTCACTAGGTTCTGTGCGCAAGTATGTATAGCATCAAACTTGTGGACAAACCAAAATCCACCCTGCTGCGATGCACGTAGTAGAAAAGGACACTGATTATGATATCGACATTTGAATGTAATCCTCGAATTATCGGATCGAGGAATAACAAATGTCACATCCCAGCTAATTAATCAAGGATTAACTAACTAACCGGGTTGCGACTGGAGGAAAGAAATAAGATAACTGACTAATTTTAGAGGCTCGCGGAAATAAACAATTATCATTCCAAAGAAAGACAAGTCTTTGAACTTGTGATTAACTAATAATCAAAAGTCAAACATTAATTAATCACTATTTAGTAAGTTGATGCAATAATCTTTGACTTGAGTTTATAATTGTTTATCAAATGTCTAACCCATCAAGACTCTGTACCATAACACATCACAATCCATAAAAAGAGTTAGCAGCAAAAGAGTAGTTGAATTTATGTGTGAAGACATAAACCCAAGGCAAAACATATTACGTAACGAGACAAGTCTTTGATCAGCATTCAATTTCCGTCATCAGCTCCTACAGAACCTGCATATTTAGAAATACATGCAGGGCATGATTACTTGATGCACTCAGTGGGCATTTGCCGAAAGCAACTAAAACATGCTCTTAGAGCTATATAATCGACTTGCCACATATAAGATTCACGGGGTTTAGGAAATATCCTATGAATCAAACTTTATGAAATCACTTACTTCATGATAAATGCACGTCTAACAATTTAGTTATAACATGTCCGCAGACAATCATCAATAAACACCATATCTACAAGACAAACGTGTTGAGAAGTAGGCTCCTCCTCAACACCTCGCCAAAGGCCACCTGTGTACACATACCCTTACTAGCACTTGCCTAGCATGGGGCCGATATCTTCATTCTCTCATAGATAGGCAATATGCAATATGCTCAAAAACAGCAAGTCAATTAACTTTTGCAAAATAGGCATATGCTCATTATCATAAACTTATGCACACATATTTTAATTTAGAAAGCCCACCTGGATATCTTGCTTACTTGAGACCTTCAACTTTTCCTTTCTTGATCTATATCCCGCTCCCACTAGCTCCTTAATAAAGAAATAAGAAGAATAAACACGGGAAAGAGAAACTAAGAGTTTCTAACTCTTGAGCCTCTACTAAAATCTCTCGGTACACTAAGGTTAGGCTAAGCTCTGCTAGGTCAATGCATCCATAATCAATTATTCATATCATTATGAAAAGTATTTTAATAGAACTTTAATCTTTCACTTCCTTGTATATATATATATATATAAGAGATACATTTATAGATAGAAAATGATTTTAGCTTTTCAATCTTTTCAATGAGAAACTTTGATCAAGTTAGTCTTGATCAAGCTACATGATCATGAAAATCCATATTTTGAAATCAAACCCCAATATCGCCATAATCACAAAGTCCTTTGTAATTATGCAACTAACGAAATCACATTTTACATACTAATATAGAAAAATCTAAATAATTCAAAATAAGCTAATTTCATATATTATATCACAATTATGAATCAAGTTCTTCCAAATAAAATCAAAACCATAACTTCTTAAGACTCCATAAGCATATTAAATTAGGGATTTTTGCATGAGTTGGAATTAACTCCAAATTCTTTCACCAAACAAGATCTAATATATATAATTACATAACTACTAACTTTATTTAAACAAATAAGAACCAAAATCATCTTGAAATTAAGCTCTAGTTTTCGGTCCTCATAGGAAAAACGAGAGGTTCGATTTTCGTTTCCACAACCGACTCTAAACATGTTTAAACATCTCCAATTACATAGATATAAGCTCAATTTTAAGCAATCAACAACAATTTCTCAAGATAAGAATTAGGTTCTTAGCAAAGTTAGGAGTTTTCTCGAAGATAATCAAATCAAACCCTAATTCAAGCATAAATCATTCCTAAAGGGTAGATCTAAGCATAAATAAACTAAAGATAGAAGAACAAAAATTGTAAGGGGCAAGGCCTATATGGCCGAAACTTTGGGAGTTTTTGGGGGTGGGTTTTTCTTGATTTTCACTTTAAAACTCGGTTAAAGTTAGTGATTTACCTCTTGAAGACGTTAATCTACCAACTTGAAAAGGATTGGAAGCTTGGATCTTGAATTTGGAAGAAGAAAATTAAGTGTATGTGTGTGTGTGTGATTCTCGAAAATTAGGGAGAAAAAGGAATGGAAATGGTGAGAATGAAGTCCTTTGGAAGCTAAACATACATATATATAAAGTCTTATTTCACTATTCATGTCTTCTTTCATAAGCTATTAAATGGCTTCTTTGATAAGTTATTAGTAATCTTCTTTGATAAGCCACAAAATTCAAGAAAATTCCATTGGCTTATCTCATAAGCTTTAGATGGCTTAAGCTTATCTTATAAGCTTTAATTGCCATTAGGGCGTATTACAACATATTGGTGCTAGGCCCAATTATGAGGGACGTTATGTCCTCATCTGAAAATATAAACTCGAAAAAATAAGGATATAATATATATCTTTTGAAATTAATAAATCAATATAAATCAAATAGAAATATAGAAATTGCTAGCGAGTTGAATTTTCATAAATCACTCTTTCTAAAATAAACATTGGAATAAAACAATAAATTAAAATTTATTCAAACACCTCTCCTATTTTTTTTAAAGGAACCGTGGCTTATATATATATATGTAGTTATTTATTTGATTTTTATTGTTGAAAATAATAGGATGTGTAATATTATGAATATTGGTAAATGTTTGGTGTTAATATTACATGCTATTACATATATAACCATATTGTGCAAGATTGGAATTTATTCAAAATGTATATATATGTTCATGTGACTTCTAAAAGGTTTTAGGGATAAAAGGCATGATCTTAATTTTTAATGCATGATATGAAGTGATATTTCATGTTTAGTATATAGTATAAGTATGAAATAATTTTTGTGGAATTTATTCAACACCAAAGCTTGTTGATTTGAAATTGCGAAAGTTTTAAGAATTTTAACCTATGGTTTAAAATTTTATATGATGATATTGAGTTGATAATTAAATTCTATAGTATGATAGGAGTATAACATGATTTTATTGGAATTTATCGATACGTATGCTAATTGTTGCTAATTATCAAAACGAATAAAATGGCTAAGCACGTATGAGTTCGATTCTAATGTTAAATGATGCTATGATAGTTAATTATAAACTTAGAATGAGTGGTTGTGATTAGGGTGGATGAATGGAACACTTATGCACACTTACACAATGATTGTGTATTACATTAGAAATTAGGGTTTTCTAACGCTTAGTATAGTTTATGTTGTGTATGGTTTTGTTGATGTTGAATGTTTATGTTTATGTTGAACCGACAAACCAAAACCCGAACGTAAACAACATAATACTATATGAACGAGAATCCAAAAGAAATCGACCAATTTCGATAACTTAAGACTAATAAACGAGAATCAAGTTAGACACAAATTAGGGTTTTATTAATGAAAAGATACTCAAACGTGAGTTCCTACGTCGAAAAACCAAAAGTCGAGCTACAAAGTTAATATTCAATAACGACAACTCAATACGATATTAGTTGGGCGTAAACACAACTCGATAATGAATAACGATTATACGACATATGTAACCTCTGGCGAGTTAAGTTAAATAGACAATGTCGTAATGTGTAAGCAACGATTCGAACATAAGATGTCGATCCTTATGTCTCAAAAGCCGAGTTAATATTCCCGAAGTACTTCATTTATTCTTAAGTACTAATTACTTACATGATAGATATGTCCACTGAATTGTAAGTCAATATTCTCTTTTAATTATCGTGCTAATACGACAAGTCGTCAAACATAATCTACTAGGACGTAACTATAATTGTTAAGTCTAGTTAGTGGCTTGAGAATATCCTAATTTACCAATCATAATTTGATTACCGACAACCTATAACGTAATAACGTTATAATAAAACTAAGGTTAAGAGTCAAGGATAGACTCGGAATATGTGATTCATAATTGAAGTTCACCTATGAACGATGAGGTAATATAGCTTGAGAATTGGGGATGTAAGATAATAGAAATTATCTTAAAACAATCACATAAAATCATAAAGAAACCCTAATTGGGAACTTTAAAGTCGTAATTTATAAGCGACCATCGATCGATAGAAAGAACCTAAGAACGGCTATTTTCTTATGAAGGGTTCGATCGGGCGTAGTTGCTGAGGAAGGATACTCACCCCTGCTCATTTAGAACCACTAAGCTTTGATTAGCAGTGGGCTTTCTTGAAACGAAAATGTTATGCATATCTCAAAGCATGTTTTACAAAGCTTTATGAAATATTATCACATGAAATGTTATTGACTGCCAAATGTTTATGTTTTGTTGTTATCCTATCTGAGATTGGTATATCAATGTGGTATGTGAATGTGTTGGTCCACCAACGTTAAAAAGGGTAACGATCGGATCCGACTTAGTTAAGGACTAACTCGGATTGTGTACACGTGTGACTGTGTGTTAAGGTTAGCTACCTCGATCGGTCACGGCGACTATGTGTAGGTGGCCACCTCCATAGTGCGCGAATCAATGAATGAATGAATGATCAGATATGGAAACAACGTGAATGAAATAGTTCGCCGAACGATTTGAAAATGATAAAATGTTTGATAGCATGAGTCTTTAACTAAAATCCTCATGCGCTATTGTGGGCAGTTAATAACTTTTGACAAAGAAAATGTTTTTGGCAACGAGTCCACTGAGTACTTTTGTACTTAGCCCTGCATTTCGTTTTTGATGTGCAGGTTGAGCAAGGATCGATGATGGGTGCGAGGTGGTGCAGAGTAGCAGCTATTTTTGATGTTTAATTAGAAAGGTTTCTAGAACCTTGGGCATGCATCGTCATATGCATGTCCACATGCTTATTTGTTGCCTAACTCGATATTATTAATGTTTTGATTATAACCGCTATTTCAGATTGAATTGGAGGTCGCACTGTACTTTAAATTTCGCCTCGATCATTGGGTTATGTTGAACCTTGAACCCCCTTTTGACAAGTCCTTCTAGGACTTGAGTTGGTGTTGGATTGTTTATCCCTTTTAACCTATGCGTTATTAAGTAGTTGATTGGTTGATTGCCTTGATTAGCTATGTTTATTTCACGCTTTATCATACGGTGACGATCCATATGATCCGTACTTCGTTGGAAAGTCGGGTCGTCACAAAGTGGTATCAGAGCCCTTATTCGCTGAACCCTAGAAACCCTTTCCTTGAATCCTAAGTTGAAAGTTGAGTCTAGAGATTGTTTAGGTTTGACTGCTACTGCACTGCACTCCATCGTCGTCCTGCTCAACGATGAAGAAGGTAACTGTTTCAACTAAAGGTTGTTTTGAAATGATTGAAGTATATGAAATGTGAATTGGAATTTCAATATCGCTTTGTTGGGGAATTGAAAATATTTGGAAAATGGAAATTTTGAAATTGAAAAGTTGTTTCAATTGACTAGTCATTAGCTTGAATGATAGTTACAAGCTTTAGGAGCTTGGTAAGTGAGTAAATGAGAATGCTTGAGTATCGCACAATGTGTCGCGATTTGTGTTTACTGTTGTATACGAAGCATGATAGAAGCATGATGTAAATGAGCATGTTTCCCCATGAGAACATAGACTCTTAAGACGCATGATCCCTTTTGCGCCAAACTTAGTATGAGAATATAAGATATCCCCAATTGAACGAAATACTAAGGAGAAACGAGAACATAGGAATCTTAAGGATCACAATCCGAATGGAATCGATGATGAGAACGCGACGAGTCTATTTAAGAAGCGATTGCTCAACCTGGAGGACTACATCGCCACGAGTCCCAACCTCTCGACATGAAGAAATTCAACACCACGTGTGTTACCTCTATCGTGGCATATGTAAAAAGAATGAACGATAACATTATGGTTGTGTAAAATGAAATAACGATTGGTAAGTGCATAATGAGAATGGACATGATGTGATACGATAACATGAGTAGAAATAAGGATTTAAAACCCAATAAGTTAGGTGACCAGAACTTCTACCAAGGCTAGACGCCGATCGTTACCCTACTCTAAGAAACCATACCGCCTCTTCCTGAGACCCAACCATGAAAGTCGATCATAGAATTTAGAATTTTAGGTCATAGAAGAATGTAGATTGCTATAACCTTTGTTGTATAGATGTCTTTGTATACATATCTTCTATTAGATACACCGTTATGTTTACCGTGGTCTCACCATAGTGAAACTTTCCTTTCGATGGCTCGGATTGTGTTCACGATCAGACGCCCTCCGTCCTAGGGCCACCCCCGAGGAGGTTATACGATCGCATCGCTTCCTACCGGACGTGCCGCGAGACGACCTTGGCGAGTTTTGGCGACTTCACCCGTCGCTGGGCTGCTGCACATGCCCGGGTACATCGCATTATGACGGTGTACTCCGCCGATCATGAGACCGCCATCCGATCGGCGTGGTTACGCCCGTGAAATATCGGCGACTACATTTACCGCGCCGAGAGAGCTGACCTGGAGGCGGATCTGACTCACTTTGCTAGCCACTTGAGCTATGTGTTCACGGTGTACGGAGCTACACCACACGGACCGTATCTCCCCGCACGGGAATACACTTGGCGTGACGAGATTCAGGAGTGGCTCCATCCGAGGTACCTCGCTTAGCGGTGATGGACGGTGTTCTTTCCTAGCAGCAGGGAGCATGTTCGGCGCAGACCTTCCCATCCCGATGTACCACCTTTCTAGTCCTACCACCAGTAGGATTCCATCCTCGCCATTGCCCGCCCATGCCATCACCGCCGATCATGCCATGTCCATCTCCACCTCCATCCGCCGGCTCCCCACCCCCGCCCACCGCCACCTCCGCCCGAGCCTTTGGACCATGATCTTTGTAGGATTATGATCCCGTGACATAGCTATGTGTATAGTGAGAGAGACCGATGTCCGCCTGCGTCATACCCCTTTTCCTGATGATGTCTGAAGAAGTCATGGCCGAGATCCGCCGAGACCTAGCGGCTATGGAGGAAGCGGAGGGCCGCTGAGACCGAGAGCCCGTTGTCCCCGTGCCCGACGCTGAAGAGGAGGACCCGGAGGAAGATCCGGAGGAGGACCCCGAAGAAGACCGGAGGGATCCGGAGGAGGACCCCGAGGAAGACCCAGAGGAAGACCCCGAGGGCGATATATCAGCTGATGATGAGATGGAAGGAGTGGACAGCCCCATGCTTCCGCCCCGACCGATGCATGGAGCCCGATCTACACTCCGGGCGACCATAGATCTAGTTCTTAGGACTAGATTGTCTTTTGTCTATATACTTTGTATATCTTTTGATGCATGCGGAAACGATGAGTCGTTCCGACATGAACCCATTTTGATGACCACAGTAGCGTGTTGATTTTTGTACGCACCGTGACGAGGTACACAGAGTGATGCCGGTATTTGTTTTTGGGCATCATACTGTACCTGGTATTTTTGTAAAGTTTAAAACATGATGAAAGTCCTCGTAGAGGCAATTGATATGATATGATGATAGCTCTTCGAGAGCCTTTTGTTTTAATATGGTGTTATGTGGTATTCGATGTTGTTTTTAAAATTTTTGCTACGTATATAAATACCCAGTTGATATATATATATAGATACATTAACCCTGATGGATGGTATAAGACGAGATCTAATTTCGTGTGTTTATGAAGGATAGGATGCCGAGAAGGAGGAATCGTGAGATAACACCGAAAGAGAGGCCACACCACCACCACCACCACCACCACAAAGTAGACGGATCGAGGAACTGCTCCTCGAGCGTAACCCGCCCACCTTCAACGAGACCGGAATCCCGTGGACGCCGAACTATGGATTCGCCCGAGCGAATCTTCAATTTCTCCACCGCACATCACAGAACGCTTGTCATGCGTTGCCTTCCGTATGACCGCGCCACGACTTTTGGTGGGAGGCGAAGAGAAAACCCCGACGGAGGAAGAATCGAAAGTTTCCGGGAGGAATTCAAAGAGGAAGTGTAAGAGAAGTACATTCCCAAGAGTTACCGGAAGAGGAAGGAGCACGAGTTTTACAACTTGCGCCAAGGAAGACCACGGTCACCGACACGACCGTATGCTCGTGAAATGTCACGGTATGCACCTCACCGGTCGACACCGACGAGACGAGGATCGAGAAATTTCGGGCGGACTCGCCATGAGATCGTGGTGTCGTTGGCTGGTCACGGATATCCGACTTACCGTGAGGCCTCAATCGGCATTGGACATCGAGGTCGCATCGCATGAAGATAGAGTCGTCACCGGCATCCCCGACTCACCAAGGAGATCGCGGGAAGAGGAAGTGGGAAGGACCCACCGGGCAAGGATCCAACATCGCCAGCCGACAGAGGCCATGTCAAGGAAATAACGTGCCATCCGGCACGGCAGGGAATGGACGCCCATGGTACCGCGATCCGCATGGGAAACCGAAAATTCGTGAAGCTCCCATGTGCCCCTGTGCCATGGGAGTCATAGGGGCATGCGATTCACGAATGACGGATGCTTCAGTGTGGCGGAAGGGCCACTACCTGTGGATCGCCAGGACACGCCAAGGAGAAATGGTCGTCCGAATGTGCCCAACCAAGTCCAACCGGTCCGCTATCCAAGCTCAACCGATCCAACAACAGCCCCGGCTCAATACTATCACCAATCAACGACCATATCAACCACGGCGGCAACGACGACAACAATGGCGACAACCGCGCAAAGCAGCATCGATAGCCCCAACACACCGCAGCCACAACAACAATAATAACAACAAGAAGAAGAAGCCAGCAGCAACCACAACAACCTTATCAACAACAACAACCGCTTGAAGAAGCGAGGCCTACGCCTCAACCAGAAAGGAGTTCCGCAAGAGCCGCCAAGGAACCAAGGAAACTCAAGGTGTATGGGAATACTCCTCCAATTACCGTTATCCCACTGCTTGATACCGCGCCTCGCACTCTTTTATTTCAAGCATGCGAGAGAACTTAGGATTAGATCCTAAATGCGTTGAACAAATTATGAGAATTTCTTCCCAAAGAGGAGGCATAAGAACGGTAACCCACATATGCTCGAACCTAGAACTTGGACTAGCTCACTTAAGGTCATGTCGATAACCTTCACGCCATACCTATGACGGATGTGGACATAATCCTAGGAATGGATTGCTTAACCGAACATAGTGCGACTATTCTGTAATGAAAGAAAATTTCTTTCCAACACCCGGAGAGGAATCTACCGACTTTCACGGATCAACATGGGAGGAGAGTTCCAATTATATCCGCACTACAAGCAAGGACGCTGTCGAACAAAACCGAGAACCATGCCTACCTCGCCTACCTCCGTGAGGAAGATCGAATGAGAGGAGGATAGAAGACGCCCGATCGTGAAGGAGTATCCCGATGTTTTTCCGCATGAACTACCGAGATTACCGCTGCATCGGCTGATCGAGTTCACGATCGACCTCGAACCGTGTTACGCCTGTCAAAAGCCCCATACCGGATGGCACCAAAAGAGCTTGAGGAATTAAAGATCCAACCGCAAGAACTCTCGAGTTAGGATTCATTAGACCCAGTGTGTCTCCATGGGAGCACTCGTCCTTTTCGTGAAGAAGAAGGATGGTACATCGAGGATGTGCATAGACTATCGAGAGTTAAACAAAATAATTCTTAAGAATAAGTACCCTCGCCTGAATCGACGATCCGCTTGATCAACTTAAAGGAGCAGAGTCTTTTCAAAGATAGATCTAAAGCCCGGATATCACCAATTGAGGATTAGACCGGAGGATGTACCAAAACGGCTTTCCGTACAAGGGATGGTCATTTCAATTCATCGTGATGCCCTTTGGACTTACAAATGCCCGCAAGATTTATGGATATTATGAGCAGGTGTTCCACCCATACTTAGATAAATTAGTCCTAGTGTTCATAGGCGATATCCTAATATACTCTAAGAATAACCAAGAACATAAAGAGCACTTGAGAACTGTGCTACAAACGTTAAGGCAAGAGCAACTCTTCGCCAAGTTTAGCAAGTGTGAGTTTTGTTAGGCGGCGACATTTTGGGTCACATTGTGTCCGCCGAGGGAATTAAAGTAGACCCTCAAGATCGACAGTTCGAGAATGGGAGTCACTAAAGAACCCGAATGAAATTGAGTTTCTTAGGATTGGCCGCTACTATCGAAGATTTATCAAGGATTCTCAACGATAGCCCGACCCATGACCCAACTGTTGAGGAAAGGAATCAAGTACACCGGACCGCCGAAGGTGAGGCTAGTTTCCAGAGATCAAGGAGTTATCGACGACAAAGACTGTACTCAGCAAGCATTCGAGGCGAGATAAAGAATACACAATCTACACGGATGCTTCAAAGAATGGACTAGGTTGTGTACTAATACAAGAAGGTAAGTTATTGCTTACGCTCAAGGCAATTACGCCTACATGAGTTCGAATATCCTACGCACGCACCGGAATTAGCAAATGGTCGATATGCCTTAAAAATATGGAGGCATCACCTTTATGGAGTTAGATGTAAGATCTATATCGACCATAAGAGCTCGAAATATTTCTTTGAGCGTAGGATCTTAACATGAGGCAGTAGATGGTTAGAACTAGTGAAAGATTACGACCGTGGTATCAATTACCACCCGCACAATGCTAATGTTGTAGCCAATGCCTTGAGTCGAACTCCCATCCTAGTTTGGGATGTCTCCTCACCATGAGGAAATACTTATAAAAGAATTTCAGAGGATGGACATCAAGTCGAGACCCGCTCTCGACGATAGAGGGTCAGATTGCAACATTGATTGCAATCCCCGACTTAAGAGTCCGAATCTTAGAAGCCCAGAGGAAGAGCAAGAAGCTAGAGGAAATACGAGCTAAGATTAAGGACAATAACCACAAGAATTTTACAGAAGTAACAGATAATGTTTTGTTGTATGACGGGAGAGTGTGCGTTCCAGAAGACGAAGAACTTCAGAGCGAAATCTTGAAGGAAGCCCATGAGACTTCTTATACCAAGACACCCGGCAAAGACCAAATGTACCAAGACCTCAAAGAGAAATTTTGGTGGGATGGAATGAAGCGAGATGTGGCTTCATTTGTGGAACGTTGTTCGACGTGCCAACAAGTGAAAGTACTCCACCAACGCATCGTATGGGACCTTACAACCTCTAGACATACCGGAATGGAAATGGGATGATATAGCCATGGACTTTGTTACCGGCTACCCAAATCACAAAGGGAATACCGCTATTTGGGTCATCATTGATCGACCGACCAAGAGCGCATTTCTACCCATTCCAATAACACACGGGTCGATGATTAGCACATTTGTACGCTCGAGAAGTTATCCGCTCACATGGAGTTCCAAAGACTATCACGCCCGATAGAGATTCAAATTTACGCCCAGATTCGGATGAGCTTACAAAAGGAACCGGGGACACGACTACATTTCAAGACTGCTCCATCCGCAGACGGACGGACGGTCCGAGAGGACCATTCAAACGTTGGAAGACATGCCGAGGATCGTTGTCCTCGATAGAGGAGAAGTTGGGAACAAGTGTTACCACTGTGGAATTCGCCACAACAATAACACTACCAAGCGACTATTGGAATGGCCCCGCACTGGCGCTTTTACGGAAGGAAATGTCGGTCACCACTTTACCGGGATGAAGTGGGAGAAAGGAGAGTGTTAGGACCGACTGGGAGAAATGATTGAGATCGAGCGACGATCCGCCAACGGATCAAGGAGGCCCAGACCGACAGAAGTCGTCGACGACAAGCGCCGCATGAGCTACATTTTGAAGAGAGACAAGGTCTTCTTGAAAATTTCTCCATCTAAAGGGATCGTGAGATTCGGAATCAAAGGGAAGTTGCGATCACGCTTCAGAGGACCCTATGAAATTCGGAGAGAATAGACCAATGACTTACTGAGACTTGCATTGCCGCTAAGTTTTGGAAACGCATACAATGTGTTCCGTTTCACAATTAAGAAAGTACATACATGATCCCAGCCATGTGATACCGTCGATGATATTATCCTCGATGACAATATGAGTTACGAGAACCGCTACTAAAATCTGGACCGACGATCCAAAGGCTAAGGAACAAAGAAATACCGCTAGTGAAAGTTCTATGGAGACACCATGGACAAGAAGAAGCAACCGGGAGCTAGAATCAGCCATGAGGAGAAATACCCGCATCTTTTCCAAGGTTAGCAAATTTCGGACGAATTGTTTTTAAGGGGATGGTATGTAATAACCCGAAAAATTTAAAACTTTAATTGGTGATGCTTAGACCAATTATTTGTAGTAATTATTCCTTAATTATGTTTAAGGAAACCAATGAAATGAATTAGAATCGATTCTTGAGATCGAATGCTAAAGAAATCAAAATCGATAACTAGTCCCACTTAGGATTAGGGTTTTCCGAGTAGCCTGAACATAGAATGAAAGATGGAGAATGAATCTCCACGAACGGATTTCATTTTAGAATCCTTACACAAAAACATGTGAGAATGCAAAGAATGAGAATTTTCTAGCATACTTGCCTGGCCGGCCTTAAAAACACTATTTACGAGCCAAACAACTTCCAATCCGTGCTAATCGTAATAAATGATGATAACAACCAAAATCATGAAGGAATAATTTATTATGAATTTAGAAATTATAAGAATCAATTTCAAGGGAATTCTCAAGAACTTAACCGAATAGGGTAAAATATACCGGGAAAATCCTAAATTGATCCGAACGATCCAAAACTCGAACTGAGGGTCTAAATCAATAAAATATGCTTTATAAGACTCAAATTATTTATGAAGTCTCAAAAATTCAATAGAATTTTGAATGGGCATATTTTTTAATCGCCGAACACCGTTTTTCCGCGATAACTCGGAATTGACTTATCGGACGACGTCCGAACTTCGTGAAATTTTTATGAACATTAAAATAAGTCTTTTAAAGGTTATTTAATAAGATAGAACCTTAAGGTTCCGAGAAATCGATCGAAAGTGCGTTAAAACTTAAAGAGTCGGTATTAACTTACCAAAACGGGTAATTTGATCAATTCACCTCCCAACTACCACCAAGACGACCCCAAAATGGGTAATGAAAGCCATTAGGTCTGTAATATCAGTAGGAAGACGTTCAAGGGCAGACCCATTTCACCTTGCACACTTTCTCTCTCAATTTTCAAATTCTCTCTACACTTTTCAAACTTTCAACCCCAAATCCTCCCTCCCCAACCTCTCCCACTCTCAAATAATCATTCTAAGACCATAAGAAGGTATTATTCATCATCCTCTTCCATCCTAATGGAGTGGAATATTTATTTTGAATTTTTGGGTTTAAAAACCCTAGTTTGCTCCTCATTTATTTTCGTGACTTTAGAGCCTTCAAATGCTATTAAGCTATGAATGTAAAATTCTTAGAATGATGTTCTAAGGCTACTGTAAAAATTTCATAATTTTTGGAGCATGTTTATTGTTTTTCGATTTATGCTTTATTTATATTTAAATATGTTAAAGCATGATTTTGTGAATGTTATTTTATATTGTTACTTGCTAATGTGTTATAAGCATGTATAATAAATATCATGATTTTTCTGTAATTTTTGATTTTTTTTTAAAAAAAAACCGTGAGCTATTTTAATTTTTTTTGTGGCTTTGATTTTAATTTTTTTTTGTGAAATAGTTGAGATATGATGTTTAATATATGATGTGAACATCATATATAAATCTTGGGATTTTTGAAACACATCTCCTATTTATTCTTGAAATGACCGAATACTATATATATATATATATATATATATATATATATATATATATATATTTGTTGTTTGATTTTGGTTGAGGAAAATAGTTGAGATATGGTGTTTAGGGTATGATATGAACATCATACATTAACCTTGAATTTATTCAAACACCCTCCTATTTTTTTTTTAAAGGAACCGTGGCTTATATATATATGTAGTTATTTATTTGATTTTTATTGTTGAAAATAATAGGATGTGTAATATTATGAATATTGGTAAATGTTTGGTGTTAATATTACATGCTATTACATATATAACCATATCTTGCAAGATTGGAATTTATTCAAAATGTATATATATGTTCATGTGACTTCCAAAGGTTTTAGAGACGAAAGGCATGATCTTAATTTTAATGCATGATATGAAGTGATATTTCATGTTTAGTATATAGTATAAGCATGAAATAATTTTTGTGGAATTTATTGAACACCAAAGCTTGTTGATTTGAAATTGCCGAAAGTTTTAAGAATTTTAACCTATGGTTTAAAATTTTATATGATGATATTGAGTTGATAATTAAATTCTATAGTATGATAGAGTATAACATGATTTTATTGAATTTATTGGATACGTATGCTAATTGTTGCTAATTATCGAAAACGTAACAAAATGGCTAAGCACGTATGAGTTCGATTCTAATGTTAAATGATGCTATGATAGTTAATTATAAACTTAGAACGAGTGGTTGTGATTAAAGTGAATGAATGGAACACTTATGCACACTTACACAATGATTGTGTATTACATTAGAAATTAGGGTTTTCAACGCTTAGTATAGTTTATGTTGTGTATGGTTTTGTTGATGTTGAATGTTTATGTTTATGTTGAACCGACAAACCAAAACCCCGAACGTAAACAACATAATACTATATGAACGAGAATCCAAAAGAAATCGACCAATTTCGATAACTTAAGACGGAATAAACGAGAATCAAGTTAGACACAAATTAGGGTTTTTATTAATGAAAAGATACTCAAACGTGAGTTCCTCGTCGAAAAACCAAAAGTCGAGCTACAAAGTTAATATTCAATAACGACAACTCAATACGATATTAGTGGGCGTAAACACAACTCGATAATGAATAACGATTATACGACATATGTAACCTCCGGCGAGTTAAGTTAAATAGACAATGTCGTAATATGTAAGCAACGATTCGAACATAAGATGTCGATCCTTATGTCTCAAAAGCCGAGTTAATATTCCCGAAGTACTTCATTTATTCTTAAGTACTAATTACTTACATGATAGATATGTCCACTGAATTGTAAGTCAATATTCCTCTTTAATTATCGTACTAATCGACAAGTCGTCACATAACCTACTGGGACGAACTATAATTGTTAAGTCTAGTTAGTGGCTTGAGAATATCCTAATTTACCAATCATAATTTGATTATCGATAACCTATAACGTAATAACGTTATAATAAAACTAAGGTTAAGAGTCAAGGATAGACTCGGAATATGTGATTCATAATTGAAGTTCACCTATGAACGATGAGGTAATATAGCTCGAGATTGGGGATGTAAGATAATAGAAGTCGTAATTTATAGCGACCACCGATCGATAGAAAGAACCTAAGAACGGCTATTTTCTTATGAAGGGTTCGATCGGGCGAAGTTGCTTGAGGAAGGATACTCACCCCGCTCATTTAGAACCACTAAGCTTTGATTAGCGGTGGGCTTTCTTGAAACGAAAATGTTATGCATATCTCAAAGCATGTTTTACAAAGCTTTATGAAATATTATCACATGAAATGTTATCGATCGCCAAATGTTTATGTTTTGTTGTTATCCTATCCGAGATTGGTATATCAATGTGGTATGTGAATGTGTTGGTCCACCAACGCTAAAAAGGGTATGATCGGATCCGACTTAGTTAAGGACTAACTCGGATTGTGTACACGATGTGTTGTGTGTTAAGGTTAGCTACCTCGATCGGTCACGGCGACTATGTGTAGGTGGCCACCCATAGTGCGCGAATCAATGAATGAATGAATGATCGATATGGAAACAACGTGAATGAAATAGTTCGCCGAACGATTTGGAAAATGATAAAATGTTTGATAGGCATGAGTCTTTTAACCAAAATCCTCGCGCGCTATTGTGGGCGATTAATAACTTTTGACAAAGAAAATGTTTTCGCAACGAGTCCACCGAGTACTTTTTGTACTTAGCACCGCATTTCGTTTTGATGCGGGTTGAGCAAGGATCGATGATGGGCGAGGTGGTGCGAGTAGCGACTATTTTGATGTTTAATTAGAAAGGTTTCTAGAACCTTGGGCATGCATCGTCATATGCATGTCCACATGCTTATTTGCCGCCTAACTCGATATTATTTATGTTTTGATTATAACCGCTATTTCGTATTGAATTGGAGGTCGACTCGTACTTTAAATTTCGCCTACCGATTGGGTTATGTTGAACCTTGAACCCTTTCGACAAGTCCTTCTAGACTTGAGTTGGTATCGATTGTTTATACCTTTTAACCTATGCGTTATTAAGTAGTTGATTGGTTGATTGCCTTGATTAACTATGTTTATTTCACGCTTATCATACGGTGACGATCCATATGATCCGTACTTCATTGGAATGTCGGGTCGTCACAGACTAGCCAGTTGCTCATCTCCTCAACTTCTTCTGGCTCTAGGCCTCCTATGTGCGCTTGGGTGTTACTCTGCATAATCGTAGATATAAGCTTCCCGAATCCACTCTCTCGACGGATCCATGCGTCAAACCCTACAAATGAGCCATAGCTCACCAAAGCAGACTCGTGATCTTCTTCCTCTTCATCTGACTCTGTTTCATCTTCTTCTTCTTCAACGTAGTCTTCATCATCGCTGTCCTCGACAAGTGTATCAGCCCCTGGTTGCAGCATATGTTGGGAAACCGAATTCCTCGATGGATCCATGTGTTGCGGCATATATTGAGGTGTATCAACATCAAACCAATCAGATGATGCAAATTGTTTTGTAAACGACTGATCGAACGATATGTGTTGGGAAGTGTAGTCATATGTTGACGAGGACGGTATCTCAAGCGAAGGTCTATATAGTTCTTGCTCCGATTGGGATGTATCGGCATCGTGAGTCACATAGACCTCTGGTTGGGCATCATGAGCCAATCGAACAAGTTGATCATCATTACTCAAAACTAATTTGATAATTCTACCACACCGAGATCTCGATAGATAATGCAGTTGGTAGGTTGTACTCAACGAATTTGTCAACATAATTTGATCAATCATCTCTATGAACTCCGAGATAATTACATTGTCCATTCGAACAAAGGCATTTGACTGATACCCGCCAATGTAACATAAAGAAGGATCCCAGTGCCCTCCATATCTAACAATAATGTTCTTCCATCCCGACATCTATAACAACAACAAGATTACATTAGCAGTCTTAATATGATTTTTCTAATGTATAAAACAAATATTTATTTGATAAATAATAAAATAATTCCATGCAAATATATAAATTGATGTTAATTCATACTAGAATCACTATTATACGATAATTAAGGAAGAGATTCAAATATATCATATTCAAATCCAACTTTAGAATTCTATAATCTTTTCTTAATAATAATTATTGGTATTTAGTTAGTTATGCAATTAAATTTAAATACATCAAATCAATACTAATAAAAATAATTATGCAATTAAATTTAAATATAGAAATAATGTTATCATTAATATTTCAAAGAAATGAGAAAAATATATATGCAATATAAACTGGTGTATAAGCGCAAAATATATATGCTCATTTTAAAGATTGGATAATTTCAATATTTCAATATTGAAAGCAAAATTTCCATCATAGATTACGTGTAAATATTAATTTAAATATCACACATTCATTTTAAATTAATTTCTAAAAAAAAAAGCTCTCTCCTGTCGGTAGTTTGATGTCTCTGGTCAACATTTCCTTGTTTCCAATCGACCGGAGACATCATTTAATAGTTAATATGTAATAACCCGCAGTTTTAAAAGCCTAATTACGGTCTTTAAAACCCGTAAAATAAAATTTTGCCGTGAAATCAAATCAGATATGAAATCGAGTATGATTCAATTATTTACATAGGAATAATTTCCTGTCACACACTCACTCAAGTTAGTGAATGAAAGAAATCGAAAGTTTTAACTTTTATCTACATACATTTTAACGTCGAACGATATCGATCGTTGAAATGTCACGATATTTCTTAAGCGATAAGCTTGGAATTATATTCCATTATTAATGGAATATTTTTATAATGGGATTACGAGTATTTACGACCATTTTTAAAGATGAGTCGATACGTAACGTTTTGAGACATTTTCAAACGTCAACGTTTAGAGATAAGACGAACGATGGTTCTAATGATCAAGAAACTTTAGGAAATTATTTCTTATGATATTTTTATGATATTACAGTACTAATAAGCATTTAATTAATGCTTGAACATTAGAATTAGTAAAAATATCATAACTAGTTTCGAAAACCCTAATTTTTCGAAATTAGGGTTTTCTTTGAAAACTTTTGCCCTTTTTAATTATCCTATGCTATAATTATTATTTAAATCATGTACCAAGGTGCACATACTTATGAATGACATGAAATAAAATTTTTAATCCATGGTTAAACCAAATGGCCGATAGCCATTTTTCTTGTGCATAAGTAAAATTATTTTCTTCTCTTATGTTATTTAATTAACCTATGATATTAAATATCAGCTAAATTATATTATATGATGTATATATGTATGTTTAGCATGAATTAAATTATTTAAGGTGTTTAGGGCATAAAAGCCGTGAACTATGTATATGTATATAACAAGTGTGTTTTAATTCTATTAATCTTACATGCATATATACATGATATATAATCATATTTTATAACAATAAATCTCCCACTAATGATGTATTTTAGCTATTTCCAAGATAGTGTGTAAGATACTAATGATTGGGAACCCATTAGTGAATAAACTAGTAATAAAATGTGAAGAGTCTTGTGTGTGTTTTGGGGGAGGGGAGCCGAGGGTGATGGAAGCATATAGGGTGGGATATCTTCAGATTTTAATTCATTCCTCACTTCTCCTTATTCTCTCAAACACTCCACTCCCATCTCTCTCTCCAACACTCTCCAAAAACTCTCTCTTCTCTCTCTTATTTCAGCCATAGCCGAGCTCCTCTCCATCCTTCAAGCTTGAAAAATTTCTTCATCTCCTCACCACACAAGTCCATAATACCTTATATATTGTACCATTAATCCATATATCCAAGGTAGGAGTCGATTCTACCATACTTGTTTTCTTTTGAAAATTGCCGAAAATGTACAAAAAACATTTCATGTGTTCTTGAGTTCTTATTTTGAAAGATTTTGAGTATACATGTTGTTGGTGATAGAAAGATGTGTAGATGTTAGTGTTCTTATTTTTCTAAGTCTTGCATGTATGATCTAGTGTAAAAATCTTTGGAATCCAAAAGTATGTGTTGTTCTAAGATTTTGTAGCATTATGTTGTAAAGCTTAGATCATGTTTTAAGAAAATTAATTGAACATATATGAGAATGATGAATTGGCCGAGAATTTTTGGACATTGTTTAAACTTGGATTTATGATCTATAATGCTTTATAAGTCCATGGTATTTATTTGGAAAATTTTAGAAAAAAAAACCATGCCCAACTTCTCATTAGAACCGAGAGCATATAACAAAAAATAAGTGGGTGTATGATTTTATTTTTGTTCATGCAATGTGATATTATTGATTATTGATGTATTGGAAATGTATATAAATAAATTGAGAATTTTTGAAGCACTCTTACTATTATTTTTATATATAGAACCGAGACTAAGTATATGTATATGTGAGTGTGTAATTTATTTTATAACATGCAATAGGATATTATTGTTCTAAGATGGGAATTATATACTATGTGTTTTAATTAGAATTTTTGAAACATTCCTATATGAATTATTGAAGAGAACCGAGAGCCATATATATATGTATATATGTGTATGATTTTATTCTATAGCATGCAATGATGTTTAATTACTCTAGAGCATGAACTTTATACCCTATGGTTTAATTAAATTTTTTTGGAAATGTCTACCTATTCTTTTTAATAAATACCGAAGCCTACATATGTATATAAGTTAATGTGTGATTTTAATTAGTACATGCAATGCAAAATTATTAGCTAGAATATGTTCTATGCATTTGATATTATTATTGGAAAATTTTGGAAAATTTTATACCATTTTTTGGAAAAAGGCCGAGGCATATGTGTATATATAAGTTGATGTATAATTTTGATTTGTAACATGCAATGATGTTTTATAGATCTAGGATATGTTTTATGCATCTTATGTTTTTGTTAGAATTTTTAAAAATCAATTACAATTTTTGTTCAAATAAACCGAAAGCTTTGAGCTAAATTTGGTGATGAATAAAATTGTTCTTGATGTATTTTATGGTGTTACATTGTTACACTATAGTTTATGTGCATATTGTGATTTTTTGGAAAATTTTATAAAATTATTTGTTAAATTCTATGAAGTTCGAGAGCTATGGATTCAATTACATGATATAACATTGTTATATAGTGGATTATGTGACATAAGTATGTTATGGAATAATGTTCGACCTGTGTTAATTTATTAGAATTTTAGAAAATTATTGGGCATTTATTTTAAAAATGCCGAACCCTTGTAAAATAATAAAGTGATGATTGAACAATGTTTAGTTGATTTTATGACATATTAATGACCATAGTGTATATTAATACACTATATAATATTAGAAAATTTTTGGACATTGTTTGGTAATTTTCATAATTACCGAGAAATTTAAAGAATTTCTAAGGATTTTAAATCCTTTTATTAATAAATTATATGTCTAATATTATTTTAGATATATTTAGAAATTTTGGACAAATTTCAAAATAATTGGTTGAAAACCCAAAATAGCCGTGAGCTATTTTTAAAATTGAAATAAGGATTTTAAATCCTTAAATTCATTACTTATAATGAATTATATGTTTAAAAATTATTTTTAAACATATTAAAACAGTTTATAAAAAGAAATCAATTAGAAATTGATTTTGAAAGAATTTAATGTTAAAGTAAGACTTAGTAATTAAATTACTAAGAAAAGTCAAAATTGTCGACTTTTGAAATCAACGCATTTAAATACGCTCGATAAATACGCTAATACGCGTAAGACGATCAATTGCTAATGACATCGCGCTGATATGAAAGGTTTTCATATTTAAAGTCGTGAAATCGAAAACGTGAGAACACGTTGAACCATTCACCGGGAGGGTAAATTGGTAATTTTCAACACATATCTCGCCTCTATCAAGAACCAGAAATGTTAAGATGATCTGGCGTTGTTGAGAAACTAATTAAATTCATTATGAATTAATTCACATCGATATAAAATATCGAATTTTATTATAGACTTCAGAAGTTTCAATTACGTAAACGACATACTAAAGCATCCTTTTTATATAAAGGTGGACGGCGACGCACCAAATTTGGACGCCGACGAGTAAGGAAAACGTTAAAGACGATCAATAATTTCCAGGTGGGCTTTATTACTAAAACAGAACAACTTTGCTGCTCTTTTCAACTGTCTTTGTTTACAACACTTTTCAACAAATGTTAAAATTGTTTAAATGATTACCTGCCAAAATGTTTACGTTTTGTGTATCGTATCCTATCCATGAATGATGTGATGTTGTTGGGTTATCCCCAATATGTGAATGAAAATCGATATCGGATCCTATGTCGGAAGGCTTACACTGCCAGATTAACGTGTACACCGATGGTGATCCAGGTCAGAAGGATAATTCACCGCCGATCACGGGGTCGTAGAAGGAGGCCTCCTTCACGACTTTCGACTATGATAACATGATGGAATGATAATAAGGGATATGGATCACGACACCAAGAAAATGTCACAAACAACTTTTATAAACTCATGTAAATATTTTAGTAAAGATGCGCATTTTCAAATAAAACCCTCGTGTCTTACCACTATATGGCGAGTAATTCAATGAAAATAAAATGTTTTGACATAAGTCCACTTTGGGTACAAATTTTGTACTTAGCCCCGCATGTTTGTTTTAAATGCGAGGTTGAGCTCGATTCTTGATGATGGATGAGTGTCGAGAAAGCCTTATGTCCTCGATGTTCGTTAGAATGGATAACCTCGAGTACATATAAATCATATATGTATTCACACACTTTCCGCCGCAACTCGAACTGCTTTATTTCATGTTGGATAATAAAATAATGTGAACTATGAAGTCCTTCGGATCGCCATATCCTTTCGATCCGCTGACTTAAACCTTTATCCGAAATGTTATAAGTGTATGTTTAATCCTAAGTTCAATATGCCCAGTGATAAGTTCTTATTGTGACAGCCTTCCGCATCCATGAATACTATTCCTAGTATTAGTCCGCCACCCCGGTTATCGGAGTGTGGTCGTGACAGAGTGGTATCGAGCGATTGCTCTTTCAAACTCCAATTCCTTCTAAAACTAAGTCTAGATTGAGTCACTAGACTTCTAGAAAATCTATCGCTATTCTCAACACTCCATCACATCGAGCTCAACCTGGGAAAAGGTAACTAGTTTCTTTTGAGCTTATGAAGTGAAAATTTTATATGATGACAAAATTTGAAAAGATTTTTGAAGAAAAGGAAAAGGAAAGTCAGAATGTGATGATGATTGAAATGAAGAGTTATGAATGAAGATTTTCAAAATTCTAAATTTTGAAATTAAATAGCAATAATATGAAGTGGTTAAGTTGAAATGTATGTTTGAAACGAATCATGATGATTAAGGACTAATGTATGAAAACAAGATGATATGTACAGATATGTATGAACTAAGTATGATGTTGTTTCGATGTTATGTTTATGAATTATGAAATCTATGTTGATAACAAAGTATGCTATGCTCGAGGAATAACGTGAGACTATATAGGAAGTATGTTCAAATAATGAAAGAAAACAAAAGAATGATAGGGAGCATGAATGTATTTTAATTTACGGTTTTGAACGACGAGAGTGGAACGGAAAGAATGATCGAGAACAACGTTGACTATGAAGAACGAAGAAGGTGGATATCAGATCACGACCAAAGTAAGCGATCATAACCATAATTTCAACATGCGTGACCATTGACCGATTTCAGAACGACAAACATCAATTTGAAGACATGGACGTAATAGTTATACTACGCTGGCAGCAGCCATAGCGTGTATAATGTCGCCATTGGCACCTTCTCGAAACGTTGTTATAATCGCGAAAATTTTCTCGCACCGCGCAGTAAATTTGTTTTAATCGCATTCTTCGATACGACTCCGTTTTACGATGGTTTTCGCCTGCGTATTCCTAACATTCAGAACTTCATTTGTTATGAAGGACAGAATCTCTTTTTCCATCTTCCAAGTACAGTAGAGTCTGGGTAAAGTTCAGCTCGAGTTTTAGATAGAACAGAGGAATCTATAATACCTCATGTAGCTTAATGTAGCAATAGGAGTTTTGTTTTCTAAGTGGATCAAGAATGTTTGGTTATAGGTTGAATAGTTTATCCTAGTTGATTACTCGAAGTACTAAGCTACCCTATCTGCTATCGGATATTAGTAGTGTCTAACGGTTAGTTTTTGATCGCGATGATGGAGGAAATGCGCTACATTGCGAGGAGGAGGATAGGACCGACCCGACCCCGAGGAGACTATCCGTGTTCACCGGAAAGCCGGATGTGTGCCGCGAGGATTTAGGAGAGTTTCGATGTATTATTTTAGATTGTGGAGGAATGCGAGTATATGGCGTGACGGACTACGATGGCATTAAGCGCCTTCTTACTATACTTCCATATGATTGGAAAGATTATGCTCGTGAAGTTTCGGGATTACATTTACCGGGCGATCGAGGATATGACTTGATAGCGATCTACCCGCATTCATCACCACCGACGATGTATATAAGATCTATGGCGCAACCCCGAGAGGACCTTATCTCCTCCACGGAGTATACGTGGCGTGATGAGTCACCGAGTGGTCAGACACCGAGGTTCCACGAATAGTTGACCCGGTGGTACCACGATATCGGATTGACGAGGGCGCATTTGTTCAAAGTGACTGAGCAGCCTGCACCTAGAGCTTTGGGAGCCCCTGCTTTCCCACCTCGATATTCGGACATCCCGCATGCTCACCACTCCCGCCTTTACCACCGATGGCAGCACCCTACCGCCACCGAGAGTTTTCGCCGACAAGACGGATTAGTGTGACAGTACTCTTGATGGGTATAATCCCATCCATGACAGCTACAATCCGATTCGTGCGGATTATGGTCCATCGTGGGACATCCCGATGGTGGAGAGTAATGGAGCGGACCCCTAGAGTATATGGCTGTGGTGATGACTCGGACGAGGAGGAAGAGGATCCCGAGGAAGATGAGGAAGATTCGAGGAGTTGATGTAGATATTGATGTTGATGTAAAATTTGAAGGATTATGTTATCTATTTTACGTATGTTTTATTTATGCTTTGAAAACTTGAACAATGGGGAACTGGATTTTTGTAAGGCTATAAAGCCATTGTGCATGACTTTAATTTTTGTAAAGCCTTAAGGCCGATATGTGTATGGCTCTTTTCTTTTGAAATGTTTTGGAAGCAAGCATGTAAGTAATCCTTGATGTAAGGACTTTTGTTTGCAAAGTACGTTATCTATGGTGCTTTTGCAATTATATGTATATATGACCCGAGAGGGCTTTTGCAACAAAATTTATGTATGACAAGAATAAAATGTTTTATTTAAGTTATCGCTTCTAAAAGGCAAAATGAAATTTGTACATATTCAAGTTATAAAATGATACATGATGCTAATGATATATTTTACACAATGTAACGCCTCCCAGACAAGACCCCGAACGAGAAGTAAGAGGCAGAGGCGCACCTAGGAGAAGAGGTAGAACTCCTAAGACAAGAGGAACAGTCAGACCTCAACCACCTCCACCTCAACCCGACCGCAGGATAGATGAATTGTTCTTAAGACAAAACCTCCTACTTTCAATGGGAAAGGTAGTCCCAAGATGCTGAGCAAAGGATGAGAACCATCGAGAGAATTTTCACATTTCTAAGGTGCACAACACAAGAGAGACTATCATGTGTAGCCTTCCGCTTAAACGGGCTCATTGACGGTGGGAGGCCGAAGAAAACTTTCATAGCAGAGAGCGGATGGAAGAGTTGATATGGGAAGATTTTAAAAGGAAGTGTATGATAAGTATGTACTTAAAAGTTACAAGAAGAAGAATGAATATGAATTTTCTTGTTAAAACAAGAAAAGACGTCAGAACCGATTACGATCCCACTTTTTGCGAATGTCTAGATATCCACCGGATCAAGTGGACACGGATTTAAAGATGGCGGAAAAATTTAGATCGTGATTAAGGCCGTAAATAAGAATGTCTCTCACCGGTCTCGAGACATGACTTATACAGAGGCTCTTACACGAGCTTTAGACATTGAGGCAAAGAATGCCAGATGATAAGTCAGATCACCGATGCAAAATACCATGGATGAGGAAAGAGAAATGGATATTAGTTTTAGTAACAAGAATAGGGAAATTTTGAGAACAAGAATAATGACAACAAGGGCAAGGGAACTCAAGAAGTCAAGGGCAAGGATGGAGGAAGCCAACCTTTATTCCTCCAACAAGGGACCACAAGAGCAACGGCGGCTCTTCCGCGCCCAAAATGCCGAAAGATGCACACGGAATGTGCATGGCGGGCGTGGAAACTGTTTTAGTGTGGTATGAAAGGACATTACGCAAACTTTTGTCCGGGATACGCTCGAAAACAAATGTAAGGCCGAACCAACCCGGTAATGTCCAACCGTTATGGCTATCCAATTTCAGCCCCAACCTCAACAAAGAACTACAAGCAACAATGGCAACAACCTCCACAACAACTCGCAGCAGCCCACAACAACAAATACAACAACAACAAAGGGCAACCACCCAAAGAACGGAGACAACAACCACTACGGCAACGCGGTGACAACAAGAGCCTCGGACAACAAGAATAATTTCAAAGAAAGGCAAGCACCACGCCACCAAGAACTACCTCAAGTTAGGGCGATGCTTTGCACCGCGACAAAACGAACAGACTGTGGAATCCTCGGCGGTATGGGAATCCTTCTCAACATACCATTATAGATTGTTCGACACGGTGCTTCGCACTCTTTCATAGCAAAATCATGCGAGATCCGCTGGGACTTAGTGCTATAAAAGCAAATCAGATATGAGAATCTCTTCACCTATAGGAGGGATTATGATCGTTACATTTCGCCGAACTCAGAGTCGAACTTAGGATCACTAAGGGTTCTAGCAAATAATTTGAACATAATGTCCATGGGTGACGAGATATAATCCTAGAATGGATCGTTAGCCGCAAACCACTCCAAGATTCTTTGCAAGGATAGGAAAATATCATTTCATTTTCCGGCAAGAAGCAACGATTTCCATGGAATCGCACGGGAAAGAGAGTCCCAATTGTGTCCGCATCAAGGCGTAGAAAATGATGAATAAGAAGGATACCATGCTTTTCTCGCTTACCCGAACGGAGAAGAAAAGCCGAATCAAGGTAGAAGACATAGAAATTGTCGTGAATTTCCGGATGTATTTCTAAGGATCTACCAGATTACCTCCCGACAGACAATTGAATTTACCATCGACTTGGAACCAGGATCGGCCCAAAGGTCAAAGGCACCCTCTGAGAACGGCCCCAAAGGAATTGGAAGAACCGAAAATCCAAACCAAGAATTGTTGGACCTAGGTTTCATCGACCTAGTGTTTCGCCTGGGGGCCCAGTATTATTCGTCAAGAAGGATGGATCTTTAAGGACGTGTATAGACTATCGAGAATCGAACAAGACGACGCTTAAGAACAAATATCCTTTACCAAGAATCGACGATTTGTTTGATCAATTGAGAGAGCAGCATATTTTCAAAAATCGACCTCAAGTCGATACCATCAACTCAAGGTACGACTCAAGACATAGCTAAAACCGCATTCAACAAGATATGGCCATTATGAATTTGTAGTTATGCCGCTCGGATTAACTAATGCACCAGCTGTGTTTATGGACCTCATGAACCGAGTGTTTCATCCATACTTAGACAAGTTTGTCTTGGTTTTCATAGATGACATTCTCATCTATTCAAAAATGAGGAAGATCATAGGAACATCTAAGAATGGTGTTACAAACTTTGAGGAAGGAAAGATTATTTGCTAAGTTTAGCAAATGCGATTTGGGTCAAGGAAGTAATGTTCCTAGGACACATCGTGGTCTGCCGATGGAATCAAAGTGGATCTAGCCAAAGTGGGAAGGCAAGAGTGGAAATCACCACGAACTCGTAATGAGATCCGAGTTTTCTAGGGTTGGTGGTTATTATAGGAGATTCATTGAGGATTCTCCAAAATAGCAAGACCAATGACCCAACTACTTGAAAAGGAGTTAAGTACATTCGACCGAGGAACGCGAGGCGAAGTTTTCAGAACTCAAAGAAAAATTAACAAGTGCACCGTGTTAGCAATCCCTAATCGATAAGGAATATGTGGTTTATACCGACGCCAAGAACTGACTAGGATGCGTTTTGATGCAAGAGGAAAAGTAATAGCATACGCGCCACTAAGAACTTAGACCACATGAGCTGAACTACCCAACACATGATTTAGAGTTAGCAGTGGTTCATGCAATCGAAAATATGGAGACACCATCTCTACGGAGCGAGATGAAATTTATACGATCATAAGAGTTTGAAATACTTTTTCGAAAGCAGAGATTCAAACATGAGGCGCAGAAGATGGCTCGAACTAGTAAAAGATTGCGACCGTGGTATTAACTATCACCCGTAAAGCGAATGTAGTAGCCGACGCCGAGTCGTAAAAATCAAACTCATTTGGGATGTCTCTCGACACAAGAAGATAAACTTGTCAAGAATTCAGCAAATTAAGAATCGAATTGGTTAAACACCAGAGACTATCAAGAATCAGATTGCTACACTCACCATAACACCGATCTAAGAAAAGGATCATTGAGAGACAAAGGATGGAGGAAAAGTTGGAAAAGATAAGAGAAGAGTGAGAATCGCGAATTGAAAATTTCCGAAGCATCGATAATGCTTTAATGTTCGAAGGAAGAATATGTGTTCTCGATGATGCCGAGATTCGAACGACATAATGAGGAGGCTCATGATACACCAGATACCGCCCACCCAGCAAAGACGTAAGACGTACCAAGACCTAAAAGAAAAGTTCGGTGGGAAGGCATGAAACGAGACATAGCTTCTTTCAGAACGCCGCTTTGTTTGCCAACAAGTAAAAGCTTTACACCAACGTTCCTACGGAAGTTACAACCGCTAGTATACCGAATGGAAATGGGATGAAATAACGATGGATTTCAGCATGATTTACCTAGGTCTAGGAGAGGAAACACTATTATATGGGTAATAAGTGATAGACTCACCAAGTGCGCCACTTTTACCAATTCAAAATACATATGGAGTCGATAGACTAGCCCAAATATATGTAAAGGAAGTTATACTGCTACATGGAGTACCAAAACCATTACATCGACAGAGACTCCAAGTTTACATCGAAATTTTAAAGTAGCCTACAAAGAGAATTGGGAACAAAGTTAAACTTCAAGACAAGATTTCACCCACAAACTAGAATCACTATTAAACTCAAAGATGATTTCACCCACAAGTTTACATTAGTAGTCTTAATATGATTTTTCTAATGTATAAAACAAATATTTATTTGATAAATAATAAAATAATTCCATGCAAATATATAAATTGATGTTAATTCATACTAGAATCACTATTATACGATAACTAGGAAGAGATTCAAATATATCATATTCAAATCCAACTTTAGAATTCTATAATCTTTCTTAATAATAATTATAGGTATTTAGTTAGTTATGCAATTAAATTTAAATACATCAAATCAATACTAATAAAAATAATTATGCAATTAAATTTAAATATAGAAATAATGTTATCATTAATATTTCAAAGAAATGAGAAAATATATATGCAATATAAACTGGTGTATAAGCTAAAAATATATGCTCATTTTAAAGATTGATAATTTCAATATTTCAATATTGAAAGCAAAATTTCCATCATAGATTACGTAAATATTAATTTAAATATCACATTCATTTTAAATTAATTTCTAAAAAGCTCTCTCGTCGGTAGTTTGATGTCTCGGTCAACATTTCTTGTTTCCAATCGACGGAGAAATCATTTAATAGTTAATATGTAATAACCCGCAGTTTTAAAAGCCTAATTACGGTCTTTAAAACCCGTAAAATAAAATTTTGCCATGAAATCAAATCGATATGAAATCGAGTATGATTTCAATTATTTACATAGGAATAATTTCTGTTACACACTCACCAAGTTAGTGAATGAAAGAAATCGAAAGTTTTAACTTTTATCTACAGACATTTTAACGTCGAACGCATATCGATCGCTGAAATGTCACGCTATTTCTTAAGCAAATAAGTTGGAATTATATTCCATTATTAATGGAATATTTTATAATGGGATTACGAGTATTTACGACTATTTTAAAGACGAGTCGACACGTAACGTTGAGACATTTTCAAACGCCAACGCTAGAGATAAGACTAACGATGGTTCTAATGATCAAGAAACTGTAGGAAATTATTTCTTATGATATTTTTATGATATTACAGTACTAATAAGCATTTAATTAATGCTTGAACATTAGAATTAGTAAAATATCATATTAGTTTCGAAAACCCTAATTTTTCTAAATTAGGTTTTCTTTGAAAACTTTTTCCTTTTAATTATCCTATGCTATAATTATTATTTAAATCATGTACCAAGGTGCACATACTTATGAATGACATGAAATAAAATTTTTAATCCATGGTTAAACCAAATGGCCGATAGCCATTTTTCGTGCATAAGTAAAATTATTTTCTTCTTATGTTATTTAATTAACCTATGATATTAAATATCAGCTAAATTATATTATATGATGTATATATGTATGTTTAGCATGAATTAAATTATTTAAGGTGTTTAGGGCATAAAAGCCGTGAACTATGTATATGTATATAACAAGTGTGTTTTAATTCTATTAATCTTACATGCATATATACATGATATATAATCAGATTTTATAACAAAAATCTCCCACTAATGATGTATTTTAGCTATTTCCAAGATAGTGTAAGACACTAATGATTGGGAACCCATTAGTGAATAAACTAGTAATAAAATGCAAGAGTCTGTGTGTGTATTGGGGAGGAGCCGAGGGTGATGGAAGCATATAGGGGATATCTTCAGATTTTAATTCATTCCTCACTTCTCCTTATTCACTCAAACACTCCATTCCCATCTCTCTCCAACACTCTCCAAAAACTCTCTCTTCTCTCTCTCATTTCAGCCATAGCCGAGCTCTCTCCATCCTTCAAGCTTGAAAAATTTCTTCATCTCCTCACCACACAAGTCCATAATACCTTATATATTGTACCATTAATCCATATATCCAAGGTAGGAGTCGATTCTACCATACTTGTTTTCTTTTGAAAAACTGCCGAAAATGTACAAAAACATTTCATGTGTTCTTGAGTTCTTGTTTTGAAAGATTTTGAGTATGCATGTTGTTGGTGGTAGAAAGATGTGTAGATGTTAGTGTTCTTATTTTTCTAAGTCTTGCATGTATGATCTAGTGTAAAATCTTTGGAATCCAAAAGTATGTTTTGTTCTAAGATTTTGTAAAGATTATGTTGAAAGCTTAGATCATGTTTTAAGAAAATTAATTGAACACATATGAGAATGATGAATCGCCGAGAATTTTGGACATTGTTTAAACTGATTTATGATCTATAATGCTTTATATGTCCATGGTATTTATTTGGAAAATTTTAGAAAAAAAATCCATGCCCAACTTCTCATTAGAACCGAGAGCATATAAAAAAAAATAAGTGGGTGTATGATTTTATTTTTGTACATGCAATGTGATATTATTGATTATGGATGTATTGGAAATGTATATAAATAAATTGAGAATTTTTGAAGCACTCTTACTATTATTTTTATATATAGAACCGAGACTAAGTATATGTATATGTGAGTGTGTAATTTATTTTATAACATGCAATAGGATATTATTGTTCTAAGATGAGAATTATATACTATGTGTTTTAATTAGAATTTTTGAAACATTCCTATATGAATTATTGAAGAGAACCGAGAGCCATATATATATGTATATATGTGTATGATTTTATTCTATAGCATGCAATGATGTTTAATTCACTACTACAAAACCACTTTTCTCTACACTTATAGACTACGCTTTTCGTGAAAAGCGAGTCTATAGATAGACCACGCTTTTTATCAAGCGTAGTCTATGTGCTAATTTTTGAAGCATGATCACGCTAACAAAAGCGTGAGTGCAAAAAGCGCAGTCTATGGTGGGTATAGACCACGCTAACAAAGGCGTGAGTGTAAATGCGTAGTCTATGGTGGTATAGACCACGCTAAAAAGCGTAGTGTGTGCTGCTTTTTATAAAAAAGCGTAGTCTATGGTGGGTATGACTACGCTAACAAAGGCGTAGTGTAAATGCGTAGTCTATAGTGGGTATAGACTACGCTTAAAAAGCGTAGTGTATGTGCGTTTTTTTATAAAAAAGCGTAGTCTATAGTGGGTATAGACTACGCTTAACAAAGGCGTAGTGTAAATGCGTAGTCTATAAGTGGGTATAGACCACGCTAAAAAGCGAGTGTATGTGCTGCTTTTATAAAAAGCGTAGTCTATAGTGGGTATAGACTACGCTAACAAAGGCGTAGTGTAAATGCGTAGTCTATAATGGTATAGACTACGCTAAAAAGCGTAGTGTATGTGCTTTTTATAAAAAGCGTAGTCTATGCCCTAAATTAAAAAAAAAAAAAAAAAAATTCACAAACGTGAGATTCGAACTCACGATGTGGGTTATTAACACGGCACTTAACCATTCCACCAAAATTCAACATCTCTCATATGTGGGCTTTATTTATATTTATATTATAACTAAAACCTGAATTTACAATACTTAATTCACTTGTTTCTGACAATTCAATACTCCCGCCCTTCACTCCCGCCTGCGACGACATCAGATTCTTCACCTCCTCGCCACCTGCCATCCGCCGACTCACATTCTCTTCCGCCGCCGCCGGTGAGTTCTCTTTCTTCCTCGTCTGCAATTTTGTCTTTTTAGAGAGAGACAGAGAATGAGAGCAGAGGGGGTTTGTTTTATTAATTTATTAGGAAGTAGTTGCAGGATTTAAAAGTAATTAATAGATAAGAAGTGGTGCTCAATGTCCATATGATGAAGACAACCGATGATTGTTAAATATTATTTGTTCTTGGTTCCATTATCGCGCCACTTTTCAATAAGCCTATTCAATTATAATCCATCATCTATTATATCATCATGTAAGAAAATTTATAAATTTATAATGTCTTGTTTCATGTGTATAATTACGGGCTATTAGATAGCCATGAGGTTCACTATAGGATATGCTCTCGACTCGCCGAATAATAATAATAATAATAATAATAATAATAATAATAATAATAATAATAATAATAATAATAATAATAATAATAATAATAATCTATCATGAACGCTACTTTTCATACTTGATAAGATATAAAATTTAGCATTTTTATTATCTTTACTATGATTTCTCTAATATCACCCATATAACGAGACATAAATCAAATAAAATAAACTCAAATAATAAAATTATCAAGGATATTGTAATATTACGTAAGTTTCAATCATTTAAGTAAATAATAGATTAGTCTATACTAATTTTATCTATCTACATTAATTGTCTAAACTCTAAAGTAAACGCTATTCAAAGTATCCATTTTGATGTTGTAAAGATAAAAAATATCCATCAAGATAAAAAGATAAAAGAATAGGTATTTTATGTTAAAATATTTTCTTACTCGAAATATTATATACTCAAATATTAATAGATACTAATAAAGAAGTTAATAGATAGTCAAATTCTTCAAGACTCAAGCAATCGCAAATCGACATTAATAGATAGTCAATTCTTCGTAATTATTAAAGAGTCAAATATTAAATTAACCTATTTGCTTAAGAAAAGATTGATTATAACCATGAAAATAAAATATATTAATAATAACTTTCTCCCCAAAATGCCCTTTTAATTTTGGTAATTACTAAAAAGCAAAACCCGAAAATTTAAAATCTAAAGAAGTAAAAAAATAAGAGTGAGATCGCCAACATTTGAAAACATTTCAAACCCTCCAAATCACATCCTCCTCTCGCTACTCCAGACGGCGGCGCTCACGGACGAGCCTCGTCACGAATCGTCGTCCCCGATGCTTGTTTCGCCACGATGCCACCATCTCATTGCTTCGTGGTCGAAAACTTCTCCTCGCTACCTTCGACGAGCGCCATCACCAAGCCGCCGCTGCTCGCTTAGCCACCATCTTATCGCTTTAGCTCCGCCGCTTCTCCAAGTCATGCCGTCGTCCAACGGAGACCCATCAAAGCAATCCTCGCCATGGACATCGAAAATAGACGTCGAGCTCGAGGAAGATAACGACCACGAAATCTCCGATTCAAATAGCGAAAATGTTCAAAGTAGCAACGAGGTATCCTCTAAATTGTCTCGTGTTCCTCAGAGCCAAATGATTGTTCCGCTTCCAAAATTCATATATTATGTGATAACTATTTAAAAGTTTTCTATCAAGATTAGTCTAGTTGATAAATACTAAAGACTAATCTATCAGAAGCATGGATAAACTAGGGATATCCTAAAGCCTTTGAGTTTGATTACAAGAACTGGAATTTCATGTTGAAATTTTAGGAGAGTGAATAATGATGAGAGTAGTGTGTATGTGAATTTGTATCATGGTTTCGGAACATGAACATAATAATAAGAGCTCAAACCGAAACTTTTTGCTTTTATATGCATAGTAAGCATCACGCTCGTTGACGTGGGGTTTGTTCTTGTTTTAACTTATAATTTGTAGTTCCTCGACTCCATAATGTTCGACTTTGTGGTAAGTTTATGCTCTCCAAAGACAATAGGTCAATGACATCGCTTAATAACATAACTTACATCCCAAACCACTACTAAACTTGAGAGCGCAACTAAGATAAGTTGCTTTCAGTAACCCTCAACCGAAAAATCTTATTAATCAAAACCCGAAAGGTGATAGATGATGACTAAATCCTTAACCAATAAAGAATGCTCGCTCATCCCTAGTACTTCACTAATTTGTGGACCGAGATTTTCCCTTCAACATTGGTATTCAAGTTTGTCATGCAATGGTAATGACCGACTCATGTTTACTTAAAGCTTGTCTCCTTTTCCTTTTTTTTCCCGGCGAAAGTGGAGATCAGAGGTGCTACATAGCCTCATTATTACTAAGGTTTTTTCTTTTCTTTTGGTTTTAGAATTAAATTGCATTCTTTGGGAGGAGATGGTTGTTGGTCTAGCTCAAGTTGTTAAACCTTTTCTTGCTCTCAAATATCAATATCTCATGCCGAGCTTTATCATTCGCAAAGGAGAGTTTTGGTCCTTTGTTGGAGCAAATGGTCAAGGATTGACTCGGCATGTTTCGACGATTCTCCAAATGTTAGCGCCTTTGTCTAAGAGGACTTGACATGTGTAGTTGATTATAATAATAACCATATTACTTGAAAATAGTTTCCAACCCGTGGTGCTTCAACTGACATGTCAGATAGGCTTTTGATACCCAAAAATCCACCTTAGCAAAGAACCGCCACCGCCGCTGAGTTGTATAGATTCTCTCTTATATGTAGGAAATGCTAGTATGCCACATCTTTCAAACTCTCCATCGCCCTTTAACTTTGAAGCCCTCTCGCTAATTTTGGAAATTAAGTCATGGAGATGAATGTTGTTGTATGGAAATTATTTGAATGGAATTTTTATAAGCTCGCTTGCTCGCATTCCATGCAGATGCCACCGATTCGTGTTATCCAAGATACCATTCAGATTCTCAAGTTATTGTTGCTTTACTTGATGACTCGGATGAATCAGTTCACCTAATCACTGCCTCGTGCTTGCTAACGGTGATTGAACTCATATTTTATTCCATTAACAAATCCTTACCACAATTAAGAATCTCACTGTTGTGTTATTATCGACCTTTTAGTCCTCGATCCGCTTCCACCGAGGTCAGAGAACCCATTTTGTTTAATCTTTCGCTAGCTACGAATCTTCAAGTAAGTTTATCAATATTCCCGCATCATAGTTTTCAAGTCCGGATTTTGGTAAAACCGCTGCTTCTAGTAAGTTTTTCGATACTTCTCCTTTCGCTTGCTATAGGTATGCATGAATGCAAAGATTCGAGCTAATGCATTTGCAGCATTTGGGGCAATAAGCACGTATGGTTTCGGGGCCACAACGTGATGCTTTTCGTGAGCGTGTATGTTAATTCGCTTTACTTGATAGTCGAAAGATTGTCTTTTACCGTCGACATTTCAATATACACTCATTATATTGAGGATGATCATGTATTCAATTTTAACAACTAAATGGCACGGGAGTGAGTAGGTGTATTCATATATGAAACCGCTTCTTCTCATAGTCCGTATAATAGTTTAGTAGATATAGAGTATGTAATATTCCCCACTAAAGTCGCCCTACTATTTCGGTAGTTCCTCACATTATTCTGTGTAGTTCCTCGATGTTAACAGCCAGGTCAATCGATTTGAGCCATAAGCTTGATATGTCGAGTTGCAACCTAAGTGCAAAATTCGACTATGTTCGATTTTCCTATGAAGTGCAACTGTTCGTAGCCCTCGACCAAACCCCTTCCCCGAATTATGCAATCACACTTGTCGCTTTTAGCAATACCGCCATGACTATAACTCGGTCAATCCATGTCTTGCATCATTCCAAACTCATAATACCATTGATACAATATCATTCATTTCATTCATCTAGAAAATGCATGGGTTTTGTCACAAGACTCAGCTTTTAGGTCTCATTTCATTTGCATACATTTTTCATTAACAAGAGGCGTTTCAACGGTCGTGCAGAGTACAATTTCCATCCGTACGAGAAGAAAACCGCTATTTTCTCCGGTCCAGTGCATGATTTTTCTTCAATCTTGCTTTGATATGTAAAATCTATATATTTTGTTGCGATTGCAAAGTTAAAGAGTGGGAAATGTCATGGAATTTGTTGATGACATTGAACAGATTTGAGAATAGGATCGAACAATCACTTTCGTGTGTTTTGTTTTTCCGAGGCAATGTATTTTGGCCTTGTGGTATTAATCTCTTATGCCTTTGTTTATACATATGTTTGCTTTTGTATTATGTTTATGGAGTTCATTTTACCGTGTTCAAGTGTAAATCGTGTTTAATCTTCTTGTGGATACGGCCATTTTCTGCACTAGTTTCGCCTTCAATTTTTAGTTTATGTTACTATGTGAATATCTATTTTGGGCATTTCTTATTTTATTTCGCTCACCACTTTGAAATGTGTGTATTTTGGTAGTATCTAATTACTATTAATTGCTTGAAGGCAATTTTATGTTTAATGCAAAATTGGAGAAAAGAGGAAGAAGAACCAAGTTGGGAAATTGTAAAGGTATTTTCATTTATCAAATCACATTTGTTTTATGTCGATTTAATATACATCTACATGTTGCTAATATTTGATATTTTAAAAAGTGTTCAAGACACCCGATTCCAAGCAATGCGGTTTTTTGTACTACGCCTCATGAAAGATATAATGAAGAAGTTATGAAGATCGGTTCCATTTCTTTACGCTCACATGTAAGATAATTCCATTTCAATTCTTTAATATAATCATTTTTTCATACAAGAGTGCTAATATTCTATTTTTGAATTGTTAATAGTTTCAAAATCGGCCTTACTCTCGAGAGACATTGATGAAGTTCGCGCTGAACGGGCAAATTTCACGCTTCTTCACATATAGTCTTGTGATGTTTTAGTTGTAAGTGATCGATATTTCAATTATTTTGTACAAGATGATATGGGATACGGTCTTATTGTTTTGTTATGTGATGTGCATAGATTTTTGTATAGTGATTTTGTAAATGAATGAAAACAGTATCAGATATTTTTGTATAGTGATTTTGTAGTCGTAATGAAAACATATTGTATATTTTTGAATAGTGATTTGAACGTAATCGCAAGTATATTTTAATCTCATTTGCTTGTGCTTTATTAATTCATGTGTTTAAATAAAGAAATTAACTACGGTTGAAATCGAAAACCGTAGTTGTTATTAAATCGACACGGGTTGTAATAGAAAAGCGTAGTAAATTTGGCATTAAAACCGTAGTAAATAAACTCAAAACCGTAGTTAATACATATAGACTACGCATAAAAAGCGAGTGTATGTGCGAATTTTTTGTGTAGTTCTGCCGGATAGACTACGCGAAAAAGCGTAGTCTATGTGCAAAAAGCGTAGTCTATGGTGGGTATAGACTACGATAAAAAAGCGAGTGTATGAGCGAACTATTGTGTAGTTCATACAGATAGACTACGCCAGAAAAGCGTAGTCTATGTGCGAAAAAGCGTAGTCTATAGTGGGTATAGACTACGACAAAAAGCGTAGTATACGCCGCACTTTCTCAGAAGTTCGTGGCATGCACCACGCAAAAAGCCGTAGTCTATGTCGAAAAGCGTAGTCTATAGTGGGTATAGACTACGCCTAAAAAGCCGAGTGCGCGCTGCCTTTTCTCAGTAGTCTCGGGGTATGACCACGCCGTAAAAGCCGTAGTCTACGTCATAAAAGCGTAGTCTATGGTGGTATAGACCACGCCACAGCGAGTGTGTGCGCCGCATTTTTCTCAGTTCGTGGGCATAGACCACGCGAAAAGCGTAGTCTATGTCGAAAAGCGTAGTCTATAGTGGGTATAGACTACGCTAAAAAGCGTAGTGTATGCGCCGCCTCACTTTTCTCTACACCACTTTTCTCTACACTACCTGATGCACATAGACTACACATAAAACGTGTAGTCTATACTGTTTTTTGTAGTAGTGATTACTCTAGAGCATGAACTTTATACCCTATGATTTAATTAATTTTTTTTGGAAATGTCTACCTATTCTTTTTAATAAATACCGAAGCCTACATATGTATATAAGTTAATGTGTGATTTTAATTAGTACATGCAATGCTAAATTATTAGCTAGAATATGTTCTATGCATTTGATATTATTATCGAAATTTTGAAAAATTTTATACCATTTTCGAAAAGGCCGAGTATATGTGTATATATAAGTTGATGTATAATTTTGATTTGTAATATGCAATGATGTTTTATCGATCTAGATATGTTTTATGCATCTTATGTTTTTGTTAGAATTTTTAAAATCAATTACAATTTTTGTTCAAATAAACCGAAAGCTTGAGCTAAATTTGGTGATGAATAAAATTGTTCTCGATGTATTTTATGGTGTTACATTGTTACACTTTTATGTGCATATTGTGATTTTTGGAAAATTTTATAAAATTATTTGTTAAATTCTATGAAGAAGCCAAGAGCTATGGATTCAATTACATGATATAACATTGTTATATAGTGGATTATGTGACATAAGTATGTTATGGAATAATGTTCGACCTCAGGTTAATTTATCGAATTTTAGAAAATTATTGGGCATTTATTTTAAAAATGCCAAGCCTTGTAAAATAATAAAGTGATGATTGAACAATGTTTAGTTGATTTTATGACATATTAATGACCATAGTGTATATTAATACACTATATAATATTAGAAAATTTTTGGACATTGTTTGGTAATTTTCATAATTACCGAGAAATTCTAAAGAATTTCTAAGGATTTTTAAACCTTTTAATCAATTTTATTAATAAATTATATGTCTAATATTATTTTAGACATATTTAGAAATTTTGGACAAATTTCAAAATAATTGGTTGGAAAACCCAAAATAACCGTGAGCTATTTTTAAAATCAAATAAGGATTTTAAATCCTTAAATTCATTACTTATAATGAATTATATGTTTAAAATTATTTTTAAACATATTAAAACAGTTTATAAAAAGAAATCAATTAGAAATTGATTTTCGAAAGAATTTAATGTTAAAGTAAGACTTAGTAATTAAATTACTAAGAAAAGTCAAAATTGTTGATTTTTGAAATCAACGCATTTAAATACGCTCGATAAATACGCTAATACGCGTGAAGACGATCAATTGCTAATGACATCGCGTTGATATGAAAGGTTTTCATATTTAAAGTCGTGAAATCGAAAAACGTGAGAACACGCTGAACCATTCACCGGGAGGGTAAATTGGTAATTTTCAACACATATCTCGCCTCATCGAAGAACGAGAAATGTTAAGATGATGCTGTTGAGAAACTAATTAAATTCATTAAGGAATTAATTCACATCGATATGAAATATCGAATTTTATTATAGACTTTGTAAGTCTCGAATTACGTAAACGACATACTAAAGCATCCTTTTATATAAAGCGTGGACGCCGACGCACCACCGGACGCCGACGAGTAAGGAAAACGTTAAAGACGATCAATAATTTCTGTGTGGGCTTTATTACTAAAATGTAACAACTTTGTCGCTTCTTTTCAACTGCTTTTGTTTACAACACTTTTCAACAAATGTTAAAATTGTTTAAATGACACCGCCAAAATGTTTACGCTTGTGTATCGATCCTATCCACGAATGATGTGATGTTTTGGGTTATCCCCAATATGTGAATGAAAATCGATATCGATCCTATGCCAAGGCTTACACTGGCTAGGATTAACGTGTACACCGATGGTGATCAGTCTTTGTAAGGACACCACGGCCGGTCACGGGTCGTAGGGCGAGGCTTCCTTCACGACTTTCGACTATGATAACATGATGGAATGATAATAAGGATACGGATCACGACACCAAGAAAATGTCGCCAAGCAACTTTTATAAACTCATGTAAATATTTTAGTAAGCACAAGGTATTTTCAAATAAAACTCGTGTCTTACCACTATATCGCAGAGTAATTCAATGAAAATAAAATATTTTCGGCATAAGTCCACCGGGTACAAATTTTGTACTTAGCCACCGCATGTTTGTTTTAAACGTGCAGTCGAGCTTGGTTGTCGATGATGGAGGAGTGTTGAGAAAGCCTTATGTCCTCGATGTTCGTTAGAATGGATAACCTTGAGTACATATCGTCATATATGTATTCACACGCTCACGCAACTCGAACTGCTTTATTTCATGTCGATAATAAAATAATGTGAACTATGAAGTCCTTCTGATCGCCATATCCTTTCGATCCGCTGACTTAAACCTTTATCCGAAATGTTATAAGTGTATGTTTAATCATAAGTTCAATATGCCGTGTGATGTTCTTATCGTGACAGCCTTCCGCATCCATGAATACTATTCCTAGTATTAGTCCGCTCACCCCGGTTATCGGAGTGGACGTGACATAATATTAAATTTACAAAATATTTTCTTCATTCCGATCGACGCTTTCGATTATGGTCGATCAATTTGATGTTTCCTACGATCGAATCAAGGAATCAATTAAAAATTAATCGACACATAAAATCGATAATTTTGGCCGACCAATTTGATGTTTCACGACCTAATCAAGGAATCAATTAAAATTAATCGACACATAAAATCGATAATTTCGCCGATGATCCTGATTCCGATCGATCGAATCAAGGAATTATCGATCGAAATTTTCAATTTTTACGTGTTAATTAATTTTTTGATTCATTTATGGTTATTTAAAAAAAAAACCATGATTCAATGATTTAATTATTATTTTTTCATGATTTTCTCACACTTTTTCTGTAACTATAAATAATTTAACAGAATAGACTTATTATAATTTTGCAATCATTTATTGATTTACATGTCGTTAACAAACAAAAATATTATTGTTTCGTTATATTAATAGCTTATAAATTTAAAAACCCATAAAATCATATAAAAACATCTAAGTTCACCTACACCTTAATCTAAAATGCTTAACTTAATCTAAATTCACCTATACATTAAAATACTCACTTAAATATAAATGTATACGAGCGATTATCTAAACGAATTATAATATCCAATTATATATACGAATTATGCAATATTTAATTATCTAAACGAATTATGCAATAATTTATCCAACAAAAATCATTCGAAAATAAATAAAAATTAATAACTTACTTGTTGAGACATTGTCAGCAGAGATCCGGATTGAAGAAAGAAATTTTAAAAGTTTGAATATAAAACCAAATGAACCAAAGAAAATTAGAGAGCAAGAGAAAAGAGCAAATTGTGAATACTGAATTTGTCGATTTGTATTTGTTATCGATCGGTTGTATAAATAGAGATAATTGGTTCAATTATTGGTGGTCAAATCTTTCTTCTTTTTCTCGCAATTTTTCAAAGATTTATTTGTCTTCTTCAATTTTTCTCGCAATTTTAGTTGTAAGCTTTTACTGCAAAGATTATTTTGTGCAAAATATGAAGGATAATTTCAATATTAAATATTTCAAAATTAATAAGTTGTGTGATAATTTCAGTATTTCAATATTTTACAAAATTTTCATCATAGATTACTCAGAAATATTAATTTAAATATCATACATTCATTTTAAATTAATTAGTATTAAATTAATTTGATATATCCTTGTTTCGATCGAAAATTCACTGATTTCGCCGACCTTTGATGTTTTCTTGTCGACCGGAGACATGAATTAATAATAATTATTAAATTCATTTCATATATACTTGTTTCGATCGATAATTCATATCTCCGATTACGACCATTTTGATGTTTTCTGTCGACTGCAGACATGAATTAATAATTAGTATTAAATTCATTTCATATATACTTGTTTTCGTCGATAATTTATATCTCCTGCCAATTATTTTGATGTTTCCTATTAACCGGAGATATGAATTAATTGAAATTGTTATTTTTATTTTCTCATTCTCTCGATTCCTATTAATAATTCCTCGATTCCTACGACCGGAAACAAGGAATTGTCGACCGAAATTTTCTATTTTTATTTGTTAATTAATTTTTGGATTCATTCATGTTTTTTTAATATCGAATAGACTGATATAATTTCGCAATCATTTATTGATTCACATTTTAACTGTTTCGTCATCACCAAGACTCGCTGCTATGTCAATTTCACAATCAAGACCAAGAAAGACTCAAGAATATATATTAAAAAAGGCAAATGGGTATACACGGTATCAACACTCAAATATGGTTATAGGTTGTACACACGTTTACAAAAGTGTGTACTTCTATATATTTCCCCATTATAATATGCGTAAAGCGTATCGATAGTTCAAGATTACATACTCGACCCTTAGATAATGGAGGTATTTATAGTATAAATATGATGTGAGATAAAATGAATTGTTACCAATAGGAACAGGATGTACATAAATCATCCTAGATTTGAAGTATACTTGACGAAGATTCCGCATAATCCGGGATGGATAGACATGAGGAGAGTCAACTCTTATTACGGAACAAGAGTCTTCATGTCTGATAATTCTAACCGATGATGTCTCACGTATGTTGTCATATTCAGCTCTGCTGGAACAATTTTAGCGGGACATATCTGTGGCACAAATCTACATATATGACTTGACGTCTTCGTATTATGATTCAGTGGTATATTTCAACGTTCCACGTGTACGTATATTTAATTCGACTTGAATAAATAAACACGATTTATATTATTTCCTATCAAAATTTTAATTCTTTTCATTCTTATTATTACAACAGCACAATGTTCAGTAGCAATAATTTACACCAGAATCTATAATAATTGAAAGGATTTCCAAAATGAAGTATAAGGGTACCCACAATGGGGCGAGATCCCGACTTTCAAATGTTAACACCCAACTTTTGAGGTGCTACAATGGTGGAAGAAAAAATTGAAATTTGCATCCAAACTTTCAAAGTTGAAAGCTAACTTTCACTTACAATGTGGGGTCCATATGTTTTTTTTATAGCAAAAATGAGTTATCAAAATTATTTTTTTCAATTTTTCAATTTTTTATTTTATAGATCACGACGAGATCTTTTATTTGACCTAAAAATCATAAAAACTGACTTAAATGATTTAAAGGTTTGAAAATTAATGTATATATATATATATATATAATTATGAAATAATTAATTTTATTTTTCTAAATCGTTCAATTTATAATTAAAAATACATAATTAATCACATATATAATGTATAAAGTGATGTATATTTTAATAGAATCCAACTAAAAGTTAAAAGTTGAATTTATTATTATGACAAAAACTTGGGTGAGCTCCGCCTCACCGTGAGCTCACCCTTGTTTTTTGTTAAATAATTATATATTAATTATAGTGATTAAAAATAATTAAATTTTGTTAATTTATAATTAAATTTATTAATTTTTAATTATGATTTTTAATTCAAATTAGAATTTATTAATTCATAATTATGGTTTATTAATTCACAAGTAAGGTTTATTAATTCATAATTAGAGTTTATTAATTCATAATTAGAGTTTATTATTCAAAATTAGGGTTTATTAATTCATAATTAGGGTTTATTAATTCAAAATTAGGGTTTATTATTTAAAGTAGGGTTTATTAATTCACAATTAGGGTTTACTAATTCAAAATGAGGGTTTATTATTCAAAATTAGGGTTTATTAATTCTAATTATGATTTATTAATTCAAAATTAGAGTTTAGTATTCAAATTAGGGTTTATTAATTCAAAATTACGATTTATTATTCAAAATTATGGTTTATTATTCAAAATTATTATTTATTAATTCATAATTATGATTTTATTAATTTATAATTAAGGTGTATTAAATTAATTAATTTTAATTAAAATTAATTTAATAATAATTATTAATTACTGAAGTGGTCTCACTGTGCGTGCAGCATGCACAGGAGACCACCTCTATTATTATAGAGAAAAATATAAAAATTGATAGGTTTTAAAAACTGATGTAATACTATGAGATTCAATTGAAAGTTGAAAAGTTTGGTTTATGATTCTAGATATCGACAGATTTGACTTGTTTTAATTTCTGGGAAAATTCTTGAATTCTTCATTCAGTGAATCTAGACTATCTAGTATACGATCTATTAAAGAAAATGGATTAAACCCTTTACCTCTTAATGGGAAATTCGAGATTAAGGTCAAGATGATAATTTGTCAAGTGAATTGAACGACTGTAGTCTCAATTCTCTGAATGAATTGACTACTGTTCAGAATTTAGAGAGTTTTCCAACGTTGATGTGAGATATAAGTATAACTTACAAAAATAATAATATATTACTAAGGAAAATAATGATAAAATATTTCATGACATTATTTTCTCCCTTCAAAACTATATTTATAATAAGCTATATACTGGAAGGTACAATTAATAAGCTTCTGAGTGGTTTGGCTTTGGTGTTCTGAATTAAATAAAACATGCTAAATTGAGCTTAATGTGGCACTATTAACTATTTAAGCCCAGCTTATAGATCATTAAATGTATTTCTTCCTTAATACACCAAATTTTGTAGTGCTCTCAAATTTTACATCCGACATAGTCCGCGACATTATCCTTATATTTCCTATTGGGTATGACAATTTTGTCATTGAGATATTTGTTTTTTAAATAAATACTACAAGAATATTTCTTGGACACCGACGGATAAGTTATTGTCGGTGATCGTCGATGGATTGACGTCAAAGAAATTTTGCCCACATGTGTCATCTCGAATACCGACGGACTAACTATGGATTGTGGTATAGACAACGTTCTATCCGGCTTTGATTATTTTATTTTCATTTATCATTTATAAAAAATGGGTTTACCGAACGAAAGTCCTTCGGTAGACCGTCGTTGGTTTTTTAATAATAAAAAATTAAAATAGAATATTCTATTGGTAGTCCATCGGTGAATTCTGATTTACATAATCGGACTCCCCATTTTTCTCTCGATTTTAATTTCACCCCGCCGAAACCCAAACCCTACCCCTACACGGAAGCCATCTTTCTTCACGGACGCCGATGCCATGCTCTTCACCGATGCTGATGTCGACGCCGTCTGCCTTGACCTCCATCCTCTGCCTAGCGCTGACGCCGACCCACATGCTGTCTGCCTCGTTCTACCGTCTGTGTCCAAGTATAAACCATTCGCCTGCATGTCGACGCCAACATTGTCGCCCTAAGCCTTTGCCTTGTTTCTCTGTTTATTTGTTTCTCCATTCCTCTGTAATGGGTTATAGATCTCTTGTTGTTTGTGGGGTTAAAAATGTGTTAATTTTTCAGATGAATAAGTTTTTTTTGAAGTGTGATATGATTGAAAGGTGAATTCTTATGGGCTTTTTTAGATCTAATAATCAATTGCTGTTTTAAGGATCTTAGAATCACTAATTTGGATGATATTGAATTCTTATACATTTGTTCTTTCATATTGAGGTGTGGATTGATAGTTTACGATTTTTTCTTAATTTTTTCACAAAAACACCGATGGATTTTTCAGTCGGAAAATCCATCGACCGATTTGACGATGCCTGCGACGTAAGGACACAAACGATAAATACACCGTCGGCAAGTCTTTGCAAACTAAGCTAAAGAGTGGGCTACCAAATTAACTTACCTATCTACATGAAAGGAACCAAACACAAAACTATCAGATGCCTTTTCGTGCATCACTTGCAAATCATGGTCCAACATAGAGGAATTCGGATTTGAATCGAAGAGAGATCTAATAGCTAAAATAGAATCCAAATAGGTGGCCTAGAAATGGGTTTAGCTAGCACAACAACTAAACCCAAATCACAACTCCCACACCAAAACATCCATCATACATTGATATAACATTTTTAGACACAATAAACTTATACGGTGCGACTAGAGTCGACGTAGACATAGTCCGCAACATTCATCATGTGATCGATCTTAATTTTCGTAGGGTAATAAATGCGCAAGGAACACAAGAAAATAACGTGGTTCGATCTATTGAAATAGATCTACGTCCACGGAGCAAGAGAATATATGTGTATTGAAAAAAGTTTATTACAAAGAGTGTAGATGATCTCTTCCCTATAATCTAGTCTCTATTTATATACCATCATATCGAAGTTTGACTCTAATTCAAATTGAGTTCGAGTCTAATACAAATTGAGTTAGACTCTAATACAAAGTCTCTCTCATAAGGATTCTTTTAGATATGCATCCCAATCTTCTACCTCCAATTGCGATTAGAGTTGTAGTTGGTCGAGGAGTCTTCGGGCCGAACTCACATAGGCCGAGCTTAATGTCGGGGCCCATTTATATTGGGCCCGATGCTTGGGTCTAGTAGTTGGGTCAGATCCTATCATATCCCCCTCCCAAAAAAAAAAAAGACGAGAAGTGAGGTCGTGATGGAAGGGGACAAGAGTTCGACATTGCATCGCCGAAATTTGTGGTCCGCCAAGTGGAATGCGCATAGCCCCTACCAAGTTGAATGTCACCCTATCATAAATCGTCAAGTCGAACACTCGCTGTCCCGCCAAGTCGAATATGTAATCTCGTGTCGAGGTCGAATGTAACGCCGCGGCCGAGGTCTAACACGGACGACATGCCGAGATCGAGCTCAAGCAAAAGAGGTCGTTGTCCTTCACTGGAAGGCAAGCCGGGCTATGTGAGGACGCCCACCCAACCGATGGACTTCCTTAATGACGCCATCGCCCGCCCATCGTGGTGGCTCGCCGCGAGGGGTTTGGAGGAGGAGATGCGATAAGGAGAGAGGCCGGGGCTCTGACAGCGGCCGAGGTGGTGAAGGCCGAGGTCGGCCGGCGAAGGGCCGAGGCGGAGGTAGCCATGTATCGGGAGGCCTGAGGCGGTGAAGGTCGAGGTCGGCCTGCGGAAGGCCGAGGCGGAGGCGACGAAGGCTGAGGGCGGCCTACGGAAGGCAGAGGCAGAGGTGGCCAGATATCGGGAGGCCGAGGCGGCGAAGGCCGAGACGGAGGCAGCGAAGGCCGAGGTCGGCCTACGAAAGGCCGAGGCAGAGGTGACGAAGGCCGAGGCGACGAAGGCCGAGGTCGGTCGACGGAGGGCCGAGACAGAGGCAGCCATGTATCGGGAGGCCGAGGCGGTGAAGGCCGAGGTCGGCCTGCGGAAGACCGAGGCAGAGGCGGCGAAGGCCGAGACAGAGATGGCCCGATATCGGGAGGCCGAGACGGAGAAGGCCGAGGTCGGCCTACGGAAGGTCGAGACGGGCGAAGGCCGAGGCGAGGTAGTTCGTCCTGTATTTAACAAGGGTAGTTCATCCTAAATAAACGAGGTAGTTCGTCTCAGATAAACAAGGGTAGTTCATCTCTAAATAAACGAGGGTAGTTCGTCCTCAGACAAACAAGGGTAGTTCGTCCTCGATTTAAACAAGGGTAGTTCATCCTAAATAAACGAGGGTAGTTCGTCTCGATAAACAAGGGTAGTTCATCCTAAATAAACGAGGGTAGTTCGTCTCAGATAAACAAGGGTAGTTCATCCTAAATAAACGAGGTAGTTCGTCTCAGATTAAACAAGGGTAGTTCATCCTAAATAAAAGAGGTAGTTCGTCCTCAGATAAACAAGGGTAGTTCGTCCTCAGATTTAAGCAAGGGTAGTTCATCCTAAATAAACGAGGTAGTTCGTCTCGATAAACAAGGTAGTTCATCTCTAAATAAACGAGGTAGTTCGTCTCGCTTTAAACAAGGGTAGTTCATCCTAAATAAACGAGGTAGTTCGTCTCAGATTAAACAAGGGTAGTTCATCCTGAAATAAACGAGGGTAAAGGTTCCTTATTTGCCGAGAAGTGTCGGTAGGGGTGGTCCCCTTACGCGCGTTTAGATATCATCCTCTTTAGAGGGTATTTGTCGTCCTCCTTAGAGGGTATTGTTCATCCTCCGTAGAGGGTATTTATCATCCTCCTTAGAGGGTATTGTTCATCCTCCGTAGAGGGTATTTATCATCCTCCGTGGAGGGTATTGTGGAAGAGGTGGTATGCATAAGTGACAAATGAAATATGCAAGACTGAGCATATGAAGTAAATAAAGAAAAAGATTTTATTAATGAAAACGACGTACCGGATAAATGGGCGAGCTTATATGACCATTTTCAGAGGACTTCTTTAATTAGGTATGGTCCTTCCCATGTGGTCTCTAACTTGCCGAGCTTTGTAGCTTTACAGACTTTGTTACTTCTAAGTACGAGGTCGCCTACTTGGAATTATCGGGATTTGACACGCTGGTTATAATACCGAGCTACTTGTTGCTTGTACCGAGCTTCTCTAATGTAGGCGAGGTCTCTCTCTCGATCGCCAGATTACCGCCTCGGTTTCTTCGATCATCCTCTTTTTTCTTTTTGTCAGAGGGTTCCACCTTGTTAGCTTCACGCTTTCTCCTGTCCGCTTGCCCGCCTTTGGCGAACCGATCCGCTATGCGCCACAGCCCGACGTAGTGCGGGGCTCGAGTTGACGATCTCCTCAGATAGGGCCCTGTGCAAGATACCGCTCGAAAGCCGAGATAATGAGGAGGTCTTCTACATCCCCACTTTTAGGCCTCCTTATTGAACCTAGTCATGAAATCGCCGATGGACTCACCTCGGTCATTTCACAAAGGAGTAGACGAGCCGATGTGGTTTTGGACTCGCCTTTTGAAAGAACCTTCGATGAAAGGCTTCCATCGATCTTGGTAAGATCCAATACTCCGCGAGGTAAACCGTCAACCACCGCGGGCGTTGTCGATCGCCAACTCGGGAACAGCTTGCACATGTGGATGGTGTCGAGATCGATTGATCATGTTGTATCGAATTGAGAAAGAAAGTTTTGTGGATCTCGCAATCCGTCATAGGGGCGATACTTGCACCCGCACTTGTCCCGGAGACGAGTATCGAGTATCTCGCTGGAGAAAGGGTAATAATCCTCCCGCATCCATCGAACCCGCCTCTGAGAAGCGATGCCGAGGTCGCTGAAGACGCACCTATCCCACGCTGTTTCATCCTCGCACGATCGGGTTTGGAAACCGACTGCAGAGGTATTATTCGCAGCGCGAGTGCCCAACATCCAAGGTCGGGATCCACTACCGCGTCGCCGAAGTTTAGATGAGACTTCGCATCCTTTTCATCACGCCGGCCGACCTTGTTCTCGTTGAGGTACCGAGGAAGCTCCTTATTTTCTTCGAGAACCCTTTAACCGCCTCGCCGAGATTCAATCATGTGCTTAGGTTCCTCTGTGTCATGCGACCTCCTTCGCCGCGGTGGTCTTCTTCTTCATGTAGGATAGGGTTGCCTCGCTTATCCGCATTTGAACGTGTCCTTCGGGGTCGATTCTTATCGGCTTTTCCCGACCGCCATGCGCTTTTGTCACCGCTATTGCTGCCGCCAACAGCCCCGATATAGCGCTTGTGTTCCTCATCGCTCGATTGTTACCGAGAAAAAGTTGATCGAAAACATAGAATTTCAGTTCCCATGCACGACGCCAAAGGATCGATCTTAATTTTCGTAGGTAATAAATGCGCAAGGAACACAAGAAAATACGTGGTTCGATCTATTAAAATAGATCTACGCCCACTGAGCAAGAGAATATATGTGTATCGAGTGTAAGAAGCGATTACAAAGAGTGTAGATGATCTCTTCCTCTAATCTACCTCTATTTATATACCATCATATCGAGCTCGACTCTAATTCAAATTGAGTTCGACTCTAATACAAATTGAGTTAGACTCTAATACAAAGTCTCTCTCATAAGGATTCTTTAGATATGCATCCGAATCTTCTACGCTCCAATTACGATTAGAGTTGTAGTTGGTCGAGGAGTCTTCTTGGGTCGAACTCACATAGGCCGAGCTTAATGTCGGGGCTCATTTATATTGAGCCTGATGCTTGAGCCTAGTAGTTGGGCCGTATCCTATCATCATGTATGTCGAATTTTGATCTCTTACTTGTAAATGAGTGAAAATACTACTTCCTCCGTCCTTGAAAATTGTTCTTGATTCTGACGACATGAATTTTAATAAATGTAATGAGTGTAAAGTGAATGGAGAAGAGTATTCATATTATAAGATGTATTATGTGAATGAAAAATGTGGATCATGAGTGATTTTTTTGTAAATAAATGGGTTGATTGTGAGTAAAAGTTATGAGTTTTAGTGATCGATCTTAATTTCGTTAGGGAATTAAATACGCGAAGAACACAAGGAATTTACATGGTTCCATCTGTTAAAAAGATCTACGTCCACGGGGCGAGAGAGAGTTTGTGTATTGATAATACGATGAGCGATTACAAAGAGTGTAGCTAACCGATTTCTTCTAATCTAGCCTCTATTTATACACAATGATATTGAGTTCGACTCTGATACAAAGTCTTCTCTTATAAGGATTCTTTTAGATATGCATCCAGGATCCCTTTAGATATCCGAATCTTCTATGTCTCCACTTGCGAGATTTGAGTTGTAGCTGGTTTAGGAGTCTCACTGGGCCGAACTTACATAGGCCGAGCTTTAATGTCGGGACCCTTTTATTGGGCCTGATGCTTGGGCATAGTAGTTGGGCCGTATCCTATCACATCCCCCCCCCAAAAGACGTAGAAGTGTGGTCGTACTGGATGGGGGTTAGTGCTTTGTCATCACCTCGCTTCGTGATCTGGCGTAGTGGAGCACGCGCCATCCTGTAGGGCTCATTCTCTCGAAGTTGTATGTCGCTTCGCTTGCCGTCGGACTTTCATTGCCGAGGTTTTATGCCGAAGTTACATATCGCTTGGCTTCACTTTACCGAGGTGTTATGCCGAAGTCGTATGTTGCTTTTTTATCTTGCCGAGGTGTTCTGTCGAAGTCGCATATCGCTTGGCTTCACCTTGCTGAGGTGTTCTGCCGAAGTCGCATGCGCTTGGCTTCACCTTGCCGAGGCGTTATGCCGAAGTCGCATGTCGCTTGGCTTCACCTTGCCGAGGCGTTATGCCGAAGTCGCATGTTGCTTGGCTTCACCTTACTGAGGTGTTCTGCCGAAGTCAATCGATCTTGGTTTCACCTTGCCGAGGTAGGATATGCGACCTTGTGGTTGAATGCACTAGCCCTATCCTCCGAACACGGGATGGTTTGCCGATGTCGAACACGGGATCTGTCATTTGCATTTAATGCGTACAACGGTTGGGTTCCCGATAAAGTGCATATTGGCAATAACTTCTCTGATACGCCTTTTCTCGTATCACTTTATCCGTTACCAACTTTCAAACTTCAAAAAAAAAAGTTTGAAGCTTTCTGAAAAACGCAGAGTTCATCCGCCATTGTTGTTCTTCGTTAGAGTTCATCGCATCTTCTTCGATTTCGTTCCAAAAACCAGTAAGTTTTTATGGCGTCTTCATCTTCTTCTTATTCTGAGGATTCTCACGGCCATGAAGGCCGTATTGTGTCAGTGTCGCCACCGAATCATTCAGTGGATTTAGAAGTTTACACCTTTGATTCTCCCCTTCCTTATGTGCGTAGACTAAGATTCCCGCCTTTGAGGGATCTTGGTAAGGTTTCTTCCATTCCTTCAATTTTGGAGGTTCCTGCTATAGTAGAGTTCGCTCCTAGATATTTTATTCCTGAGTCTGTTGAATTTGTTGCTCCCCGTTCGAAGGATAGGGCTAGTGCCCCTCTGGATGGCTTTGTGACGGTTTACGAGGACAGCCTTAAGGGCTTTCTTCGTATTCCTTTTCGCTCTGTGTATGTTGAACTCCAGCAGATGTTCGGCATACCTCTTGCCCAAATAATGCCAAATTCTTTTCGGCATTTAACGGGTCTCGGTGTCATTGCCATCGGCATAATTTTCCTTTACCCGGGCTCGCCCTCGTGTTTTTTCGCTTAAAGCTAGCTCGGGTGGTATTATTTATCACCCGTCGTGGCTTCAAAGTAAAGACAAGGTCAAAATTCGAACCGGCGTAAGAAGTTCTTCTTCCGCTTGCCTCGACAGTCCTCGAGTTCGCCTCGAACCGGAGAAGTTGGCGGATGCGGCCACTGATGATAGCTTTGGTGGCCTAGAGGAGGTGTTAGACAAGGTCGGTCTTGTGGATGAAGTGTTTACCGAGACCGAGCTCGCCGCTGCGGGTCTGAGCCCTTATGATCCTGCTGCCGTGGTGGAGCTGGTGAAGGGTGAGGCTCCCTTGTTTCACTTTAGCTCTTGATTAATCTTCTGTTTTGTGTCTAACTCGTCATTTGTATTTTTCGCAGTGGACTTCGTCAAAGAGAAGAAGAAGAGGAAGAGGTCGAGTTCCAGTCTCGAGCCCTCCACCTTAGCATTGAAAGAGGTACCCGAGGCCTCTTCTGAGAGGACCAAGATGTCCCAAAATCTCTTTCGCCAGGCCCTCCAACGCCGAAAAGGATAAGGCGGCGATTCTCGATGCCACGGTCCGCTAACGACCCGGATCGCGAGATCGCTTGCTCAAGCCGTCACGGTCTTTCCCGAGGTAACACCATTGTTGTACATGTCATAAAACCAAGTATTTGTTATATTCGTTTGACATGATTGGCTATCGCATGAGGACCGAGGACATATCTCGCCGAGTGGCTAAGGTGTTCGCTTAACTGAGGCGACGTCGCCTAACCGGGCGGTGACGCTCGCCTAACCGACGGATAACCGGGAGGGTGCTGTCGTTCGGTTTGACGGGTCGCCTATGCTGTAGGCGATGGAGGAGGAGAAGACTCTCCTCGTCATAGAGGTGGCCGAGGCCGAGGCAAAAGCTCAGGATGCAGCCAGGAGGGAGATTGCGGCTGTGGTGGCGGCCGAGGTAGAGAAGGCAGCCGAGGCGGCGAAGGCCAGGGCGGCAGAGGCCGAAGTGGAGGTGGCAAGGCGTCGAGAGGTCGAGGTGGCGGCCTCGCAGGGAGAGATGCTCCGCGCCTTTGCGGAGAGGCTGTTCCTGTCAAGGAGGTTCTCTGGGTTGGCCAGTGACCTGGCCGAAATCCTGAATAAGCGCGTGGTCGCGGACACCCTTGATGAAGTTGTCGAGGATTACCCGCAGTTGGATAAGTCCAAGTATGGGTATGAGGTGATGGAGAAGGAAGCCCTGCTGCAGGAGTATGCTGAGGTCCTTGCCAGCGGCCTGAGGAGCTTGCCCGTGTTGGAGAGCCTGGCCTCCTCTTCGACCTTGCTGACCGTGGAGTTAGTTCGTGCATGCTCGGTGGACCGGGACACCCTAATCGAGGCTCTAATGGCAGATCCGTTTAAGGGATCGAGGACGACGGTGGCTGCCGAGGCAGTAGGGGCTCTGGAGGAGGTCGAGGCTTCGCAAGCCCGGGGGAAGGCCGAGGCTTCTCGAGTTCATGAGGAGGCCGAGGCTTCTCAAGTCCATGAGGAGGTCGAGGCTTCTCAAGTCTGGGAGGATGCCGAGCTTGGCAGGCCCGAGGAAGAAGCTGCTAGAGGGGTCAGTTGATCCTCTCCTTTTTTTTTTTAATTATATGTACCTTGACAAACCGCGCTTTAAAGGCTTTAATAAAATTCCCCAATCTTTATGGAAGAAATTTCACATGTTTTTATCTCCGTCTTCGTCAACTATTTGATTTGTCGCCTTATCGGATCAAATCAAAATATCGACTCGGCCTCGAATCTAAAGAGGTCAAGTCCTTCATTTAGAGAGAAAACTGGCCATGTGCAGAGGAGGCCGATGTCAAGTCTGTGGCCTCTCAAGAGAAGTTTGACGAGCTTGTGCTCAATTTTGGAGTTGGAGGAGAAGTTAGAGATCACGAGGATAAGGCCAAACAGTCGCCGAGGAACATGTCAATACGAGGCTGTTATCCGTCAAGTGGCGGAATGACTATCTCCGATGCCGAGGCTAAAGTTTCGAGCTCAGAGTCCGCCGCTCGAGGTATAGACAAGAGTACGGTCGAACTCCTGGTAATTTTAGGAGCAATATGCCGACCTGAAGAAGATAGGTGGCATGTACAAGACCGTAGTAGTTCGTCATCCTTTTCTCGAGCAGGTGCTTCGTTCGATGACCGAGGCTTCATCATCTACCGAAGCTCCTTCTTTTCTTCCGACTACGTGGAATGTCGACGACACTTCTCTTGAGTTCTTTATGCAAGACCGACGTCGCCCATTAAGAAGCCGAGGTCGTGTGTCATCGAGCGGCCGAGGTCGTTCGACGAGGCAAAGAGCTGGTCGAACTTTCGGCATCGATCGAGGACGAGGACGAGGCCGAGGTAGGGATAGGGTTAGCATAGATGATTTGTTGAACCCTGACTTTCCTAGGGATTGGCTTAGCTTTTCCCAGCCTCCTGGGCCTTCATCGTCCTCATAATGTATGCGTTGTACACTTTGGAAATAAGAATGAACTTTTTTCTTTGCCTTGTGTTGAAAACGTTGTATACATTTCATCCTCGTGTTAAACGAAGGTAATTCATCCTCGAAATAAATGAAGGTATGGGTTCCTTTTTTGGCAAGAAATATCGCTAGGGATGGTCCCCTCGTCCTCGTATTAAACGAAGGTAATTCATCCTCGAAATAAACGAAGGTATAGGTTCATTTTTTGGCAAGAAATATCGCTAGGGGTGGTCCCCTCTTCCTCGAAATAAACGAAGGTATAGGTTCCTTATTTGTCGAGCTTTATCGATAGGGGTGGTCCCCTCACGCGCGTCTAGTTCGTCCTCCGAAGAAGGTATAGTTCGTCCTCCGAAGAGGGTATATGTATTATGAGGAAGATGTAGTATGCATAAGTGACAAATGAAATGTGCAAGCATATGAAAAAAAAGATTTTATTAATGAAAAGACGACATTACAAAAAAAGACCTAACGACGCGACAAAATGAAAGGACTTAAGACGCGACAAGACTAAATGAACAAACTTGACACTTATGCAAAAAATCTCTCCAGATGAATGATGTGCCACGTGTTGGGTATTTGCTCACCGGATATATGGGCTAGCTTATATGACCCTTTTCCGAGGACTTCTTCAACCCGGTATGGTCCTTCCCATGTGGCTTCCAGCTTGCCGAGCTTTGCCGCTTTACTGACTTCATTATTTCAAAGTACGAGGTCGCCTACTTGAAATTATCGGTATTTAACACGCTGGTTGTAATACCGAGCTACTTGTTGCTTGTACCGAGCTTCTCTAATGTAGGCGAGCTCTCTCTTTTCTTCCAGCAGATCCAGGTCAGCTCGTAGATTCTCATCATTTACTTCGGCCGAGAGGTGGGTGGTGCGAGGGCTCGGCATGCCGATCTCTGCTGGGATGACTGCTTCGGTTCCATACACCAAACTGTAGGGTGTTTCTCCATTCGACATGCGAGGTGTTGTTCGGTACGACCATAAGACTTGTGGCGGATTCTCCACCCAGTTGCCCTTGACTCGGTCGAGGCGAGTTTTGAGTCTCTTCACAATTGTCCTGTTGGTGACTTGGTTTGACCATTTGCTTGAGGATGGGCCACCGAGGTGAATTTTGTCGATCCAAGCTCTCGATACCACTCTTTGAATACCTTATCCGTGAACCGTGTCCCGTTGTCCGAAATGAGGATATGAGGGATGCCGAAGCGACACACGATGTTCTTCCAGACGAAGTTGAGGGCGTTTTTGCTTGTGATTTTCACCAAGGGTTCGGCTTCTACCCATTTTGTGAAGTAGTCGATCGCGACAATTAGGAATTAAAACTGCCCTAGAGCTTTGCAGAAAGGGCCGACGATATCAATCCCCCATTGCATAAATGGCCAAGGGCTTTGCATGCTTGCGAGGTCGGTTTGAGGTAGCCTCGGCACGTTTCCATAAATTTGGCACTTCGGATACTTCTTTACGAGGTCAATTGAGTCTTGGAACATCGTTGGCCAATAATATCCCCATCGCATGATTTTCTTCGATAAGGCGCGGGGCTCGATGTGGCTTCCACATGATCCCTCGTGTACTTCTCGTAGTACATAATCAGCTCGGTTCGACCCAAACACCTTAGGAGAGGCTGAGGTATGATTTTTCAGAGAATTCTCGCCGAGTGTATATCGCAAAGATTTGCTCAAGACTCTCCTAGCCTCGAGCCCCGCCATGGGGCGCTCACCCTTCTCCAAATATGTTTCGATGGGGTCATCCAATTAGGTTCCTCGTCCGAGACTATGTTGACTTCGACCGCATCGCCTATGCTTCGCCTCGACTTCTTTCATCGGGCGGGCTCGCTGATGACGAGGCCGCTTGCTTTAAAGTGTCACCGGCTATTTTGCTCTGGGATACGAACCAACCGGAAGTATGAGAAAGATTGTTGCAAGCTTTTAGCTTTTTCAAGGTATTTCTTCATCCCTGCCTTTTGCTTCAGATTTTCCCAAAGATGTGGCCCACTATAACCGAGAGTCGTGGACTTGCACGGCTCAGATCTGGAGACTTTGAGCTAAGCGAAGTCCCGCGACTAAGGCTTCAGATTCCACTCGTTATTCGTATTTTGAATGTGAACCGAGTGCGTAGGCTATCTCTTGTCCATCCGACTTATGAGTAAGATGCCTCCCCATCGCCTGCTTTTTCCCAAGCTCCATCCATATAGATTTGCCAACAATCTTGTGTGGTTCCTTTATGAGTTCGGCGGCGTTGTCCGAGTCGGCTCGACGGGTTTCGCTTTTCACGGTTAGCCTCGACAAGGAAGTCTCTAAGTCCCGACCTCGATGGCTTGACGAGGCGTAAAGATATGGCGGTTCGCCCAATTCAATTGCCCACTTTACAATTCTCCCTGAAGCTTCTGGCTTCGTCAATACTTGCTGAAGTGGATGATCGGTGAGAACTTGTATGGGATGTGCATGGAAGTATGGATGCAGTCTCCTTGTAGCATTTACTAACGCCAATGCGAGCTTCTCCAAAGGTTGATACCTTGTTTCTGGCCCTTTTAATGCTCGGCTGATAAAATATCTGAGGAGCCGACATCCATCTTCTCGCACTGTAATCAGACTTATGGTTTCGTCCGAGGTGGCGAGGTATAGGGAAATGACCTCTCCTTCTTTCGGGACGGATAAAGTGGGAAGTTTTGCGAGGTAGTTCTTGAGATCTTCAAAAGCTGACTTGTGTTTATCATCCCAGGAGAACTCTAGAGCTTTTTTGAGTACTTTGAAAAATGGGAGCTGCTTATCCGCGGCTTTTGAAAGAAAGCGGCTTAGTGCGGCTATGCACTGTCAACTTATGTACGCCGTGTATGGTCTTCGCATCTTCATCTCCAAAATTGTTTGAACCTTTGACGGTTGGCTTTTAATCCTTCTTACGAAACCCAAGACCCCAAAATTTGCTGCATCGAATCGCAAATGTACACTTCGAGGATTTAGCTTTAGGTTTACCTTTCAAGTGTCGAGGATCGATCCCGAGGTCGGCAACACATGTGGCTTCCTCTTTACTCTCGACGACGATGTCATCTACTTATACTTCCACATTCGACCTATGTAGGGTGAAATATCTTGTCCACCATTCTTTGATAAGTGACCCTGCATTCTTGAGTCAGAAGGGCATCTTCTTATATGCAAAGACCAAGTCCGTTATGAATGCTGTTTTGATGCTTCCTCGCCACTCATCAACACCGGTGATATCCTCAGATAAATCCAAAAGTCAAGACTTGTGATCCCACCAGAAAGGCCAACCTTTTGTCGATATTTGGAAGGGTACAGATCCTTCAAAGTGTTTATTGAGATCGTGTAATCGATACACATTCGCCATCCCCTCCTCCTTTCGACCATCACCGGGTTGGCAATCCAGGTCGGATACTGACTTCAACAATATGTGTGCTTAATAGTTGGTTCACCGTCATGTACGACTTGATTCCGCTCATTTGCAGAAGATCCGTTGCTTCCGCCGAACCGGTTTTACGCTGGGTCAATATTGAGCGGTGAGTGATAATACTTGGTGAGACCCCGCCATGTCGAGGCGACCAAGCAAACACGCCTCTGAATTCTCTTAGGAGTTCGATAACTGCTTTCTTAGTTGAGGAGCTTCATGAACCTACTTTGACGACCTTGAGTGGATCGTCTTCATATAGCGTGACCTCCTCTGCCGGACTATCGGGAGCAGTCGACGTCCTTTCCAGTTCCAACTCCTTGGGTTTCTTTAATTGCTATGCTTGTGGGTGCTGGGCCGAAGTCCCTGCGCCTCTTAGGGCGACCTGCATGCATCCTTTGTCCCGTTTCGATCTCCCGGATCACGGCTACCCTCCTTTTGGGGATCTTCATTGTCGATGGTACGTTGAGCATACCGCCTCACCGTATTTAGCCGCCTCGTCCCCAAGATGATGTTATACGCGAGTACGCCTTTACCACTAAGAATTGTACCACCTTGGTGGAGCTCGTCGGTGCTCTTCCCACCGTGACGGGTAGTTCGATTATTCCTTCTGGGCGTGTCTCTTTCTGCACAAAGCTTCGGAGTGGTAGCGGAGCTGGTGCGAGGCGTGCCTCCTCAATTCCTAACTTGTCGAAGCATTTCTTAAAGAGGATGCTTACTGACGCACCACTGTCGATGTACACGCGTTTTACCAGCATGTTGGCGACCACTGCTTGGATTACCATCGCATCCTGGTGCGGTAATACGGCTGGTACGGGGTCATCCTCGGAGAAGGAGATTGCCTCATCCCTTTTAAACCTCTTGTTTACAGGTTCGTTGGTATGGGGACGTCGGGCCTCAGCCTTAAGAGAGGACTTTGTAACTCCGCGAGGGAGCCCCGTGATGGTGGAGATGATCCCATCGTATTGGGGCTCCTCATCTCCCTCTTCGTCTGTGTCGCGCCTTGTTTTCTTGTGAGGGGCATAGTTTCCTCTCTTCTCTTGTTTCCTCTTTTTCTGACCCCGGTGGGGCTTCAGATCGACTAGCTCGGCGGCCATGCCCTTGGTACTTCTTTAGACTCCGTCTGCACCAAATTTTGATGTCTACCATGAGGTCTCGTGATTCTTGATTGTCGCGCCCATAATCCTCATGGAAGGAACAATATTTGTCCTCGATCGCGTTTTGACCCCCGCCATTGGTCGAGGCTTTCGAACATGTTCATGTGGAGCTCAGATCTCCGCCTTGACTTCGTCAAGGTGTATACCGATCGCACCGGGTTATTGCGGCCCGAGCCTAGACTCTATTGGGCGACGTATCCTTTCCAGGGCACTTCGTCGGCCTTGGTTTCGGTCTCCTCGGCCATCTTCTTTCCTCCCTTTGTTAGAGGGCTCCACGTTTTCTGCTTCGTGCTTTTTTCATCAAGATCGTCGCTTTGGCGAACCGTCCGCTATGCGCCACAGCTCGATGCAGACGGGTTCGTACTTGACAATATCTTTGTATAGGGCCCCCGGCAAGATGCCGTTTTGGAAGGTCGAGATGATGAGGAGATCCTTTACATCTTCGACTTTCAGGCTCTCCTTGTTGAACCTGGTCATGAAGTCACTGATGGATTCGTTTCGGCCTTGCCTCACCGTGAGGAGATGTGCCGATGTCGTTTTAGACTCGGCCTTCTGGAAGAACCTTCGATGGAAGGCTTCCATCAGGTCCCGGTAAGATCCAACACTCCCGGGAGGTAAACTGTCGAACCACCGACGGGCATTGTCGATCAGTAACTCCGGGAAGAGTTTACACATATGGATGGTGTTGAGGCGTTGGTTGATCATATTATACTGGAATTGTGAGAGGAAGTTTTATGATCCTCATCCGTCATAGGGGACGATGCTCGGCACCCTGTACTTATCCGGGAGGGGAGTATCGAGTATTTCGTTTGAGAATGGGATAATTATTTTCCCGTATCCATCGAACCCGTCTCCCGGGGAGTGAGGCGGAGTTCGTCGACCGAACTCGTTTTGATGACGGGGACCGACCTCGCGGCGATCACGACGTCCTGTCCCGCGCTGTTCGTCCCTTGCACGGTTGGTTTGGGCCCCAACCCGTGTAGAGGTATGAGCGCCTATCATCCGAAGGCTGGGGGATTCACCTCGCTGTGCTGCCTCGTGCTTTGACGAGGCTTCGGTATCCCTATCTTCGTGATGGTGCCGACCTTGCTCTTGGCTGAGGTACTGGAGGAAGCTTTCCTTGTTCTTTTCAAGGAATCCTTTAACTGCCTCGTCAAGGCTTATCTGCGGAGCTGGAGGTTCCTCTCGGTTGCTGTTGCGGCCTCCCTCGCTATTATACTCTGCTTCTTCATGCAGGATAGGATGGCCCTGCTTGTCGAGGCTTTGGACATACCCTTCGGGGGTCGTATCTCTGACCGGGCTTTTCCCAAGCTGAGCTCGGCGCGTTCTATCGTCGTTGTTGCTGTTGTTGCCGGCAGCGGCTCTAGATGCAAGACTTCTTGTTCTCATTGTCGTAATTGATTCCCTGTAAACAAACTTTGATCGAAAACACAGAATTTCGGTTCCCACAGATGACGCCAGTGATCGATCTTAATTTCGTTAGGGAATTAAATACGCGAAGAACACAAGGAATTTACGTGGTTCGATCTGTTAAAAAGATCTACGTCCACGGGACGAGAGAGAGTTTGTGTATTGATAATATGAGGAGCGATTACAAAGAGTGTAGCTAACCGATTTCTTCTAATCTAGCCTCTATTTATACACAATGATATTGAGTTCGACTCTGATACAAAGTCTTCTCTTATAAGGATTCTTTTAGATACGCATCCAGGATCCCTTTAGATATCTGAATCTTCTATGTCTCCACTTGCGAGATTTGAGTTGTAGCTGGTTTAGGAGTCTCACTGGGCCGAACTCACATAGGCCGAGCTTTAATGTCGAGACCTTTTTATTGGGCCTGATGCTTGGGCCTAGTAGTTGTGCCGTATCCTATCATTTAGGTTGTATACATGTCTAAAAATAGAAAATGAACGTTTTCATAGACGGATCGAAATGGAAATAAATGAATTTTTTTTTTGATCAAACAAGGAATAGATTAACACGAGCAAAGGGAAAAGAGAAGACCCTCCACAAACGACGGGGGTTCTTCCCAAATAAAAGGAGAAGCAAAATCGACAGCCTTCTTGGCCAAACAATGAGCAACCTTGTTAAGGTCTCTACCAACATTGCTAACACGAAAATCAACAAAATTTAACATGCTCACCCTACAACTGTGAGCTAAACCTCCGAGTTCGGACAAGTTATCTTGCATGCTGTTGATCGCATCGCATGCGATCTTACTGTCACTCTCCAACACACACTTGGTGATACCACACTCAAAAAGCCATGAAAGAGCTTCTTGGATTCCAAATATCTCTCCCTCCTCCACTCTAGCAATCCCAGGTTTCACCAAGGTTTTAGCAACAATGAACCGCCCTTTCTCATCCCGGATGCATATTCCGAACCCCATGCAGTTTATCTCTTTGAAAAAAGCGGCGTCGACATTGCATTTCATCCACCCAACCTCCAGATCGTGCCATCCAACACATACATTCCTTCTGGTGAAAGGCCTTGCGACCTCCGAAGCAATCACGATCCTCTGAGCTGGCAGCCACTGGTTCCTAAAATCAATAGCAATGGCACATGATCTAGCTAGAACCGGGTAAATCTCTTTCCAGATCGCATCGTTCCTACCCTTCCAAAACTGCCACAAAACTATACCAATAATATCCGGAGTGTCATTGTCAGCCTTGATAAGAATGTGTAGGAGACCATCTTTAAACAAGGGAAATCTCATCTTCGTCGACCTCCAGAGCCCGTCAAGGCCCACCTCTCTCCAGCACTCATTCGCATAGGTGCATGTCACGAAGATGTGCCATAACGTCTCCACACCCCTCCTGCACACACTGCAATCACCATCTACATTCATCCCCCTGGTCCATAGATTTGTTTTAGTTGGCAGATTATCCCTAGCCGCCCTCCATAAGAAAATTTTCACTTTTGAAGGAACCTTGAGCTTCCAAATGGTATTCCAGTTACCATCCGAGGCTAGCGTGGCATTGACAGTGAGTGAACAAGCTAGATGGTAAGCCGATTTAACCAAGTAAATCCCGTTCTTGGAGAAATGCCAAATGAGGTTGTCATCTAAGTTCCCGGCAGGAATAGATTGATTTACAATGGCGTCTACATCACTTTCATGTAACAACCTCTTAACAAGATCAACATCCCATTCTCTGGCTCCCTAAATCATTAAGTCATTTACTCTCATGTTACCAGCGTCCGCATGTGGTACGTTAGTTGCAAAGAAATTAGAATCCATGCGGATCCAAGGATCCCCCCAAACCCTTATATTATCGCCTTTCCCAATCCTCCATCTCGTGCCTCTTCTCACCAAATCTTGAGCCTCGCATAAACTTCTCCACGTGAAGCTCGGCCTATGACCAACACGAGCAGACAGGTAATCCCCTCTCGGGAAATACTTCGCTTTGAGCACTCTACAAACCAGAGAATTCGGTTCCTTCAAAAGTCTCCACCCCATCTTACCCAACATAGCAATGTTGAACAATTGGATACTACGAAATCCCATGCCTCCTTTGAACTTCGCCACGCAGAGTTTATCCCATCTCATCCAGTTGATCCCCCCTCTCTCATCACATTTCTTCCCCCACCAAAATCCGTTCATCAACTTTTCCATCTCATCGGTGACACTTAAGAGGAGCAAGAAAACCGACATACAGAAAGTCGGAATCGCTAGAGCAATACTCTTGAGCAGGATATCTTTTCCGGCTCTAGAATAGCTAGAAATGATTTTTTTGGTATATTCATTTATTATAAATCGAAACGGAAATAAACGGTAGTAGTAAGTTATAAAGGATAGTGCTAGCTTTTTATATTGTATATTAAAAGTGATAAAGTTGAACGGATTGATTGATTATGTAACCTTTAACGTTTCAATTAAATGACAAACAAAGACTATTGTATTTTGTGAAGTGACAGTAGTGGTAAAACTTTTGATAAACATATAAACAAATAATATATACTTACAATTTATAAAAATTTAAATATGGACGCAGTCGGGACTAAATTTTCCAATCATCCTTGAGTTGACAACTTGAGACATCACACATTCATACTAATTTATTACTCGTTCAACGAGTCTAGTCCAAGTTTGAAACTATTTTAACTTTTTTTATGATTGTGATAAAGAGGAGACTCTAGGGCTTTAAAATTTTGAGTCTTTTTATTTATTAAAATAATAATAATGTTATGACTATTTCTCACCTCTCTGGACATAAGGGGGCCTTCTAATAATGAGGAAGATAGAAATTGGTTCACCACCATCGATACAACCATCATAAATAGATTGTACATAAATCGAATATTGATGAGTTATTTGAATCTCGATTAAATGAAAGTTCGTACAAATTTATTTAGTATTATTTATTGATAAATGAATCAAATTTGAGGTTGATAGAGTTAGCTTATAAGCAAACTTGTTAAGTGTGTTGGCTTAAAAATATAATTTTTATTAAGTATAACTTAATTTTATGAACAATAATTAGTATTAAATATATTGAGTCTTTGATTAACTTTACTTGTGCGCGCACTGGAGGTAACGGCTACGAATTTTCCATGAATTTAAAAAATAAAAGAATTAGAAAAACTATCATGTATTGGCACAACATTTAATCTATTTTAATATTACAAATTTTTAATTTTTGGAAAATCAATGTTTCAACATTTTCCAATAACATCATGAGCCTCAAAATTCGACATCAGAATATCCATGTGGCACGCCGAGTCTGATATGGCATGCAATATTCTATAATACGCATGTATTTGGATATTAGATTCGGGCATGCCACGCACATGTTCTTTACGATGGAAATTGCTAAAATTTGGGCATTATGGTATTATTAAAACATGTCAAAATGTTACAAATCTCTCAAAAATTAGAAATCGTAATATTATTGAAATATAGGTCAAGTTATGGCAATACATACATATATATATATATATATATATATATATATATATATATATATATATTTTCCAGAGAAAATAATAAATTTTAGAAAATATATCATATTTTTGTGAATAAAATACTTTATGATCTAAAGAAAATTAAGAATATTTAAACCTAAATCTAAATTCAGAAAATTCATCAAGATTCATTTAAACTTGTGAGCCTCGGTCCATAAACCAAAACTCAACTTGATAATACATGTGTTAAAGCTTGATACAAAAGATTTATTAGTACCGTCCCAAACTAAAATATATTTTATTTTTATTAAAGTTTTAATTATGTATCATCTATAATAAATTTTATATTATATTTAAAAATATTCAATATTTTATAAAAATTATTTTATATTTTACATTTGTAATTGTATTAAGAAATTTTTTATCATAAACTTAAAATTGAGGAAAAGATAGTTTTAGTTTATTATGGCAATATTAGGTTCTATTTATAGAGAAAAAAATCAATATGAATTTTAATATTTTTTAAACATTTAATAGAAATTTATCTACAATATTAAGCATATAAATTTATTTAACTTAAATCTCTCTAAACCAATTGAGTTGTGACATGTGTCAATAAAAGAGTGGGTGAAAAGTTTTGACTTGAGTGTTGGTTCCTGTCCTAGTCGCGGTAACGCTCAGATTTTGAAGTATGGAAGTTGTTGTCTTCATTTGCTCCGGCAAAAGATACTTATTGTTAAATGATTATAAATGTTGTAACATCATAACATTTATGTAAATGTAATATACTTACTTTAGAATATTAACTAAAAATTCATAAAATATTAGAACATATATACTTACTTTAGAATATTAACTAAAAATTCATAAAATATTATGAAAGTGTTGTCGCCTAAACACACAACTGTTATGTAGATTATCCGCATACGTAGTAAAACAACGGAATTAAAAACTTGAAGAACACCGAAGAAACTTTTCTCTGATTAAAAATATAATCAGAGATGCCAATACGGCGAAATGATTCACTATAAAATTTACAAATAACGTTATAAAACTCACTACTTTACCACAAGATAAAGTCGGAAAGTTGAGTACTAAAACCATCTATCGAGATCTATGAAAAGCTAAGAAGCCATCTCTCAAGATATATGAAAATACTAAAGATTTCCTCACACCACTGTGTACTAAAAGGACAACCTTCTAACACCATTAGAAGTTAAAACACTCGTGTGATATTGGAAATGTTACGAAAATGACTCAACAACATAAACAGATCTTCGATTCTTCTTCAAATGATTGCATACTTTTGCGCTTGTTTGGCTCTCCTTTATAGACGCTGAGAGGTCTTCACCGCATGTCTTGGACCACGATCCGCCCACTAAGGATGTGACTAAGTCGTGGTAGATGGTTGCTTAACTTGCTCCTGGAAAGTAGGAACTGAACAGACTTAGTCCACCTGATCTCTAGCGATCTGTTTCTGTGTTCTTCAGTGTGTTACCATCGCATCCCGCGAAACATGTCGTAACCTTCACACCAAAGAGAAGAAAAGGAAAAACACTAACAAAATAACTAACTCCTTAAAATGAGGAGACTTAGTCAGAGTTAACTAACTCTAACAAACTCCCCCCTTTTGCCTTTTCTTCACAAAACCTGCATATACAACACAAATTACAGTATATACAGTACTCCCCCTGAAAACCAAATATATACATAGATCAGAATAAACTCTCCTTGTAAACAATCTCCCCCTGTTTACATAAATATCAACATAACAGTTCCTGCAACACATTCATCAACAATTATCAAAATAATGAAACCATCAACGCAGAAACCATTCAACCATTAAAGCAGCGGACTGCTTATCAAACATGCACTTGATAAGCAAAACAACCATCAGATGTGCATCAAAACAAAAATAAGGTGTCCGCGCATCATTAAACAACTAACAACCAAAAACATGTTCAATAGTTCATAAAAAACTAAATCCAAATTCAGTCAGTCTTCAACCATATCATCATCTCTAGATGTTGTTGCTCCCCCTATCTCTACTCCCCCTTTTTGGGAAGAAAGAAGACTTAGTAAATCGATCTTCAAATCATTCATCTCAATGCGTGCACTACTAAGACTTTCCAAGAAGGTTTGTTCCACTTTGTGATGCATTCAAGCATGGAGTGAATCAGACTTTGGAATCGTCACCATTTTTTTGGGAAGCACTCAAACCTGCTCATCATCCCTTTAGAAGGATTAGTCCATGGAAGGTTTGGAAGCTTATTACTGAAAATAAGGTATTGCTAATGGTGATGTCTGAAAGTCTTCGAAAAGTGCATCCGGGCTCCATCAGGGAGACCTTGTTTCTTCAACAGTGATGATATAGCGGTGAAGAAACGGCAACAATCCAGGATTCTGTTTACCGCAACGGCACCTATTTGTTCTACCACCAACTTACCTAAGTTGAATGGTATACCCTTTCCAATCTTGTACAACTGAATACCATGTTGCATAGTGACTACTATACTGTTTGACGACACAAGCCAGTTAGTTGTCATCAGTTTAAACAAAACAGAATGCAGATACGTTAAACAACCACTGGACATAAGACTCTTCCACTTCTTAACCCTTCCTCCTGTTATTTCTTTTGCGATCGCATCATTGTCATCAACAGACACATCATTAATCGGCTCATCAATCCCACAAAATGTGTTGATCTCACAGCAAGAATATTAAAAACCCGACGCCTAAAGTACACCTTACAATATTTGTTTGAGGTACACTCGTGAAGGATTTATCCATGTTTGCATACTGGATGCCTTATCACGTTTTTGGGGTAGGGATGAATAGTCAAGCTTGATTTGAAATAGACCACGTTCTTTCAAGAATTCAACAAGATTATTCTCGGGCAAAAGTTACCTCGTCAATCTTTCGCTCATTCAAACATTTCGAATGCTTTAATTGTTCCCACCTTTTTTCAGCTTCTCTTGAGTAGAATTTGAAAGAAATTGCTCTATCAACTTCAACATCAGAATCTGCAAAGATTGAAGGATTCTCGAGCTAGAGTCCCAATTTTTCTCCTCGGAATATGGGCTAGGTGGTGTTGGAGGCACTGTTGCATCAACTGTGGCAGGGACAACAGGTGGGGCATCCGCTCGCTTTAGGTTCCGGAACACTTTCCTTTGCTTTCCTTTCTTGATCATCGTCCCTTCAACCTTTTAGTATTTCACCTAGTGAAATGTCATCATCACCGGAGTTTGAAACTGTCACAAGCTCTTTTGGTTTTGAACCTATGTCTTCTTCCGAGTGTCCGCGAGTCACCATGGATACCCATGTTTTGCCTTTGATTCGGATGATGTCTCCGTGGTCGCAGGCCGTCACGTGGGTCGCCAGATTCTGAGTAGGTTCACCGGGCACCGGAACGTCCTTCTTATTTTGGGCTTTTTGATGCAGATTACGGTGTATCACCAAGAATGTCAATATGAATCGGTGAGCCTGGACCTCCTACGCGTGATTGGCGAGGTATACGCTCCGATCTCCTCGTTGGCACACTCGTCCTTTTTCTCTTCTTCCCCGTTTCTTTAGGGTTAGAGGGCTCGCCCTTCTCGGGATATACGATTTGAAGAGGTGTTGGTTTTAACGGTTCCATTGGAAACCCTAGAGTCCTCTGCGGTGCTATTTTCGGCGTCATATTCGGGCTTGGTTCTGTGGATGGTTTTGGCGTCGACGCTAATGCCTGTTGAAATTCGGGAGAACTTTCCAAAAACTTGCAAGGCCGCGAGAGAAAGGCGGTGGGTGGATCCATTTTTTTTCCCGAGAGAAAAGGTTAAACGTGCCAAGCTAAATGAAAGAGATAAATGAAACGCTCCACGTCTTTGCAATGAATAAAAAGCTCGGTGATTTGATCGTGTGTCACATGGCGATTTATAGAAGTCACAGCAAGTGGATAGACATGCAGTTGATTTGACTTAAATCCACAAAATATCTCTTTTTAACAAACCCTAATTTAAAGGAACAAACACCACATCATACGGTGCCATAAAAATAGGAGATAAATATGGGGATTTGTTGAGACAAAATCAGATTAAATAAATGTGATACCAACTCAACCTAATTTTCGTTGATATCTCCAAAAAAAATAGGGGATTAAAGGAACAGAAATTCCAAAAATTCTGGGATTATTCACGGATTTTTAGGGGTACTTCACAGAATGTTATCATAACATCTCCATAAACATAGACTCATTTTAATTAGAATAAAACATATAAATACAGTCCCATGTAAAATTCGATTGCACTATTGTCGTGTTTTGAAAGCAATCATGGTCGCACTGCTTTGTAAGGTAGCATCGTCATTGCGAACTTCGTGCCCCAAACTACTTTGGTGTTTTCTCAGACACTAAATATTCTTCATCATATCGAGTCGTCTCGTTAGGAGAACATGTTAGATAACACAAATCAACACAAGAAGTGTCATCAACACACAGCTTGTATCACCTTCAGATATTATAATTTTTGTGATACAAACAAATACATTCAGGCTTTATTGGCGAGAACAAAGACCAAGAGATCTACGAAGACTCGTAAATCTCTTGTGATCTAGGGGCTTTGTGAAAATATCAGCGATTTGGTTTTCGGTTTTCACATAATCTAACTTGATTACCTCATTCTCCACCAAATCTCTTATAAAGTGGTGTCGTATATCTATGTGTTTCTTCCTAGAATGTTGAACGGGTTCTTAGAGATATTGATTGCACTTATGTTATCACAAGATACCAAAAGCTCAAGGCTTACAATACCATAGTCATACATTTGTTTCAACCAAAGGAGTTGTGTACAACAACTTCCCATCACACGTATCGCCTCGGCAGAGACAAAGAAACACAATTTTGTTTACGACTATGCCAAGACACCAAATTATTTCCAAGATAAAACAGCCCCACTGCATCTTTTCTATCATCCGTATCCCCTGCCCAATCCGAATCACTAAATCCAACCAAATTTGTGTTCGTGTCTTTTGAAAAGAAAATGCCAAGGTCCAAAGGTTCCGAAACATACCGATAACACGTTTGATGACCTTTAAATGTGACATTTTAAGCTTAGCTTAGTACCGGCGCAAACACACACGGTGAACATTAAATCGGGTCGTAGTCGTGAGATATAGGAGACTTCCTATCATTGATCCAGAGTGTGGGTCAACATCTTCTCCAAGATCATCTCTCGGTCGGTTTGTCACTTGACCCCATTGGTGTTTTCATATGCTTTGCTTCTTCCGGCTCGAATTTTTCACCATATCCCTCGCATACTTGCTTTGGGACACGAAAATTCCATCATCTATTTGCTTGACTTGGAGACCTAAGAAATACGTTAGTTCTCCTACCATGCTCATCTCAAATTTAGACGACATTGCACCTGCAAACTCATCAAACATTTTTTGTGAGGTAGATCCAACTATCATATCATCCACAAAAATTTGTGTGATAAGAATGTTGTGCTGATTTCCTTTTATAAACAATGTTCTATCAGCATTCCCTCGAACAAACCCGAAATCAATCAAGAACTTTGTTAAATGACCATACCATGCTCTCGGTGCTTGCTTGAGACCGTATAATGCTTTCTTTAACCTGAAAACATGGTTAGGCTTATGTGGATCTTCAAATCCCTTGGGCTGTTCGACATATACCTCTTCTTTGAGTTCACCATTTAGGAATGCTCCTTTGACATCCATTTGATATAGCTTGATGTTCAAATAACATGCAATGGCTAGGAGCAACCATATGGACTCAATACGTGCAACCGGTGCAAATGTATCGTCAAAGTCGATGCCTTCCACTTGAGTATATCCTTGTGCGACAAGTCTGGCTTTGTAGCGAATTATGACATCAAATTCGTCCGATTTGTTCTTGAAAATCCACTTTGTTCCGATAACATTCATGTCAATAGGTCTCGCAACAAGATACCACACATCATTTCGAACAAATTGGTTAAGTTCATCATGCATAACAATGATCCAGAACTCATCACCCAAAGCTTCTTTTATGTTCTTAGGCTCAATTTAAGAGACGAAACATATAAAACCTGGCATTGAAGCACATATGGATGAAAAATATACCATCTATCTGTAGTTCAATGGTGCTGTACCTCGTGTTCGAATACCATCTTGAGCATCACCTATGACTTGAGAGATTGGATGATTCTTACGTATTCTTCCCGGAGGATCTCGTCTTTCTTGTTGTTGGACGCCGGTTTCACTTCATCCTCCGTGTCACCGAACCTTCGATGTTTGCGTAGTTGTTCCAAAGGGTCGTGGCCTCGGTAGTGACATCATCGCCGCTAGCATCCCGCTGGACGGGATCTTCTATTAATTCGACCACATTCTCATCCCGCCTTTTCCTGCGAGATTAGCAAGATCATCAAAACAACATTTACGGACTCTTGAATGGTCCGTAATCTCGATTATATATACGGTATGCTTGACTATTAAGAGAGTACCCTACTTAAAATTCCTTTATCGCTCTTCTCATCAAACTTGGTGAGATACTCTATCATTCAAGATGTAGCAAACACACCCAAACACGTGAAAATATTTGAGATTAGGTTTCTTCCTTTCAATTTCATATGGTGTTTTGAAGGAACCCGTCGAATGTTCACGCGATTATTGATATGACATGCGGTGTTAACGACCTCGCCCAAAAACGCTTAGATGCACCTTTCGAGCTTAACATGACTCGTGCCATTTCTATTAGAGTTCGATTCTTGCGCTCACCACACCATTTTGTCGAGGTGTTTTCGCGCGGAGAATTCTTGAAAGATTCCATTTTTTCACAAAAATTTGTGAAAGAGATATTTTCGAACTCTTCCATGATCTGATCGGATCCTCGACACTTGAACACCAAACATGTTTAAAATTCTAGCAAAGAGGATTTTAAACGCTTCAAATGTGTCCGATTTTTCTCATAAAAGAAAGTCCACGTGTATCTTCAAAATCATCCACAATAACATATGTATACCTCGCCACCCAAGCTTTCTATCTCGACAGTCCTACTAAGTCCATGTGGAGCAGCTCAAAACAACGTGTTGTAATCGAAATGTTGTTCACGATGTTGCACAACAATGGGAACATGGGTGCATTTTCCCTTCGACAATCACCATGCACCACCTTTCCGCCTTCCGCGGTTTGGGTTGTCCACATACCGCTCCATCTTGTTCAACCCGTCAAGATTTCTAAAGTTAGTATGTCCTAACTTTGATGCCATAACACACTCTCATCGATTTGTGCCTTATTGCACTTTGTCTGTCGGCCATATAACAATTATCTACCGACCTTTGTCCTTTCATGAGACATGTGTTCTTACCATCATAGACCTCACAAGAATCTTTATTAAATTTCACTTGCAACTCTTCGTCACATAATTGGCTTATGTTTATAAGATTTGCCATTAAACCTTGCACGTGCAAGACATTCTTGAGGCTAGGTAAACCTTTGACGTTTAGGAGTCATTTGCCTATGATTTTTCCTTTAGAACCACCTCCAAAGATACACTACCTCCGTCATACGACTCGTAGTTAGAGAGACAGCTTCTGTTACCAGTCATGTGACGGGAACAGCCGCTATCAAAATACCATGAACCTGAAATGTTAGTTTTCAAGGCAGTGTAAACAACATGACATTTAACTTCATCTTTCCTGACCCAAACTTTCTTTGAATCAGTTCTTCTATTGGTCATGTTTGCTGCAGTGTGTGCAGAACAGTGCTGAGGTCTGTGCACCGAGGTGTTCATATGACATGACCTAGACATCATCCTATATCCATTAAAATCAGCCTTCAGTTTATAACAAAAAGGCCTAATGTGACCAGGTGTAGAGCAGTAATGACATACGTATTTTCTATGTTTTCTTCGTGTCATTTTTATCCTTTTTACTGGTTCACCTTCTTTAACGAATGGTTTCCCATTTGTGGCAACAATTGTGGGAACAACAGTGTTAGGAACATGAGTAAAACCTAAATCAAGAGTATCGATTTTCCCATTAACAACGCATCATCTAATTTAGACGCACTGTGTTCCACTTTCTCGAACGCACTTTGTGCCACTTCAAGTTGACATGTCACCTTGTTTAGTTCGACTTCCCTTTATGTTACCAAGACTTCAAGCTTAGCCAAAGATGATTTCAGCCTCGTGTTTTCTCTTGATGTGAGCTCAAGATCTCGAGTTTGTCCTTTTCATTTTCAAGTAACTCGTCAGATAGCTTTTTCAACTCTTGTACTATGGCGATAGAGTCTTCATCGTAATCGCCTCACAATCTGTATCATTCACAAGAGCATTTAAGCAAAACAAACTTGAATAATAGTCGAGACCATACCGTTTGATCTTGGATCAAAACCGATCGCATCTCCTCATCGTTCGACAATGTTTTAGCAATCGCGACATGGAGGTCAGGCAATTGTGCCGCAGATGTCGCCGTCATTATTTACCTCTTCAAGAACTCACCGTCATCACTCCATGATACCAAGATGACTTTCCTCTCTTCCTTAGCGTGTTCGCACATTGGTTTGCATAATGACCATACCTTTGCATTCACGACATCGATACTATCAATGTTGGAGGAATCATACCTAAACGTGTCTCGAGGAAAAGGACTTCCTCACCGGCCTTGGTGGAGTGAAGCTTTGAGGTTTTGAAGACGGATACTCAACCATTCGATGATTTTGATCCATAGGCCTAGCTTGAACTTTCTCCTTGTTCATCTTCCTTACCATAGTGTTGAATGTCACGGTGATTAGAGCAACATCATCGCCACTTTGATCTCTCGCAGCTCTTCTTCATCATCTAACTCGATTATCTCCGCGATGTTCCCACCGGATGTTGCGCCCGTGAAGGCAACAATCGGCTTCTTATTGATTGCACCTTTCTCCTCCAGATTCATCTCAGATGTCTTGAGTGAATTCATGAGATCCATGAACTCAATGGTCGCAACCATTTGAGATGTTTCAATAGCCGTGACCTTCATCTCAAATCTTGCGGGTAAGATTCAAGAGCCTCGACACCAACAACTTGTTACTTATCGCATCACCAAGATCTTCGCACTCATCGACAATATCCAATATCCTCTGGTGTAGTCGTTGATGTCTCTCTTCTCCCATTTTCATATTCTCGAATTTGGAAGTAAGAACACAAAGTCGAGACTCCTTTATACTTGTATCACCCTCACAATGCCGTTGAAGAACATCCCATGCATCTTTCGCAGACGCGCTGTTCTTGATCAATTTGAACATCGTCATGTCCATGGATGCGTAAATGGCATTGAGGGCCTTCTCGTTGAAGTTTGCGTCGTCAACCTGATCTCTTGTCCACTGTGCAGACGGTGTTGGGGTAACATCGCCCTGAACATCAGTGGTCTTTGGGACTGACCATCCGTTCTCCACGGACTGCCATACTTTGACATCAATGGACTTGATGTATGAGCGAATTCTGGTCTTCCAGTAGGAATAATTCGATCCATCTAAGATTGGTGGTCGATAATAACCAGCATTGTTTGTATCCATGGCGAAATTACAGCGAAGATACCTGATAGATCTCACCGATGTATCGAGTGTAAGCTCGATACCAATTGAAAGTATTGTCGCCTAAACACACAATCATATGTAGGTATTATCCACACAGTAAAGCAGTGAATTAAAAACTTGAAGAACACCGAAGAAACTTTTTCTCTGATTAAAATATATCCAGATGCCAATATGGTGAAATGATTCACTATAAAATTTACAAATAACGTTACAAAAACTCAAGACTTTACCACAAGATAAAGTCGGAAAGTTGAGTACTAAAACTATCTATCGAGATCTATGAAAAAGCTAAGAAGCTATCTATCAAGATATATGAAAATACTAAAATTTCCTCACACCACTCGTGTACTAAAAGGACAACCTTCTAACACCATTAGAAGTTAAAACATTCGTGTGATATTGGAAATGTTACACAAAATGACTCAACAACATAAACAGATCTTGATTCTTCTTCAAATGATTGCATACTTTTGCGGTTGCTTTGACTCTCCTTTTATAGACGTTGAGAGGCCTCAGTGCATGTCTTGGACCACGATCCGCCCACTAAGGATGTGACTAAGTCGTGGTAGATGGTTGCTTAACTTGCTCCGGAAAGTAGGAAGCTCGAACTCGACTTAGTCCACCGATCTCTAGCGATCTGTTTACGTGTTCTTGAGTGTGTTACCATCGCATCCCGCCGAAACATGTCAGAACTCGCACACCAAAGAGAAGAAAAGACAAAACATTAACAAAATAACTAACTCCTTAAAACGAGGAGACTTAGTCAGAGTTAACCAACTCTAACATATTAGAACATTAACTAATATTTTTTCTAAATGTTATGATGTTAGCGTCTAAAATGCAAAATAACCCATAAATAACATTGTCGTCAAGGGGTGGATAATGAGCCCATATGGAAGTTCATTTTTCTGTCATATAAACGAAAACAGCAAAAGTTTCTTATTTTATTTTTTTTTTTTTTCAGATTTGCAAAAAAAACAGAATCTACAAAAGCAAAACCCCGTTAGCGTGGCAATTGCTGATTTTAGAGACTGCATTTTAATCAGATTTAATTAACCGCATGCTTGCAAACACCTATTTAGCTTAAAAGGAACTTTCTCTCCTTTTATGTAGCTTCAACAAGTTATTTATGACTTCCCTTATTAAAAAAGCAAGTTATTTATGACATTCGACAGCTTGCGGATGGGATATCCTCCATGGAAAATAGGAGAAAATTTAATTATGCAACGTATTATACGGCCAAGGATTGATGAACTTTTTCTGTAATGAAATTTCTTATGCTGCTAGCTCTTAATCAACTGAACTAAGCTAATGGGCACAAAATTCCTACGCATATGTAAACTTTTCATTTGATGAATGAAATCTCTTCTCCTCAAAGAAAAGGGAAAACCATAGCGTTAGGCTTTACGGCCTTACAAATCTGAATGCATTTAACATTTAATTACAAATGGTATAGATAATTCTATATATCATCAAATCACATGATAATTTTTATCTTTTCAATATACTTATCTCTGTTTCCCCCTAGACTCTTCATCCAAAACAATCAACATTGTTTTGACATAAGAGGTAGAAAAAGCATTTTTTTCCATGTCATTTTTCTTATGTGTTGAAAATATACGCATGAATCTGGCTAGCCATGTCAGTTTTCAAATGTCGAATTTTCACCCCCGTCCTAGAATTGTGAAAGTGTGCAAAAGTCAGGTACTCAAGCAAAAGTCACACATTGTTGAAGGATGTGCTATTTTTGGGAATTCACTCAAAGATCAGGTTAGAAACGTACATTTTACCCAAAATCTGGACTAGTATTTGTTCAACAAAGAAAGAGCAGCCACATCATAAATCAACAAATATGATGTAATTGTACTATACATGCACAAAATGTATTCCGGGGCTGACAGAGCTACTCTCAATCATACATTACAGGCAATCGAGACCTGCAAAAGTATCGCCTAACCTGCATTATTGAACACAACATAAATTAAAGACGAAATTCTTAACTTACTAAGACAATTCACCATAAGCATAGAAGTAAGAGGGGCATAGTCATTTCAAAGTTTGTTTTTGTTCCCTTAAACAACAAGAGAAGAGTCACATTTGAAGGAGAAGCCCCGCGTTCCCCTGAACTTAACATGTACTTACTCCAATATGAGACAGGAAAGTAAAAAATAACCACGTAAACAAGTAAAGCATTTTGATCACATCTAAGAACCTCAAACATAAAATGAGATAAAAGTAACTAAGAACACTAGCTTTCTATGCTTTACCAAGTTACTCTAGTTTATGACAGCCCTCAGTTGAGAACTGACAATTAAAAACAGTTTCCACTTACATAATCATCGATTTTTAGGAGTTTAAATTCTAAAATCCAATGACAAGACTTCATCTATGTGACTGTGATGATGAACACTATAAAACTAACTTTTCTGGTTAATCCCCTGTATCATTGGCAATCTTGCTGGTCTACCCTGCTTCCATCTTGCATGAATGGCTCATTTTTCTAACAATCATCCAGGCTAAGAAGAATTAGGAAGGATTATGCATCTAAAACAAGGAAAGGATTTGCCTGGCATTTAGAAAAACAATCACTTAATCTTGCGTCACTTCTGCATTTCCTCACCAGAGTCCTTCCCTCTCTTGCTCGCCACAAAAAAAGGAACTAAAATAAGGACTTCTCCACCTTGTAGAAATATAAACATGCAATAAGGTGGAAACTTTATAAACTAGTCAGACATCAGCTGATGTTTTGTCTAGATCATGAAATCCCATAGGACACCAATCGTGACAAAGTGCTCCATACGTAATTATAAGCAAATACTAGGCATTTGCTAATAGTATCTCTCATCCTCCAAATGATATATACAAGGCTTCGTCTAAAGATTTAATTAACTAAGGAGCCAAATGCAACACATCAGAAAGGTAGTTCACTAGTTCACTTAATTCATAAGTAAGATAGAATAATCATTCTCCTTTCATGATCGGTCTCTCTCATTAGGACTTCAAGGCTAACATGGTAATAAGGCAAGGCGATGAGGTTATCAAACCAAGCAAGCACAACTAATCCAAGTATCTATTATCGCTAAATCCGACCTATACGAGCTCTACGGTAAAAATCTATTGCCCACCACAGATGCAATCTTCAAACACACAATGTCTAACAACCACGGGTCACATCATCATTGAGCAAATTAGAAGCAACCAGAAAACATTTAACAGAAATAAAATGGTAGGGCCGAGCACTTAATACCAAAAAATCAAGGGGCTAGTTATCTACTGGAGTCTAAGCATATAAAGAGCTTTTCATCAAGAAACAATTATAACTTCACATCACATTCACAACAGAAGCTCAATTTCCCTCTACAATCCGTAGTAATCATGAAATTAGGGGAGGAAATTTAAGAAGAGAGAGCAGTGGTACCTAAACTGACTACGCCTGGGTGCCGGTCATAGCTTTCAATTGGATGTGATTCGCATCCAGGGAAGTATTTGGCAATGCTTCATACGATCCAAATCTGGTACGGATGCCCAGCGTCTTTGCAACAACAGTGTAGACCACCAGGAAGATAACAAGCACGAAGACGACGTGAAGTACAAAAACGAGGTCGAGAATGGCGGCAGCCCTCAGCTTGGAGTCATCCAAATCGCACTTGGTCGATCCTTCGACGCCGCTCACCACATCTAAGAGTTTGTGGCAGCCCTCCGGGATGAACGCGTCGACGTAGAGCGAGAGCCCCGTCTGCAGCGCCCATAGCCCCTGCAAACAGAAGGAGGCGCCGAGGGCGGCGTCGGCGACGAACAGTTTCGGCTGGCAGGCGAGGGCCAGGCACAAGAGGGAGGAGAGCGCGGAGATGCCGGCCGAGGTGGAGGCGCATTTGGCCTGGAGATCGGAGGTCTGCACGGCGGCAGAGGACGAGAGGAGGGAGTATTCGAGGAAGAAGAGCGTGGAGGCGACGGCGAAGAAGAGATCCAGCGGGAGGGGGAGGAGAGACGTGGCGTCGGAGAGGAGGAGGGCGAGGGCGAGGAGGAGGAAGGCGAAGTGCAAGGCGGCCGATTGGAGGGAAGTGAAGAGGTGGACGGCGGTGCGGCCTTTGACGAGGGGATCAGCGTCAGTGGAGACGAGGAGCTGGTGGATGGTTGCGATGACGAGGCAGAGAATTATGAGGTAGAGCTGCAGATGCCGCCACCGGTGGTGGTGGTGGTGGGCGGCAGCGGCGGCGGTGAAGGGGAGGGGGTGGTAGGGTTTGGCGACGTAATCGGTAGGGAATTTGAGGTGGTTTCTGGTGGTGGAAATGAGGTGGTAGAGCCCCTGCGCCAGAAGCGCCGCCGATGAGAAGATCTGGTAGATTAGGGCTGCCATTTCCACAACCCTAACGGAATTTGCTGCAGCCGATGATGCAAATTAATCGAACAAAAATGGCGGATTCAGTCATCTACTAGAATCGCGTCATTGAGATTTAGGTGTAGCTGTGATTTTGAGTACTTGAGAATTGATTTAGTATTTTATGTTAAATTAAACCTATTTCTATTTTTTTTAAACAAGTGATGAACTCTTTCTTCGTATATGACTTTAGTTGTACTAGCACTTCTTCCCTGTGATGCACAGCAGCACAGTATCATATATATTTTTAAATTTAATAATATTAAGTAATTTAAGTAAAAGATAATGATTGTAATGAGAGAAAAAAAATATAAAAATTCAAAAAGTATAAACTTATGAATATTTCGTTGTGTGTGATATAAACAACATTTACAATCATACAAACATTTACAATTATATATATCAACAGTGTAAAGCAAAATAATTAAAAAAAAAACTATAAATTGGAATCATATTTGTCAAGTTTCATAAGTATATATATATGAAGTTAATTCATCGTGTATATTGTCAGTCAAATTTATAAAGCAAAATAATTAAAAACACTATAAATTGGAATCATATTTGTCAAGTTTCACACACACACACACATATATATATATATATATATATATATGAAGTTAATTCATCATATAGTGTATATTGTCAGTCAAATTTATTATAGTAATTGATGGGATATACCAACCATTTCGGGCCGATAGACCTAAACGGCAAGGCTGGACCTAATGAACGGCCCTATGCAGTCAAGCCTGAAGCCCAATATCCGAACCCTAATCGAGACCAAATCGGAGAAGAGATAATCAAGGATCAAGATATGGAAGGAGATCGGATCCCACAAATCAAGGGATCCAGTACATCTTTAGAGATCCACAAACATGTATAAATAGGGGTTAGGTCGACGGTAAAAGGGTTAGCAACTTATTGAATACTAGAGCCTTTTAGATACACTCATTGTAATCCGTTTATAGTGAAAGTATTGAGGATCATCACCTCCGTGGACGTAGATCTCCTTTTTGATCGAACCACGTAAAAACTCTTGTGTTCTTTACTGTTTTTCTTAAATCTCGTCTATTTACATATACCAGATTTATCATTGGCGCCGTCTGTGGGAAGAAGTGAACAAAAAGCTTCGTTTTCTACAATTCAATGGCAAGAACTCGTGCAAACGCTAGCACCGTCGGCGGTGCTGACAACAACCGTGCTGAAGACGATCAGGCGGTCACCGAACGTCGCGGGAAAGGGGTCGCGGACGCCACCAGCGGCAACACACATGAGGGTTACATTGAGGATATCCCCATACACCCTCAGGATCGCCGCCCTAACGAGGAAGAAAATGCCGACCTCAATACCAGTGAACAGGCGGTTCACCGGTCTCATGAGGCCCTCGATCGAGCCGTGTCTGAGTTTCTCAACGCCAATCTCGGTCAGTTCCAGAGTTTCCTCCACCAGAGGACAAACGAAACGGGCACCTCTCGAGTGCCCGAACTGGCAATTACGGGCGCCCGAGGTCGTTCGCCCCACCGAAGTGACCAACATCGCCCTGCCGCCAGAAGTCGATCACCTCACCGAGGTGGTCACAACCATTCACCCCCGCACCGCCCGCGAAGTCGCTCACCACCTCGGCATGCCGCCTAGGGAGGTGAGCGGGATAGAAGAGAGGAGAGGCGAAGCCGAACTCCTCCTCGAAGAGACGAGAGACGTCGCTACCGGTCTCCTACTCCTCTTGGGAGGGACGACAACGAACTCCAGGGTTCGACCGACAGGGACGAATCATCTCCCCTTTCTCCAGGGAGATACTGGATACGCCCCTGCCGTAGCGGTATCACGCACCCAATATTGCCGCCTACGACGGACTGGGAGATCCCTCAGATTTCCTGTTCGCCTATACCACGAACATGGCAAACCAGGGGATGGAAGATTTCCATATGTGCAAAATCTTCCCCGAGGTGCTGGTTTCCAACGCCCGACGTTGGTTTACCTCACTTCGTCAGAACAACATCCACAATTAATTTTGGAGATCTCATGGACCAGTTCAAGTGGCGATTCTACCAAAAGATGCCACTCCAGCAGCCCTCGTCCGATCTACTCACCATCCGCCAAGGGCGCGAGGAGACGATGTCAAACTTCGTCTCGAGATTCATCAAAGAGTCTCTAAAGATCGATGACAGCAACGATCTTTACATCATCAATGCCTTCAAAAACGGCATCCGACCTGACGCCCTGAACAAGGAGATCACAAGAGAGAAGCCGAAGACAGCGGGGAGTCTTTGGACCCTGGTGGATAACTACGTCAAGGGGGACGAGTCAGATCGCAAGAAGAGAGAGATATGGGACGAGCAGAAGGTCGAGAGGAAGAGGCCTGATGATCGAGGAAGAGGCACAGATCGCCGAAGTGCCTTCGATCGAATCAAGAAAGGCCCAATAGAGTCCAGACTGGAACCTCGGCCAAACCCTGGCAACAACGGGCATCATCTGCTCAAGTCAAGGTCGGAGATATTTGAGCTCCACGCCGAGCTCTTCCCGAAACCACCTCCCATGAAAGGAGGATCCAAGAAAAAGTTGGACCAGTATTGTGACTACCACCGGGTGCGGTCACGATACCGACGATCGCAGAATCGAGCTCGTAAATAGGCGAGCTCGTTAAAAATGGATCTTTGGAGAAGTACTCGACCGCACCACGAGCACGTCGGGGAACAAGAAGCGCAGAGGAAAGAACCGAGGTGGCAACAACTGTGGGCCGACCTCAGAGACGACGTACCCCGACGATGATGAGGACGACGCTCCCAACGCAATGGAGCAAGTGGGCTGCCCATAGGTACGACGAGGTCGTCATTGAAAACTAAAGCTCGGAGGCCGACCCCCGAGGAGCCGAAGAACAAACGACTCCGGGAAAATGAGAGCATCGTGTTTTCCAATGACGATCCAGTACCCAAGATTATGCCCCACCAAGATGCTATTACCATACAAGCAGGGGTGGGCAATAAAAATGTCCACAGGGTCTACATCGACATCGGTGCCTCTGTCAGCATCATCTTTCAGAATTGCTTAGACAAACTCGAGGTCGGAGGGATCCAGGTTCATCCGGTGCCATCTGCACTACGGAGCTTCACTCAGGAGGCGGTCCGACCAGAAGGCGTCATGACCCATCCGATCACCGTGGGACGTGCTCCCAGGTCGGTCACCAAAGCCATTCAGTTCTTCCTGGTCAAGGCTCCCTCTCCATATAACATCATCCTCGGGAGAGATTGGCTCTACGCCACCAAGGCCGTCTGCTCGGTCTACCACCTCACCATCAAGATACCCACCCCAGGTGGAGTATTGAGTATCCAAGGTGATCAAGCAGCGGCGAAAGAATGCCTGAGAATATCAGCCAAAGAAGAGGCCCTACCCCAGGCCTAGCAATCACGGAACAACGAGGCCAGTAAAGCCGAGCGCCTTAATAAACCGGACCCGACATGGGAAGGCCCATACCGCGTCCGCGAGGACCTCGGCAAAGGGGTCTATGAGCTTGCTCACCTATCCGGTGCACTTATTTTCCCGAACCTGGCATATCACTCATCTGATGAGGTATTTTACATAGATTTTATTTCAGATCGGCATCATGTTAGCCCTCTGGTTATTTTTCCGAAGTGCGATGTCATTTACTTATCAATAAAACATTTGTTTTTCTAATGAGTATTTCACTTCATCTCATCTTACATTCATGTGAACATCCCTCGGATAAAACATGATTAACCTTCAAAAGGGGACGCCCTTGCGAAGATGACAACAAAGCGCGCGCCAGGGACCACCCCAGTACATACAGACTACTCATTAATTTGAACGTCTACATGTAAAGCATACAGAATACTCATTAATTTGAACGTCTACATGCAAGGCATACAGATTACTCATTGATTTGAAACATCTACATGCCAACGACGTCCAGATCGGATCTCGTGCAAGGCATATAGATTACTCATTAATTTGAAACATCTACATGCCAACGACGTCCAGATCAGATCTCGTGCAAGGCATACAGATTACTCATTAATGTGAAACATCTACATGCCAACGACGTCCAAATCGGATCTCGTACAAGCAATGCATACAGATTACTCATTAATTTGAAACATCTACATGCAAACGACGTCCAGATCGGATCTCGTGCAAAGCATACAGATTACTCATTCATTTGAACATCTACATGCGAACGACGTCCAGATAAGATCTCGTACAATTTATACCCCTTTATTTGGGAAGATATACACTTCGGTAAACAGTCTGAATACATTTACGGCTAAAACCAAGTACTAAGCTATATTTGTACCTCTTTAGGGGGAAAATATACACTTCGGTACAAAGCCTAAATACATTCATGACTACAAGCCAAGTCCTAAGCTATATACAAATCATTCGAGCTTCGAGCTCCACCCCGACGGGACTCACTTAAGCTGCATCAGTTCCGAGCAAAATCTCCGGGTCGACGGTGAATACCCGGAATAAACTCGGTGCCTTCCACCCAGTCGGCGAGATCGGCGTTGTCACGACCTACTCCCGATGCTCTTTGAGTAGGTGCAGAGGTGCCTTGACTTGAGATGGATACCCTTTGGGCCGAGGTCAAACTCCTGCCCCTGACCTCGCCATCCCGCCAGGGCTACGACCTCGCCCCCGACCTTGCATCCTTCGTCTCCGAGCTCCTGACAGGGGACCATCCATACTATGCAAGAAACCTTCCTGTAGGCTCGCCAAGACCGCCACCGCCTTCGGATGGAAGCCTCGAGCTCGGCCCAGCATCGCCAGCTTCAGTCCGCACGGCAAGGAATTTCTGAAGATCGGCATCTTCATCCTCCTTGCATTGGGAGACGACCTCGGCCTTCCGCAGGTCGACACTCGGCCTTCCGCGAGCCATCACGCCTTCGCCGCTTCGCCTCGGCTCTCCGGCCGACCGACCCCGGCCGCCACCGGCGCCGTCGAGCCCGGCCTCCCGCCACATCCCGAGCCGCCTCGGCCTCGACCTCGGCGAGCGCCTCAGCAGGGCGCCGCCGGCGACATACGACCGCGAACGCCTCAGAGGGCGATGTCAGTCCGGAACGACAAATCGATAGCTCAGTTCGGACCTCGGTATCCTATCAGCGAAAGGATACCACCATCCTACTTCGGTCAACTCAGTTCGAACCTCGGTAAATTGTACGGATCAGTCCAGTACGACCCATCTCAGTTCGAACTTCGGTACTATCCTAACGAAAGACAGCCGTCCAACATCAGCTTCCAAGTCGGTCAACCACCTCAGCATCCTCTTCTTCAAGAGGACATTCAGCTTCCAGATCGGTCAACCACCTCGGCATCCTCTTAACAAAGGTGGTCAACCACCTCGGTCAACCACCTCGGCCAAAATGTCCATCCGGAACGGCGAATCATCCAATTCAGTTTGGACCTCGACAAATTATCAAACTCAACCCTGAGATCAAAAACCTTCGACATCAACCTCAGCCGAGCAACAACCAGCCTCGGCAAAATACGCTCTTCACCCCACCTCGGCTTAGTTGTTACTCGACTAATTGGGGGAGGGGGGGCTATGATGGGATATGGCCCAACCGCTCAGGCCCAATGGCGGACCAATAACCGGGCTCGACCTAATGAACGACCTACGCGATCGAGCACAAGCCCAATATCCGAACCCTAATCGAGACCAAATCGGAGAAGAGATATTCAAGGAGATAATCAAGGATCAAGATATGGAAGGAGATCGGATCCCACAAATCAAGGGATCCAGTACATCTTTAGAGATCCACAAACATGTATAAATAGGGGTTAGGTCGACGGTAAAAGGGTTAGCAACTTATTGAATACTAGAGCCTTTTAGATACACTCATTGTAATTCGTTTATAGTGAAAGTATTGAGGATCATCACCTCCGTGGACGTAGATCTCCTTTTTGATCGAACCACGTAAAAGATCTTGTGTTCTTTCTTGTTTTTTTAAATCTCGTCTATTTACATATACCAGATTTATCAGTAATCATCTTCTTTCTCATTTTATTACTATTTTGTAAAAAAAAAAAACTATGGTCGTTAAACTCGTTTTACTTCAATTCACATGTATCACTTGTATTTTCTATTTGAAAAAAATCTATATACATGTCTATATATATATATATATATATCAATAGTGTAAGTTTAAAACAAAATAATTAAAAAACACTATAAATTAGAATCATATTTGTCAAGTTTCATATATATATATATATATATAAAGTTAATTCATCATATAGTGTTATTGTCAGTTTTAATCATCTTCTTTCTCATTTTATTACTATTTTGTAAAAAAAAAAACTATGATAGTTAAACTCGTTTTACTTCAATTCACATGTATCACTTGTATTTTCTAGTTGAAAAAAAATCTATATACATGTCTATATCTATATATATATAGCTAAATTACATCAAATTCTTTAACACTGAGTTTTGCAATTGCACCTGTAGACACCCGTTTATTATCTACATATTTATCAATCATTAGCCGTGTAATACCCCGGATATTTAAGACCAATTTTTGAATTATTAGAGGAGTTTAATTACGATAAATCCAAAAATGAAAATGAATGTCGGTAATTACCGATTTTGAGTAGATGGAAAATTCTCTTAAATTTTTGCATAAAATGAAACTTAATAATAAATAATTATGTTTTTAAATACATGTGGGATATTATTTAAACAAAGTTTACACTAAGAAAGAAAAAGAAATGTCTTCTCTTATTAAGCTCATTATTTTCGAAAATTATGTGAACATATGATTAATTTGTGATCAAGTGTAAGATCACTTTATTTTATGTTAAGATCACTTTATTTTATGTGATGAGATGCTATTTTTATCTTGTTTGTATATGTAGGATATTTATCTTATAAGATATGATGATGACATTAAAGAGATAAGGTATGATTTGAAAATGACTTTTATAAGATAAGCTTCTAAGATATTTTTATATAAAGATAAGATAAGGTCATGATGGACTAAGAGATAATATTTATCTCTTAAATGATGTGTAATAAAGTGATAATATCATAAGAGATAATATTTTTGTCCTTAGCTTATGAAGATTTTTGAAAACTATGATTTTATGTAGATATTTTATCAAATAATTTATTTAATTGCAAAGCTTTAATACTTGATAAATATCATGAAATCAAGGTCAATCTTATCTCCTAGATATTACATAAATTTTGAAATTAATGATTTAAGGCAAGAGTTGGAGGAAATTTTTTATTTAACGTCTAAACCCTAATTTTCGAAAAAAAAAATGGAAGTTATGCTAGATTTATTCAAGGAATTTATTTTATGATACAATAGCATTATTTTTATGTAAACATTCATTAAAATAATATTAGTTGTTAAAAGAATAAAAGATTTGATAATTTATCCTTAATTTCTTAAGTGTTGTTCGAAAATTTGGCTTTAGTACATAGGATTGTTATTAATTATTTTTCCTATGATTTATTTTAGCATCTAAGACTTATATTATGTCACATAGCTATTAATTGGAAGAAAATAAAATATGTGGCATGTTATTAGCATAAGTACCCAAAATTGTTTGTATAGTGTGAAAAGAAGATATTTTTCATATCTTTATAACATTAAAGTATATGATTATGATGTAGAGATATTTTTAATGATAAGATAAGGTGAATTACTAAGTTAACAAGTGGAGGTGTTAATTTGTTTGTAATGGCCGAAAATATGGACTATTATAGGTAAGAAATAATTTTGAAACTCTTTTATAGTGATGTGTAATCTTTGATAATGATATATAATTAAATGATAAGGTATAAGATAAGATAAAAATTTATCTTATATTACAAGTTGTGATGGCCGAAAATTAAGAAGATAAAGTAAAGTTGTAATTGTTGACTTCATACTAAGATATTTTCATAAAATCATGATTAAATACCTTATAAACTTCTATAAATAGAGACCACCCCTCTCACATATCATTATGCACGAAAATTAAGATAAAAATAGAGAGAAAAAAAATAGAAAGTGTTCTCCAAAAATCCTCTTCGATCCTAGGTAGAAAAAACGTTGTCGTCGCCGATCAATCCCGATTAAAAGGTTAGAAATCATACAAACCTTTGATATATGCAAAAATATTAGAAATTCATGCATGATATATTAAGTTATGTACTTTTGATATTTATGTGATAATTGAGAAATTATGTAAAATGTTTAAGTTGTTAATTAAATATGTTTATATGATGTTTATAAACATGTATTATGATTTTAGTACAAAGATGAGCATGCTATAAATTATTTCATGAAAACCGAAACCATGTAGGAAATATATGTTGATGGAAATGAATTTTAATTGTTGTTTTAAGCATGCATTGATGATAGTTAATATTATTTAAGTATGCATGATTTAAATCATAATTATAGGAAAAATATGGAATAATATGTCATGATGATTTCGAAAACTATGAAGCATGGGATATTGATGAATAAGTTGTGTATGATGAATATTATGACATATTGTTGATATATGATGATAATAATATGTTATGTGAATTAATTTGAATTTTTGAAAAATATTTATGAAATTATCCAAATTTTCGAAAACAAGGTCATGAGGTGTTATGATGTCAAATTTTTCTATGTCTAATGTTATTTGATATTATGGATCCTATGTTAATATAGTGTGAATTTATAGGAATTTATGGATAAAGTTTGGTAAATATGTGAAAAGGACCGAAAATGAATAAAAAAGAAAGATAAAGTTTCAAATTTGATTTATTACATGTGATCACATATTTAGATCCAAAATTTTGTTTAAAGTATGTTATGAATTTATGGGATTTTTAAAATGAAGTATAATATGTTTACGTTGAAATATTTGCTAAAGTGACGTAAGACTTTGAAAGTGTTATGATTAATTAGTTTCATGTGTAATTGGTCAAGATTAATGTTAAAGTGAATTTATGAGATTTATTGAAAGTATGTTAATAATAAATTGAAATTAGAGATTATTATGCAAGATTTATTGTTTTATATGTTCTAAAATGATTTATGAGAAAAACGTAGTCGGAGTTTGAAACGACTTGATTAAAGTATGAAAGCATGAAATATGTTAGTACGTGAGTAGAGTTACGTTATTTCATAGTTAAATATGAATATCTCTGATAGGATGAATAAGACGTGTGAGATGGGAAATGAAGCGTGAATATATTGCTAATAAGCTAAAGTTGTTGAAATTCATATTAAGAAAGTATGTTAATACGCGACGAAGTTAGTTATGAAATTAAGGTTCATAATCTATACGAAATGATGTGGACGGAAGGAAAGAATGTAAGGATAGAATATCATCTCTCTTCGAGACGCGACGAATCTAATCGACGTAATATAGTTGTTAAGTGCGATAAAAGCATCCTTTGATGTTAATAGATTTGATGATAGTAAGTCCGTTGTTTCGGATCGATGATTTTCGGAAAAGCATAGTGATGTGCTAAATCTCGTTTCTTACGTTGATAAGGTTCGGCTCAAAGGTGAAAGAAGACGACAAGTAATCACTAGTGACATAAGAACAATAAGTTCTTGAGGTGGGCTTTCTTATCAAAACAAATTATGAGCTTTCTTGGAAAATGAGATTTCGAAAATATTTACTGTTATTACTTTACTGCAAATGATGAAGTACGATATTGTCTGCCAAAATGTTTTATGTTTTGTATATATCCATTCGGGTTGGCGAGCCACAGCGGATTATTTAATTCGGATCCTACTAGCGAGAGACTAGTTAGGATTGTGTACACTTTAGCCTCTGAACCGCCGGTAGCGGTCAGTCGTGCGTCCGGGTGAATGGAGGCCTCACTCCCGACGCGTTCCATAGCCGACTTGGAATAAACGTTATGAGAAAATGCTTGGCCAAGCGATCTTGAGAAAATGATGAAAATGTTTTAGTAAGAACAAAGCCTTTTCAAATAAAGCCCTTGTGTCTTACTGTGATGAGGGCAGTACAATATTTCATAAAGGTGATGAAAAATGTTTTCGGCATGTGTCCATTGAGTACTTTGTACTCAGCCCTGCATGTTTGTTTTTAAATGTGCAGGTTGAGCTGGTGACGGAACGAAGTGAAGTTGAGTGGGAATCTTTTTGTCAACGTAGTATGAAACATCTTTTGGTTCGCCTTGAGAATGCATCTTCATATGAATGTCTCACACGTTTATTCCGCTGCAAATTCTTGAAACTCTTTTATATTCTATAACTATGTTAGGTTCTTGAATGTTTTGGTTCTTGAATGTTTTGTTGGAGACTTTGTAAGAGCTACTGTTTTGTCAGAACCTTTGAAACAATCTTTTATATAAGTTATTTCCTTCTATCCTAAATCTCGTTTATGCTTCTGCAACATCCATACTTCCTCACAAAAGAAATGAGTTGAAAACCTCTTTCTTTTATATTTACTTAAATCAACCCCAAGTCATGGTCCGATAAGGCGGTCTTTAGGGATTAGCCAAACCGAGCTGTGACAAGCCGTAAGATTTGTAATATAAATAAAAATAGTATTCCACTTATACGATGCTCATTGATGTGTCCCACGAGATACGTGCTGGTGTAGGGGGGAATGTGAGGAAAATACACGAGTTAAAAAAATTTAAAACTTTTTCTTTATACAAGACTGACTGGCTATTGGCTATAGCTGGTTTGGTAACTGACAATTCAGTACTGATGTCAGTACTACTGATCAGTTCAGATAAGGAAAGTCTTGAACTGAGTGATATCAGTTAGCAAACCTACTGATTGTTGAGGAAGATAGTCAGTTGGACTGATAACTGATGTACGTGTAGAATATGGCGGTTACTGTAATTGGCTTACTGAAAACTTAAGTTGGCTTCAAAACAATTAGTCGAATATTGCTTAGTCAGTTTTCAGTTTATCTTTCTAGTATCAAACTGATACTGATTGAGTGTTTTAAATCGATGTTGTGTTGTTATGTGCCGATGATGACAGTTCAATAATATACATGTATTAGTTTCGTTCACCTTGTTATTACATATAATACAATAATAACTTATAATAATATATTGTGATAACATATACTATATTATATAATTAAATAATATTTCATAATATTTCATAATATTAGTCAATTTATTTGAATTGATATTCAAATTCGTATGTTTATATTCAAATACCAGTATGGGTCCATAAGTACTTACATGTTCAACGTAGAAATCGACGAGGTTCTAATCAAAATTGAATTGTTGGAATATTGTCACGGACAATAGTTAATATGACCAAAAAAATTAGGGTTGATTATCTTTTGTGTTCCTGATTTTTAACATTTCTTTTTTATAAATATTCCCAATTTACGTGTTCTAAAAAAATCATCATCTTTCAGCGTTTTTCAAAAAATGTCAAAAAATTTCACCAACTTATGTTTTCTAGAAAAATCCCCTATCTTTCAACGTTTTTCGAAAAGGTCTCGCATTATGGAATCTGATGATCAATGATGAATCATCTCACCAGATTTTTAAGTAGATTTTAGGTTAATTGAGATGGATTTTTTTTTTCATCCCACCCTCTAAGGGATGTCATTTTAACAAAATAAAAAATTCACATAACACTTCTTCCATCAGTCGTCCTTGTCCACCACTGGCAGGTTTCTTATGGGATACTTTTAAGTTCCACGATTGTTGTTGACGCTACGATGATCTCGTAGAGTTGTGGATGAGCTTATGATATCGTTGATGGAAGAAGTGTTAGGTGAAATTTTATTTTATTTAATTACAACGATGTCATTAGAAGGTGAGATGAAAAAAAATCCACATCAATTAACCTATAGTCACCTAAGAATTAGGCTAGGTGATTCATCATCCCGACGACAGATTCTTTAACGCGAGAACTTTTTATAAAACGTAAGTTGGAGACATTTTCTAGAATACACTGAAAGATGAGGGGTTTTGTTTTAAAAAAAACATAAGTTAGAGATATTTTTTGAGAAATGCTAAAAGTTGGGACATAAAACATGATTAACACAAAAAAAAAAAATATCCAATGTAATTAATGTTGCAATGTACTACATATATATAATCTAGTGGTATCTCTCGTTCAATTAAAAATGGAAAAATACACAATTTTAGCCTAATAAATTGGCTTTGTGATATTTAGCCTACTAAATCAATAATATCTCAATCAAGTCTAATGAATTGATTTTGTGATAATTTTATCCAGTAATTGATTTTTCGGCATGGAAAATAACATGTAGTCCGTAAGTCATTTCCAACAATATTTCTGACATGTACTTTTTATATGTCATTTACTGATGCCGACTATTTTTTTGGTACAAAAAATAACTTATGAGCTAAAATTATCAAAAAATCAATTCATTAAACTTGATTGAAGTATTATTAATTTATTAGGCTAAATTGTGACAATATCAATTTGTTAAACTAAAATTATGTATTTTCCCTTAAAAAATGAGAGATGGGACTCCCTTCCCCCGAGTCGCAAAAAATTAACAAACAAGCAAATAAAAAAACCAATGATGCAATGTAATATACATATAGGAAAGTAACGTACATCGCAATGTACACAAATCCTGTGGAGGACAAATTAAAAGAAAATATGTTAGAATTTTGAATACAAATATGAAATCATCCGAATATATTCAAATACCACTAAAAGTTTCAAATCAAATGAATACGAAAATACTTTCATTTTAAATATTGACAAAAAAAAAGAATATTCTCGTAATAGTGAGTACAAATAGAATATTCGAGTACTTTGGATCGATTTGATTTATTTATAATTCTATACAATTAAATATCATTTTAAACCTCAAACTATACCATTTTTTTCATAAAAAATGTTCTTAATTTTGAAAATTATTTATTGAAATCACCCTCCAAAATCTTGACGTTGTTCGCCAAATGCCACATGGGATTGAGTTGGTTTGGTATCGGGATTATGGCTCGAATAATGTCACATAATTCCATGTGTTATCCGTTGAGCCAAGTCAAAATTTCAAAAGCCATAAAATGAACACTGTATATTTTTGATATAAAACTGATAATTGATGTTTTAAATAAATATTTCTAAAAGTTCTAGGCATTTTTGATAAATTGAGTATATTTTGAAATTTTTGTTGATATCTATAGAAACAATATGTATATTAATATAATAAAGCACCAAAATAGAATTATTCTACAATTTACCTACATGATGCTGAAAAATATCTGTAAGTAGGGGCTGTGCAAAAATCGGCCGGCCCAACTAGACCGACTAAAACCGATCGAAGTAGTCGGTTTTGGTCGGGTTTTTTTGCACATATACGATCGGTTCGATTATAAATTTTAAAAAATTTATTCTCGGTCAATTTTTGATTTTATATATTCTCTGACAGTCAAAAATCAACTGAACCACAATTTATTAAGCATGTAATATTTTTTTATATTTTTATATCATTCTTATTTTTATCAATCATTGATATCCTATAAATTATATTTTGTAAAACAAAACAAACCCTATTTTAACTCTTTAAGAGCGTCTCCAAATGAGACGGTAGAACAACGTTGGCAGCTTGAATGACAACGAGTTCTTCTCGAACGGACAGCTTCACGCCACGATAAAAGCCCGAAAATGAATAGTACCATGCTCCAAGAAGCGGACTACCATTCACTGCTACTTTTCTTTTTCTTCCCTTTTTTGCTCTTCATTTGGTGTTTTTTGTTTCTTCATCCTTTTCTGTTTTGTAAATAGCAAGAAGTATGTAGAGAATAGAGAAAAAGTAGATAGAAGTGAAGAAGAAGATGCAAACAAGAAGAGAAAGAAGAAGAAGCGATGCTTAGAGAGAAATGAAAATTAGGGTTCTCACTTTTAGTTTTTTTTTTATATTGCTTCCTATATTTTATTTTATAATTTTTTATTTTATAATTTATTCATTAAATTCAATCAAGACCCATTCTGCTACTATTTAATTTGGGCCATTAGTTTGGATTATTAATTTAGTTAATTAGTTTAATCCAAGCCCATATGTATTATACTGTGTGGATTTTTTTATTTAGTTTCATTATTTTATTTTATATTTTTATAAATAACTATCATTAATTTTCGTGATTATTTTGTAAAATTGATTATAGAGACTGTGAGGATCTAACTGTGAAACTGATATCGCAGAAGGATTGATATGCAATTGTGAAGGGTAAGAGGCTTAAGTAGCAAGAGGAGTTGAGGTGGTTATAACCGAAGCAGTTATACAGTTGGAATTAAACTAATTTCTTGTTACGCCCATCCTAAACGTTCACCTTTCTGTGGCGTCATTTAGTCAGTTTTCTTAGCTATATATATGTGATGACCCGACTTCTCAAGGAAGTACGGATCAAACGGATCGCCATTGGTATGACAATGCAGCGGATATACACATAACTAAACCAATACGATTAACCAATCAACTACGAATAAATGCATAGGCTGAAAGGAATAAGTTGTTTCGATACAAACTCAAGTCACAGAAGGACTTGCCCAAAAGGTTCAACGTTCAAATATAGCCCAATCAGGACGCAATTCAAGGAACGAGGTACGACCTCATGTTTAATATGATATGAAAAGAAGTTATAATCAAGAGACACCAAACAATATCAGAGTTAGCAGCAATAAACGTGTGGACATGCATATGACGATACATGTCCAAGGTTCTAGAAATCCTTCCTATTAAAGCAACAAAACAACTACCACTCTGCATCGCTTCGCACCCATCATCAATCCCTGCTCAACCTGCACATCAGAAACGAGATGCAGGGCTAAGTACAAAAGTACTCAGTGGACTCATTGCCGAAAACATTTTCTTTGTTAAAGTTATTGAACTGCCCATAATAGCGCACAAGGATTTTAGTTGAAAGACTCATGCCTATCAAACATTTTATCATTTTCCCAAAAGCGTTCGGCCGAACTATTTTATCCATGTTGTTCCATATCTGATCATTCATTCATTCATTCGTGCACTATGGAGGTGGCCACCTACACATAGTCATCATGACCGGTCGAGGTAGCTAACCTTAACACACAGTCACACGTGTACAAAATCCGAGTTAGTCCTCAACTAAGTCGGATCCGATCGTTACCCTTTTTTAACGTTGGTGGACCAACTCATTCACATACCACGTTGGATATACCAACTCATTCTCATTCCACGTTGGACAAACCAACCTCAGATAGGATCACAACAAAACATTAATATTTGGCATTCAATAACAGTTTATATAATAACATTTCATAAAGCTTTTGTAAATCATGCTTCGAGATAGACATGCATGTCATTTTTGATTTAAGAGAGCCCACCTGCTAATCCGAAGCTAATTGTTCTAAGCAGGGCAAAGTGTGAGTGTCCTTCCTCGCAACTACGCACGATAAACCCTTCATACGAAAATAACTGTTCTTAGATTCTTTCTATCGATCGAAGATCGTATATAGGTTACGACTTAAAGTTTCCAATTAATTAGAGTTTCTTTATGATTTCATGTGATGGTTTTAAGATAATTTCTATTATCTTACATTCCCGAATTGCCAAACCATTTTACTTCATCATTCATAGATGAACCTCAACTTATGAGTCGTATACTCCGAGTCTATCCTCGACTCTTAACCTTAGTGTTCTTCTAAACGTTATTACGTTATAGATTGTTAGTATTCAAGTTGTGATTGGTATATTAGGATATTCTCAAGCCACTAACTAGACTTAACAATTGTAGTTAAGTCCTAATAGGTTATGCTTGACGACTTGTCGTATTAGCACGATGAATAAAAGGGAGTCTTGACTTATGGCTCAAGTGATCACATACCATCATGTAAGTAAGTACTTAGGAATAGATGAATTTCTTCGGGAATATTAACTCAACCTTTGAGGCATAAGGATCGACATCTTATGTCTGAATCTTTGCTTACACTTACGACATTGTTTGTTTCTCTTAATTCGTCGGAGATTATATAAGTTGTATAATCGCTATTCGTTGTCGAGTTGTCTTAACGCTCAATCTAACATCGTATTAGGTTGTCGTTGTTGAGTATTTAGCGTTGTAACTCGGTTTTTGGTTTCTTTAACTTAGGAACTCACGTTTGAGTATCTCATTATTAATAGAAAACCCTAATTTGTGTCTAACTTCAATTCTCATTAATTCCTTCTTAAGTACATAAAGTATTATGTTATTTACGTTTGGGGTTTTGTTTGTCGGCACAACATAAACATAACCATTCAACACCATACAATACCATATATAACATAAACTATACTAAAGCATTAGAAAACCTAATTCACTACAAAATTTTGCTCATAGACCACGCGTCATAGGCCAGCGCATTAGTCTAAAGTGGTCTATTATGACATAGACAACGTGGGTGGTGGCGCGTGGTCTATAACCATATTTTTAAGCGGTTATAGACCACGGGCTGAGAAGCTAAGTGGTCTATTAGCGTTTTTTCATATGATCGACCACGGTGCTTACCTGCGTGGTCATTATGATAAATTTTATTAACCACGGTTTTTCGCGTCGTCTAACATCCACGTCGATTAAATACTGGCGTCTTGGTAGCGTGGTCTTTCATCACTAGCCATGTGGTCTTTTAGCCCATCTTCATGCCTTAGCACTGGATCACTGCGGGCTTTGTATTTTTATTGGGTGAAATAAGCCCATTGTTCTGGTCCACTTGTTTTGGGCCCTCAAAATCAGTGATCCAATAAAACTGCATAATTTAACTGTCCAAAAGCGTAACACTTTATCTTATCTAATTTTGATAAAAGCGTTACGTTTTATCTTTAACCACTGGAATTGCGCTTACAGCTTTTGGTTCAGATATTTCAATGAGTCCCTTAAACCCCAGAGATTTTAAGCTCTTTAATCCTCTCATGTCAAAATTTGAGCTGATAAACCCTAATTTACTATGTGATTCGATTACCAATGGCCATCTCAACCGGCCTCGGAATTTCTCGCTTTCCATCTCTCTCCCGTTATCCCATCCGCCACTGCGCTCTGCAGGTAAGACTGGCTTATGCTGGTTCGGTTGAAGCATACGACGATACGGAGAATGACAAAGGCAAGTGAAAATATTTCATTTCCAGTTATCTAATTTGGGGAGTCTGCTTAGATAGTTTCAGTTCTTCCTTTTCTTGAATTTTCTTTTTTTGTTGATGGGTGAACATGCAGCATTTGATAATTTGAGTGGTGGCAATGGAAGAAGTTGAAGTCTGAAGAACTTGGAATTAGTACTTCAAAAATTTCGAGGCCTACTAGGGTGGTTCTTAATGCTCTTAGAAAAAGAGGTATTCTAGATTCACGCTTTGCATATTTTACTTTGCTTGTATTTGTATTTTCCTGGAATGCTATAACAGTGACCTGCAATGCTGCGTCGTGTTAGAGGGGAACAATGCATCTCTCTATGTCTTTGTGTCTGTATCTGTTAGTTTAGTTGTAGGGTGGCAATGATTGCTAAAACAATTCGCTCTTTATTAGTCCAAAGCAAAGAAATCAGTCTGATAAGTATTTTGCTTGCCGATGGTGGATCCCATTACTTTTTCAGAAATGATGGCCATCTTAGTCACCCGTAGATTCACCATCTTGGGAACCTGTAGATCAGCAGTGGCGGATTTTGGCAAAGAAGCAAGGAATCTTAGATTGGCACTTTCCACGGATGGTATCAATCACATAGCATTATGTCATCTAAGTATAGTTGTTGGCGGTGATTCTTATAACATACAACCTTCCTCCATGGTTATGTATGAGAGAAGACATATGATGCTTACTTTATTGATTTCTGGACCGAGTTAACCTGGGAATGATATTGACGTTTACTTGGCACCTTTGATTGATGACTTGAAGCTATTGTGGGAAGTTGGTGTGGAGACATTTGATGCACGTTTACTTGGCACATTTGTATAATTGTTTGCTTTTTATATACTTTCCCTTCTTAGTGTTTGTGTATTTTCTGCAATACTTGGCTTGTTTGATCTGTTTTTGCATTAGGCTCTTGGTATCTACTTTCGTTTACATTAACTGTTTCTCCTCACTTTTCGAGCAGAACCTTTAAGATTTTGAGGTTTTTGATTCTGGTCTCATGTTAGATTTGATATAACTATAGTTGGTACTTGTATATTATTTCATATTGTTTATCATCCCTATTCAACAGCCAAAACTTAGGATTTTCTACATCTAGAATGGCAACAAAGAAGACATTCTGCTGCTTTGATCACCAAATATATATTAGCTATCATTTTGTTCATTTAAGAACTGGCATTTGTTAGACACAAATCTACTGTTTTTAAGAATGCATCGAGACATTAGCTGGAGGTCAGTGATTTTAATTCCACTCTTAATGTGACTAATACATTGATTCCTTTAACTTCTATTTATTTCGTGTGATCAGTCTGTGCATCTTGGCTGGAAAATAATAATATTTTCCTTTTCCCTTTTCTTATTGAATAGGCTCAAAGTGGAGATGTCCATTCTTCTTCTCTCAAAGAGCTAATGGCCCTCTTTTCACGATGAAATGCTCGAGTGTCGCAGCTGCCATTGATGAACAAAGTGCCATACATTCTATATAAAGCAACTTAAAATGTGATGATGAAGCTGAGTGCTGCAAGAGAAAATTAACACTGAGATCAATCTCTCTCAGACCTTTCTTGTTTTCACCTGTAATGTGCTGTGCAGGAATTGTGTGAGGCGGGCTTCATGGTCCGGACGGAAACACCAAAAACCAGCGTTTGCATGCAGTTTCCGGGCCCGAACGGGCCGGGCCTTTCTATCACTCGTTTGCAATGCAGCTAAATACTAATTCTTTACTTTTTTACTAATAGAATGTTTATTTTGTTTTAATAGTTTTCTAACGGCTTTTACTCGAAAAAAGAAATCGATGAAGTCCGTATAGAGTAGTCCGAGTTAGTCGTTGATTCTATGGTGGTTGTGATGGTAAGTTTCATACTTTTGTTGAACATAATGATTTTGATGTACTAAATTTTATTTCTTATCATTTTACATCTTATTCTAATAATGTAGATGAGATCAAGTTAGATGATTGATGTTGTTGAAGCAAAGATGGTGAAATGCTTGAAGATGGTGAAGTTGATTTTTTTTTTTTGGATGAATTTTAGTAGCTAGTTAGAAAATATTTGTTGTTGAAGATGGTGAATGGATATTTTTAGATAAATTTTAGTAGCTAGTTAGAAAATACTTGTAGCTAGTTAGAAAATACATGTAGATTGGGAATTTCCCGGATATAACGTTTTGAATGCTTATGAAATGTGCACCTTAATTTTGATATAAATATTATGAGAAATATTTTATATCTATTTTTGGATTATTATTTTTAATTAGCAGAAACATGCATTCAAATTATGAAAACAAGTATTAAATAAATAATAAAATAACAAAATATATTATTCGGTTATAGACCACGGAAATGCGTGGTCGGTTGATTATAGACCACGGTGAAAACCGCGTGGTCTATAATGTCGTAGACGACGGGAAAGGCCGTAGTTCACCCGGTGGCCCGTTGTCATAACATTATAGACCACGCGGTTTCACCGTCGTCTATAACCGAATAGACAGGAAAATCCGCGTGGTCTATAACCGCACGTAATAGACTACACCTTTGTAGACCACGGATTTTGAAATAGACCATGGGCATTCCCGTGGTCTATTAGCGAAATTCTTGTAGTGATTTCTAACATAATCAAAACCATTGTGTATGTGTGCATAAGTGTTCCATTCATTCATCACAGTCACAACCATTCATTCCAAGCTTATAGTTTAACTATCATAGCATCATTTATCATTAAAATTAAACTCATACTTAACCATTTTGCTATGGTTTTGATAATTAGCAATAATTAGCATATATATTCAATAAATTCCAATAAAATCATGTTATACTCCTACCATACTATAGAATTTAATTATCAACTCAATACCATAAAATAAAATTTAAAACATGAGTAGTCAAGCATGTAATTTTCGGTAATCATGGTTTAATGAGCATTTGTGTTCCATAAATTCCACAAAAATCATATCATGATTATATCATATACTAAACATGAAATATCATCTCATATCATGCATTAAAATTAAAACACATGCTTTTTACTACATGTATATTTTCGGTAATTATAATATATATACATATATATTCAATAAATTTCATTCACTTCACCATATGTTTATAATATGCAATAAACATGTAATATTAACATTAAGCATCAACCAATATTTATAATATGAACTAAATGCTTGGAATTCTTTTTTTCCTCACACATATATTGTATATGTGTTCAATAAATCCACAACAATGCATATTAGGTTCATATTATTTATAAACATCACATATTATATTATTTTCAACAAATAAAATCAAATAAAACTAATATATATATATATATATATATATATATATATATATATATATATTTTCAATTACATATGAACAAATAGGAGTAGTGTCTCAAATATTTCGGGATTAATATATGATGTTCATATCATATATTAAACACTATATCTCAACTATTTCTCAACAAATAAAATCAAACAATGGCTTAAAAATACTTAAATAAATTATGCCCCTTTGTGAAAAATAGGAGTAGTGTTTCAATAATTTCAAGATTAATATATGATATTCATATCATATATTAAACACTATACCTCAACTATTTTTCAACAAATAAAATCAAAATAAATACAAGAAAATTCCAAAAATATTCTAAAAAGTATCATATTTATTATACATGCTCCTAATATATCAACAAGCAAAAATATCAAATAATATTCACAAAATCATGCTTTATCACATATAAAAACAAATATAAGATAAATAAAAAAATATTAAACATGCTCCAAAAATTTTCAAATTTTAACTACAGCCTTACAACATATTTATAAGCATATTTCATTCATGGCTTGAGAGCATTTGATGGCTCAAAAGCCATGAAACTTAAATGGTTCGAAACACTACTACAAATATCACTTTTCTCTACAACTTATAGACTACGCTTTTTATCTATAAATATAGCGTAGTTTATAAAAGCGTAGTCTATATTTTTTGAAGTATAGACTACGCTTAACAAAAGCGTAGTGTATGTGCGTAGTCTATAGTGGGTATAGACTACGCTTAGAAAGCGTAGTGTATGTGCGTTTTTTTAATAAAAAAGCGTAGTCTATGTCATAAATAAAAAAAAAAAAAAACTTCGCCCCCTCACTCTGCAATCCCTTCTGAACTTAATTAATACAGTATTGTCGTATATTTAATGGTTTATTTGTTAATATTGGGTGCTTATGCTTTTACTTACTTATTTATATATTTTTAAATTAGATTCTTGATTATTATTATTTTTTTAAAATACGCCCTTATACGTGTGATTACCTTGTGGCAAGATAAATCAAAGCATCAGGACTCTAATTTTACTTTCTAACTCAAATATACAGTTTTGCACTACGTAACAGACAAATTTCTTGGATTCCCACCAAAAAAATAAAAAATAAAAACAAAGAAACAAATTGTATACATGAATTAGAAAGTAAAATTAGAACAAAGGTAATATGATTTTCAAAAAATGCAACACTTCTTATTAAGGTATTTGATTTATTTATTTTTGTTGAATAGCTCGGCAGAAAGAGATGGCGTCGAGTTCAGTTACAGAGCGAGTTGAAGCAGTGAAGAAGCCTCGAGCAAGAGCTCTCAGCGAGTCCACCAACCGCCCCTTCATCCGCAAATCCGGCGACCACGAAATATTCGACGCCCCAAAACGGATCCCGTGACGGCCCTGGGCTACCGATCTGCTGTTCCGGCGAACGACCAGCGGAGCCTGACGACCCACCAGACGACGGCTCTCTAACACTGTCCTTCACCTTCAGACGGCGGTTGGGCTTCAGATCTGTGGAGGCGCTCGGGTGAACATCGGGCAGCAGCAGCCTTACGATGGTTAGAGACGCAACTCTTTATTCTTCCTTTTTCTGGATTGCTTATACAATTGTTTTTCCAATTGCCAATGTATATTCGTGAAACGTGTTTATCTTAGATACTAGCTGCAGATTGCGGATTTCATTTTTATTCAATGAATAGACCTTAAAACCTAAGTGTCAAAGCAGCCCTGTATCCTAAAAGAAGCTTACAGAGCTAGTTTGGCCGCCCCTTACCTGAAGATTACTGGGTTCTTTTTACTCTTTTTTTGTTTAGATTCTCACCGGGAAGACCCATACCTTATGAATGATAGTAAATTCACATATCTGGTTTATCTGATGACTTAAACATGCACGTAATTTTTTAGGCGAATTCACCATTAAGGATTGTATCACAAGCCATTGTTATTTTCTTAGTTTACATATTATCATTAGTGTTACTTTTCTGACTTTGCATAATTGCCACAACAAATGTACTAACGATTATGGGTTTGCAATTTCTTTAATTGAATAAGCCCTCAACTTTGTTTTGTCATATATCCTTTTTGCTGTGTGAATTTTTTTAATTGCTGTGTAAATAACCTGCTATTATGGAAACATGATATCTGGTATGTGAGCTTCTATTTGAACTGGATGGAATAGAACAGAAAAAAGATCCTGAAATGCTATGGAGAATATATCCTGCATTGCATTTTTGTTTTGTTTTGTGATTTTTCTCTTAGGAACTTAAATTCTGATATAAATTAAATGGATAGACAATATTTCTAGCTGAATCATTCTAGAAATTGCTTTCCTACTTGACTGCATGAAGAAACTCTAAATATGAGATACTCTACTCATAGGAAGCTTTATTATGTGGGATAAAATTGACAGTTTCAAGTTTGCTTATTGAGATTATAGAACTTACCTGGTTCTTAACATGGTGTAGCTCATGCTGACTTTTTAGCTGCAAAAAAAATGCGGAAAATTGGACAGCGACGGGCAGTTGACTATTCTAACTCAAAATATACACAGTCTTAGAGCTGATTTTCATTTTATCTTAAAGGATGCTTTGCCGCCTAAGGAGATGGATCCTGCAGAAAAGCACTGCAAAATGGCTGATCTTGTATTATGTTTAGGAACAAGGTAATTTATGAGATCTGAGTGTACTTGTGACGATATATCTATTCTACTTTGAGAATTTAGCATTTTCTATTTCTTGAAAAGCTAGCTAGCTCCTGGTCAGTTTATAAACCAGGGGAAGGTTACTATCATAAAAAATGACTTTTCCACTAGTTAAGCTTGGTCATAGCTGAAGTATGCTTTGGTTCTTAAAATGCAAAATAACATATAAGCTCCTGGTTGTGTACTCTAAAATCAACTTGATTTTTTGGTAGAGTTATGTCCTCTGCTGAAAACGGAACTCAATATTATGAAAAATACAAGAATCAAGATCTTCTGAAATGCATGAAATGTTCTTATCTTAAAATTATATTCTCCTCACGATGATTTCCCTTGCATTAGAAAAATGTAGTTTCTTGTGGACATTCAAATTGTGATTGTCAACAATGTCTTATTGTTTCCCTTGCAATCCATTTGAAGTCATGGTCTGACGAAGTTGAAGTCTACACAGATCAGGAGTTTTGTGCAAACGAGTAAAGATAAAAGTTTTAAAACTTCTCATGATGAATACAAGTGTAGGTAAAAAAATAGCATGAACTAGAAGTCTATTATTGTTTTCTTCTTCCATTATTACTCCAATTAATACGTTGTTTCTCTCTGCGAAATTTGCAGATCTTTGTTGTGCAGGAGGTTCTAGCCTAGTCAAATTCAGTTGTAGCAGAAATTCAAGGTTTGGGCTTCTTTTTCTAATCTAGTTTTACTTTCTTGTTAGCAAAAAGTGGATGAATTTTATGATGCTTTTACCTTTTAAAGTTGATCCCTTTGGACTTGATTTTGTGCTTGCCATTTCTTTCAGTTTTGGAATTCCTCCCTTTTAATAGTTTTGGGTTAAATTTTGTTGCAATTTACTGGGAAAGGAACAATCTTGCTGATTTTTTTTGAATTAAAGTAGAATTCGGAGTCAAAGTGATTAGTTGTGTCGGATTAATCTATCAAAGTTCTTGATATTTTCTTGGCTTTATTTGAAGAAATGCAATAATGTGAAATCTTAGTTATTTGTTTAAATTTTATCATTATTTTGAATAGAAAGATTGCTGATCAGGAATAGCAATAATGTCAATCTTTCTATATTGGAAAAGCTGGTAATAAAGATGATTTTTGATTACTTTTGATAACAATTTGCCTTGATTATGTATAAACTACTTCTTGCTTAAGTTATGTGCTATCATCTATTGTCAGAGTCTAATTGGTGACTGGTTACATTTATAGTTTCATTACAGTTTTATGTCTCTCAAGCAATTAGGGATTGCCTAAATTTGCCAAAATATGTGTGTTAGGCTCTTGAAGATCTTTAATTACTGTCTTAGAGGGCGATGGTATGAAAATTTTGTGGGAGATTCAAAGGACTGATGTAGGAAATGCGAGACCAGTATTTAGATTATAGTTAGTTTTGCTTTGAATCCATAAGATGTAAGGAAGTTATTAGACTGAGTATTTTTTGGATCAAAGACAAAGTCGCGGGCTGCTTGCAAATTTAAGTGAAATTATTAATTTATTCTTTTGATCTCTAAACGATTCGCCATGTATGGTAAATTTCTCACTTTAAAAATCAATGCAGTTACCTTGAAGAACTACTTATTCCTCATATTATGAGTTACTGATTTGTTCTTCTATGTAGTATATCTAAATAAAATATATCTGTTTGACATTCATATTCTCTGTTGTATTGTACTTGAGTTCGATTCGTCATAGACTTGCCAGATTGCAGCTACCCAAACTATGCTGAATATGCTGTTGATCGTAGGATGGCAAGCTCATCAGCAAAGGTTTGTCCTGGTCTTGTTCAATAACTCATTGCATGAAATTTTCACATTGCCTGGAAGCGATCCCTCAGCATTTTTTTGTCCCATCTAATTTGTTTCAGATAAGCAATCACCATAAAAACATTCTGTGTGCTTTATAAGATTGTTTCAAGTTTAGCATAACACAAATTTGTCATTTCCAGATTCCAGTCGCTCTGCTGATTTCTCAAATGCCAAAGGAAGTTGACGGACAGCCTGGATTGCTGAGATTCTCTGAAGTAGTAAATTTACTCCACGAGTTTGGGCACGTGGTATGTTTCTTTTGTAGTCCTTAGTTACTTACACTCGAGGCTCATGTAAAGCTTCTAGCATTGTATGTTGATCTTGATACGCTGGTGTCTTAGTCAATTTCGCTTGATCATTGGCTTCTTGGGCCCAAATTTACAGCATTTTCTTACTATTTTGTGTCGAGAAGCTTGGTTGTGTGTTATGACACAAATACTTAATCAAGAAGGTGATGGTTTTAGGTCCATCATACACGTAATCGAGCAACATTTGCTCGATTTTCGCTTACGCTGGATCGACTTTGTGGAGATCCCTCCCTACTTTTAGAAAATTGGTATGCTTCGATGTCTCGGTTCCCATTCCACTTAGGTTTTGCGATCGTAGGTGTGATTACTCGGCCATTTATTTATTTATTTATTTTGGCTTAGGTGTTACGAAAGCACTCTCTCAAACCGATCTCTGGTTTCCATCGGGTAATTATCGCATTGTTTCTTTGTTTTCTCGGGTTTCTTGAGAAATACATTTCTTAAACTTAGTAATGATATCGATATGTTATCGATAATTGATGCCTTTTAAACAAGTGCCTCGAGAACTTTCCTTAGTGATGTAATAGTTAGATTCGTTGCAGGATATTAGAAAACCTATGGAGGTAATTCGAGAAATTACATTGTGGTTTATATGTGGTAAGAATTTACTCTTTCAAAATTTATTTTGCAATGTTAAGTATATGTTTATTTAATACATTTTATTTATTTGTTAGTCACTTATTCCAAGAGTTCAAGGAGAGTACAACTACACTTGGTCATTGCGGTTTGTGAATCTATTTGAGATATCATATGTTCCCAAGGGCGATCAAGATGCACGAACACATGTAACCAACTTGGGAAATTGTAAAGGTATTTTCATTTATCAAATCACATTTGTTTTATGTTGGATTTCATATACATCTACATGTTGCTAATATTTGATATTTTAAAAAGTGTCCAAGACAACCCGATTCCAAGCAATGCGGGTTCTTTGTACTACGCTTCATGAAAGATATAATTGAAGAAGTTATGAAGACTGGTTCCATTTCTTTACGTTCACATGTAAGATAATTCCATTTCAATTCTTTAATATAATCATTTTTTTCATACAAGAGTGTTAATATTCTATTTTTGAATTGTTAATAGTTTCAAAATCGATCTTACTCTCAAGAGGACATTGATGAAGTTCGCGTTGAATGGGCAAATTTCATGCTTCTTCACATATAGTCTTGTGATGTTTTAGTTGTAAGTTATTGATCTTTTGAATTATTTTGTACTGTGATATGGGGGATACGGTCTTATTGTTTTGTTATGTGATGTGCATAGTATTTTTGTATAGTGATTTTGTAGGCAGTAATGAAAGCAGTTGTATATTTTGTATAGTGATTTTGTAGTTGTAATGAAAGCAGTTGTATATTTTGAATAGTGATTTTGAACGTAGTCGCAAGTATAGTTTAATCTCATTTGCTTGTGCTTTATTAATTGTACAAGGTTTAAATAAAGAAATTAACTACGGTTGAAATTGAAAAACCGTAGTTGTTATTAAATTGACTACGGGTTGTAATAGAAAAGCGTAGTAAATTTGGCATTAAAATCGTAGTAAATAAACTCAAAAACCGTAGTTAATACATATAGACTACGCATAAAAAGCGTAGTGTATGTGCGAAATTTTTTTGTGTAGTCTGTCGGTATAGACTACGCGTAAAAAGCATAGTCTATGTGCGAAAAAGCGTAGTCTATAGTGGGTATAGACTACGCATAAAAAGCGTAGTGTATGCCCGAACTTTTGTGTAGTGCGTGGGTATAGACTACGGCGTAAAAGCGTGGTCGAGTCTATAGTGGGTATGTCGAAAAGCGAGTGTATGCCATGTAGTGGGTATAGACTACGCAAAAGCGTGGTCTAAAAATAGTGTATAGACTACGGCGCTTTTTCCGTAGTGCGTGGGTATAGACTACGGCGTAAAAGCGTAGTCTATGTCGAAAAGCGTGGTCTATGGTGGGTATAGACTACGCTTAAAAAGCGTAGTGTATGCGCGCCTACTTTTCTCTACACCACTTTTCTCTACACTACGAGATGCACATACACTACACATAAAACGTGTAGTCTATACTGTTTTTTGTAGTAGTGAAACTAGGGTTTCAAACTTAAAAAATCCTAAAAACAATTCCACTCCATTAGGATGGAAGATGATGATGAATAATACTTTTTTATGGTTCTATAAACTGATTTTGAGAGTTGGAATAGGTTGAGAAGGAGGATTGAAGCTTAGAAAATGGAAGAACAAATGAGAGGATTTTGAATTAGAGAGAGAAAATGGGTTCCAAAGTGAGAGAGAGGTGCTGCATGAAATGTTGCTCTCTTGCAGCCCAAAGAGCTGTTGTTAGCTCATTTGGGGAGGTCTTGGTGGTAATTTGGAGTAGGAATGATCAAATTACCCGATTTGACATGTTAATACCGACTCTTTAAGTTCTATCGTGCTTTCGATTGATTTCTCGGAACCTTAAGGTTTTATTTTCTTAAATAACCTTAAAAAGACTTATTTCGTAGATTATATTAATTTCATGAAGTTTGGATGGCATCCGATAAGTCAATTCCGAGTTATCGCGGAAAAACAGCGTCCGACGATTAAATTATGCTCATTCGAAATTCTATTGAATTCTTGAGCCTTCATAATTAATTTGAGTCTTATAAATCATTTCTTATTGATTTAGAACTTTGGTTTGAGTTTCGGTTAGTTCGGATCAGTTTAGGATTTTTCGGTATTTATACCCGACGTTCAGTTAAGTTCTTCAGGAATTTCGTTTAAAAAAGGATTCTTATGAATTCAGAATTCAAATAATATATTTCTTCATGATTTTGATTGTTATCATTAATTTTCATGATTAGCATGGACTGAAAGTTGATCTGGCTCGTGAATAGTACTTTTGAGACTGACCGGGCGAGCATGCCGGAAAATTCCCATTCTTTGGCTTCTCACATGTTTTCGTGAGTGTATTCTAGGAATGAAAATCCTTTTGTTGAGATTCATTCTCGATCTTTCATTTTATGTTCAGGCTATTCAGAAACCCTAGTCCTCGGACTAGTCACTAGTTTTTTATTTCTCTAGTTTTCGATCTCTGAATCGATTCTAATTCATTTCGTTGGTCACTTTAAAAATAATTAAGGTCTAAGTAACACAAATAATTGGTTTAAGCATCACTAATAAAAGTTTTAAATTTTTCAGGTTATTATATACCATCCCCCTTGAAAAAAAATTCGTCCCGAAATTTGCTAACCTTGAAAAAGATCTGGGTATTTCTCTTTCATAGCTGATTCTAATTCCCAGGTTGCTTTTTCTTGTCCATGGTGTCGCCATAGAACTTTTACTAACGGTATCTCTTTGTTCCTTAGTTTTTGGATACGTCGGTCCAATATTTCCGTAGGCAGTTCTATATAACTCATATTGTCATCGAGGACAATATCTATCGGCTGTATCACATGGCTGGGGTCATGTATGTACTTGCTTAGTTGTGAAACGTGGAACACATTGTGCACGTTCCGAAAGCTTGGCGGCAATGCAAGTCTGTAAGTCGCTGGTCCTATCATTTCCAAAATTTCATAGGGTCCTATGAAATGTGGTCGCAGCTTCCCTTTGATTCCGAATCTCACGATTCCTTTTGATGGAGAAATCTTCAAGAAGACTTTGTCTCGTACTTCAAAATGCAGCTCTATGCGACGTTTGTCGGCGTACGACTTCTGTCGGTCTTGGGCCTCCTTGATCCGTTGGCGGATCTGTCTCACAATCTCGATCATTTTGACCACAGAGTCAGGTCCTAATACTCTCATTTCTTCCACTTCATCCCAGTAGAGTGGTGATCGACATTTCTTTCCATAAAGAGCTTCGTATGGGGCCATTCCAATAGTTGCTTGGTAGCTGTTATTGTAGGCGAATTCTACAAGTGGTAACACTTGTTCCCAACTTTCTCTTCTATCCAGGACAACGGTTCTCAACATGTCTTCAAGCATTTGAATGGTCCTCTCGGATTGTCCGTCCGTCTGTGGATGGAACGCGGTATTGAAATGTAGTCGAGTCCCCAATTCCTTTTGTAAACTCATCCAGAATCTGGGTGTAAATTTTGAATCCCTATCAGACGTGATAGTCTTTGTAACTCCATGTAGACGTATGACCTCTCGAGCGCATAACCGTGCTAGATGCGTTCGATCCATGTGTTATCGGAATTGGTAGAAAATGCGCGCTCTTGGTTAAACGATCAATGATGACCCAAATAACGGTATTTCCTCTTTGTGATTTGGGTAGCCGGGTAACAAAATCCATGGCTATGTCATCCCAGTTCCATTTCGATATGTCTAGCGGTTGTAAGGTTCCATACGGTCGTTGGTGGAGTGCTTTCACTTGTTGACACGTCAAACAACGTTCTACGAATGAAGCTACGTCTCGCTTCATTCCATCCCACCAAAATTTCTCCTTGAGATCTTGGTACATTTTGGTGCTTCTGGGGTGTGCGGTGTAAGAAGTCTCATGGGCTTCTTTCAAGATCTCGCTCCTAAGCCTTTCGTCTTCTAGAACACACACTCTCCCTTCAAACAACAAAACGTCATCTGTTGCTTCTTTGAAATTTTTACGGTTGTTGTCCTTGATCTTGGCTCGCACTTCCTCTAGCAACATTCTTCCTCCGAGCTTCCAAGATTCGAGGCTCTTAAGTGCAGGATTGCAATCAATGTTGCAATCTGACCTTCTATCGTTTGAGATAGGTCCATGACTTGATATTCATCTTACGAAATTCCTTTATAAGTGTCTCTTCATGACTGAGGAGATATCCCAAACTAGGGTGGGATTTGCGACTCAAAGCATCGGCTACAATATTAGCCTTGCCTGGGTGGTAATTGATACCACAGTCGTAATCTTTCACTAGTTCTAACCATCTATGCTGCCTCATGTTAAGATCTTTCTGCTCAAAGAAATACTTCAGGCTTTTATGGTCAGTATAGATCTCACATCTAACTCCATAAAGGTGGTGCCTCCAAATCTATAAGGCATGTACGACCACTGCTAATTGCCTTGAAGCATAAGCAATAACTTTGAAGCATAATTGCCTTGAAGCATAAGCAATAACTTTGCCTTCTTGCATCAGAACATATCCTAGTCCAACATATCTTTAAGGCAGTCGTAAGGCTTTTATGGTCAGTATAGTTCAACTCATGTAGGCGTAATTGCCTTGAAGCATAAGCAATAACTTTGCCTTCTTGCATCAGAACATATCCTAGTCCATTCTTTGAAGCATCCGTGTAGATTGTGTACTCTTTATCTGCTTCGGGTACTGCGAGTACATGTGCTGTTGTTAGCAACTTCTTCAATCTCTGGAAACTAGCCTTACACTCGGCGGTCCAAGTGTACTTGATTCCTTTTCTCAACAGTTGGTTCATGGGTCGGGCTATCGTTGAAAATCCTTTGATGAATCTCCGATAATAGCCGGCAAGTCCTAAGAAACTCCAAATTTCATTCGGGTTCTTTGGTGATTCCCATTCTTGAACTGTTTCGATCTTCCAGGGGTCTGCTTTGATTCCCTCGACGGACACAATGTGACCTAAGAATGTCACCTCGCCTAACCAGAATTCACACTTGCTAAACTTGGCAAAGAGTTGCTCTTGCCTTAATGTTTGCAGCACAGTTCTCAAGTGCTCTTCGTGTTCTTGGTTATTCTTGGAGTATATTAGGATATCGTCTATGAATACTAAGACAAATTTGTCTAAGTATGGGTGAAATACCCTATTCATGATATCCATAAATACTGCTGGGGTATTTATAAGTCCAAATGGCATAAAGATGAATTCGAAATGACCATACCTTGTACGGAAAGCCGTTTTAGGTACATCCTCTAGTCTAATCCTTAGCTGATGGTATCCAGACTTCAGATCTATCTTTGAAAAGACTGCTGCTCCCTTAAGCTGATCAAACAGATCGTCAATTCGGGGAAAATGATACTTATTCTTAAGAGTTATCTTGTTTAACTCTCGATAGTCTATGCACATTCTCAATGTGCCATCCTTCTTCTTCTTCACGAAAAGGACATGTGCTCCCCAGGGAGACACACTGGGTCTAATGAAACCTAACTCCAAGAGTTCTTGCAGTTGGATCTTCAATTCCTCCAGTTCCTTTGGTGCCATCTGGTATGGGACTTTCAATACAGGGGCAGCACCTGGTTCGAGGTCGATCGTGAACTCGATCTGTCGGTTTGGCGGTGATCCCGGTAGTTCGTCTGGAAATACATCGGGATACTCCTTCACGATCGGGACGTCTTCTATCCTTCTTTCATTCTGCTCTTTCTCCTGGAGATAGACGAGGTAGGCGTGGTTCTCTGTCTTGTTCAACAACGTCCTTGCTAGTAGTAAGGATATGATTGAGACTCTTCTCCCCATGCTGATCCTGTGAAAGTCTGTAGGTTTCTCTCCGGGGTGTTGGAAAGAAATTTTCCTTTCATTACACAGGATGGTCGCATTATGTTCGGTTAACCAATCAATTTCTAGGATTATGTCCACATCTGTCATAGGTATGACGTGAAGGTTATCTGTCATGACCTTAAGTGAGCCTAGTCCAAGTTCTAGGTTCGAGCATATGTGCGTTATTATTCTTATGCCTCCTACTGGAGAAGAAATTCTCATGATTTGTTCAGCGCGTTTAAGATCTAATCCTAAGTTCTCTACGCATGCTTCAGCAATAAAAGAATGCGAGGTGCCAGTATCAAACAGTAGGATAACAGGCAATTAGAGGAGCGTTCCCATACCTGCCAAGTTTCCTTGGTTCCTTGGTGGTTCCTGCGGGAATTCTCTTTCTTGGTTGAGGGCGTAGGCCCTGGCTTGCGGTGGTGGTTGTTGTTGTTGGTGATGTTGTTGTTGTTGCTGCGATTGTTTTTGGGGCTGTCGGTATTGCTGCTGCAGCTGCCGTCATTATTGTTGTCATTGCCGTCGTGGTTGATACGATCGTTGGATTGGCTGGAAGTACTGAATCGGGGACGGTTGCTGAAATGGTTGAGCTTGGATGGCCCGAACCGGTTGGACTCGGTTGGGCACATTGGGACGGCCATTTCCCCCTTGGCGCATCCCAGGGCAGTCCTTGGAGTAGTGGCCCTTCTGGCCACACTTGAAGCATCCGTCATTCCTAAATGCGCATGCCCTCTTGTGACTCCTATGACACCTTGGGCACACGGGGAGCCTTACGAATTTTTGGTTTCCCCCGCTAGGTGAGGGTACCATGGGGCGTCCATTTCCTTGCCGTGCCCAGATGGCACGTTGTTCCCTTGGTATGGCCTCCGTCGGCCTGGCCAGTGTTGGATCCTTGACCTTGGTGGGGTCCTTCCCACTTTTTCTTTTCACGATCCCCTTGGTGATTCGAGGGATGTACAACGATAGTCCTATCTTCGGGCATGGCAGCCTCGATGTCCAATGCCCGACTGAGGGCCTCACGGTAAGTCAGGTTTCCGTGGCCAGCTAGCGAAACCCTAATTTCATGACGGAGTCCCGCCCGAAACTTTTCTGTCCTCTTCTCGTCGTGTCGATCAGCTGGGGCGCATATCGCGACATCTCACAGAATGCACGGTTGTAGTCTGTGACCGTTGTCTTTCCCTGACGTATGTTATAGAACTCATGTTCTTTCCTTTTTCGGTAGCTCTTAGGAATATACTTCTCGTATACTTCCTCCTTGAACTCCTCCCAGGTGTAATCTTCAAGTTCTTCTTCGGATAGGGTATTCCTCTTCGCTTCCTACCAGAAGTCGGCGGCACCAGTCATCTGGAAAGCAACGCATGACAAACGTTCTTGAGAGGTGCAATGAAGGAAGTTAAAGATTTGCTCCAGCGTGCAAATCCAAAGTTTAGCATCCACGGGATTCCTATTCCCGTTGAAAGTGGGCGGGTTCTGTCTAAGGAATAGTTCCTCAATCAGTCTTGCCGGTGGGGGTGGTGGATGGGTGTCATCTCTTTCAGGTGTTACCTCACGGTTTCTTCTTCTCGATGACATTCTATCTTTTATAAATATACGTAATCAGATATCTTCTTATACCATCCGTCAGGATCATAGATATCTTAGCACGGTATAAACATAAATCTAGCACGTCATCGAACACCACATATCGCAACCTCAAAAACCAAAGCTCTCAGGGAGCTATCATCATATCAAATCAAATGTCTATACGAGGACTTTCATCATCACTTTTACGATCCACAAAAGGTCAGGTACGGAGTATGATGCTCCAAAAATTAACATCAACATCACTCAGTGTACCTAGTCAAGGTGCATACAAAAATCTAAATGCTATCGTTGTCATCAGGATAAGGGTTCATGTCGGAACGACTTATCGTTTCCACAAGCATCAAAAGATATACCAGGGTATATAGACAAACACTATCTTGTCCTAATAACTAGATCCACAATATCCTGGGGTGTAGACATGGTTCATCGTGTCGGAGTCAGAATCCGACACATCAGAACCAAGAGTATGGGTATTGTCTACTCTTTCTATCTCATCGTCAGTAGGCAGGTCCTCCTCACGATCATCCTTTGGGTCTTCCTATGGATCCTTCTCCTCTATGACCTTAGCATCGAATGTGGGATCCATGGGCTCTTGGACTCTAATGACCATAGCTTCTTCCATAGTAGCTAGGTCTCGGTAGATCTCAATCGTGATCTCCTTGAAAGCAGCGTCTGGAAACGGAGCAGCAACAAGACGGGCACAAGCTCCTCTCACATTGCCTACAGCTAGGCCACATGGATCCTCAATCTCCACAGAGTTATGGTACACTGGTGCATACGGGGGTGGCGGCGACTGGACTGGGGGAAAGCCGGCAGGTAGAGGTGGGTACGGGCATGGCATGACCGGCGGCAATGGTCTGGGCGGGCAATGACTGGGATGGAATCTTACTAGCGGTACGACCGAAAAAGTGAGCTGTCGAGGACGGAAAGGTTCAGCCTCGAACATGTTCCTGCCACAGCCAGGCAAGAATACGGGTCCATCAGATGCCAAATGAGATACCTCCGGGTGAACCCACTCGGGAATCTCATCACGCCGGTGTATTCCTACTCGGAGAGATACAATCTACAGGGTGCAGCTTCGTATACCATGAATACGTAGCTCAGGTGACTGGTGAAACGAGGTAAGTTTGCCTCAAGATCGAAACTCTCTCGGCGTCGATAGATGTAATCTGTCGATATCTCATGGGCATATCCCTACCAGTCGGATGGTAATCTCGCGAACAATCGAAGCATACCGTCATAATATGACGTACCACAGGCATATGCAGTAGCCCAATGACGTATGAAACGAGCTAAGAATTCGCCGATGTTGTCTTCTTGGCACATCTGATAGGAACGGTAGGAGCGTAGCACCCCCTCAGGTGTGGCTCTAGAAGATAAAGGGCGCCTAGTCATAACGACCGCCCGAACCATCTTATATTTCTAAGTTCTTATGAAACTACTTTCATGTTTTGGTCTCTGGGAAGAGACTGCATGGTTCCTTAGGACAGAATAAACGTTCGATGTCTAGCCTTCGGGTAAAGGCTTAGTGGTCACCCTATCGTATTGGGTTCTGGATTCCTTATTTCTATTCGCATCATAACATTCGATCCTAATCGTTCCTATAATGTACTTACAATTCGTCATTTCCTTTCATACTTCCCTATAGTTATACTTTGATTCATTTCATTATTGGTACGATAGAGGCAACACTCATGGTGTTCGGAATTCCTTCGCAGAGAGAGGTTGGGACTCATAGCAATGCGAACCTCCAGTTAAGAAATCGCTTCGTCGTCGTAGACTCGTCGCGTTCTCATCCTCGAATCCGTTCGGATTGTGATTCTTAAGATTTCTATATTCTTGTTCTTCCTTAGTATTTCGTTCAATTGGGGATACCTTATGTTCTCATACTAAGTTCGGCGCAAAAGGGATCATGCGTCTTAAGAGTCTATGTCCTCATGGAGAAACATACTCATTTACATCCTGCTTCTAGCATGCTTTGCATATAACAGTAAACACAATTCAAGACACATTGTACGACAATCAAGTATCCTCATTTTACTCATTTACCAAGCCCCTAAAGTTTGTAACTTTCTTTCAAATTAATGACCAATCAATTGAAATGACATTTCAATTTCAAAATATTCCTCTTTCCAAAATATATTTCAACTTCCCAACAAGGCAATATTGAAATTCCAATTCACATTTCATATACTTCCATCATTTCAAAATAACTTTTAGTTGAGATAGTTACCTTCTTCCTCGTTGAGCAGGACGACGATGGAGTGCAGTGCAGTGGCAGTAAAACAAACAATTTCTAGACTCAACTTTCAACTTAGGCTTCAAGGAAAGTGTTTCTAGGGTTCAGAGCGAACAAGAGCTCTGATACCACTTTGTGACGACCCGACTTCTCAAGGAAGTACGGATCAAACGGATCGCCACTGGTATGATAATGCAGTGGATATATACATTACGATTAACCAATGAACTACGAATAAATGCATAGACTGAAAGGAATAAGTTGTTTCGATACAAACTCAAGTCCTTCTTTGCCCAAAAGGTTCAACGTTCAAATATAGCCCAATCAGGGCGCAATTCAAGGAACGAGGTACGACCTCATGTTCAATACGATATGAAAAGCAGTTATAATCAAGAGACACCAAACAATATCAGAGTTAGCAGCAATAAATGTGTGGAGATGCATATGACGATACATGCCCAAGGTTCTAGAAATCCTACCTATTAAAACAACAAAACAACTACCACTCTGCATCGCCTCGCACCTATCATCAATCCCTGATCAACCTGCACATCAAAAACGAGATGCAGGGCTAAGTAAAAAAGTACTCAGTGGACTCATTGCGAAAATATTTTCTTTGTTAAAGTTATTGAATTGCCCACAATAGCACATGAGGATTTTAGTTGAAAGACTCATGCCTATCAAACATTTTATCATTTTCCCAAAAGCGTTTGGCCGAACTATTCTATCCATATTGTTCCATATCTGATCATTCATTCGTGCACTATGGAGGTGGCCACCTACACATAGTCGCCGTGACCAGTCGAGGTAGCTAACCTTAACACATAGTCACATGTGTACACAATCCGAGTTAGTCCTCAACTAAGTCGGATCCGATCGTTACCATTTTTAACGTTGGCGGACCAACTCATTCACATACCACGTTGGATATACCAACCCATTCTCATTCCACATTGGACAAACCAACCACAGATAGGATCACAACAAAACATAAATATTTGACAGTCAATAACAGTTTATGTAATAACATTTCATAAAGCTTTTGTAAATCATGCTTTGAGATAGACATGCATATCATTTTTGTTTCAAGAGAGCCCACCTGTTAATCCGAAGCTAATTGTTCTAAGCAGGGCAAAGTGTGAGTGTCCTTCCTCTAAACTACGTACGATCAAACCCTTCACAAGAAAATAACTGTTCTTAGATTCTTTTTATCGATCGAAGTTCGTTTATAGGTTACGACTTAAAGTTCCCAATTAGGGTTTCTTTATGATTTCATGTGATGGTTTTAAGATAATTTCTATTATCTTACATTCCCGAATTCCCAAACCATTTTACTTCATCATTCATGGATGAACCTCAACTTAATGAGTCATATACTCGAGTCTATCCTCGACTCTTAACCTTAGTGTTCTTCTAAACGTTATTACGTTATAGATTGTTAGTATTCAAGTTGTGATTGGTATATTATGATATTCTCAAGCCACTAACTAGACTTAACAATTGTAGTTACGTCCGAATAGGTTATGCTTGACGACTTGTCGTATTAGCACGATGAATAAAGAGAGTCTTGACTTATGGCTCAAGTGATCACATGCCATCATGTAAGTAAGTACTTAGGAATAGATGAATTTCTTCAAGAATATTAACTCGACCTTTGAGGCACAAGGATCGACATCTTATGTCTGAATCTTTGCTTACACTTACGACATTGTTTGTTTCTCTTAATTCATCGGTGATCGCTCACTTTTCTAACACGAAAACGCGCAAGTATAAGGTAGGTAGAGTATCGTATCCACAGGGATTGTAACACGAAAACATAGAAGCTAACTCAATAATAATTCATCATTATCCAAGCAACAGAATTTGGTTTGAAAGGTTTTAGGGCTTCGGATATTAAATCCAAAGCAAAAAGGTAACAACTAGAAAATAAACGAAAGCAATAAACACTCGAAGAGATAATAAGATAGAAATACTAATCTTATGGATGCACAAATCCTACCCACAACATATGTTTATCCTGCTTCCTATTAACCAATTTTAATCCAAACAAGATGGAAGATCACAGATATAACCAACAATTTCAGTTACGACAATCGCGGTAGTTGATTACTAATTTTCCCTATTACAGTTACGTCTCTAGGTAAAAATCAGCAACTCCAAACAGATCATAAAGAATATGCTTCCTACGAATGTTCCTATCTCCGCTAAGACTCAAGACTTATTCGTATCATGCATTCGAGATCGATTGACAATTAAAACTATTAAGAAATTAACTGGCAACTAGATATACATCAAGATTGATCAGAAATCAACACATATAAATAATCACCAAGAATCATGAATCAATGCCTCGAAGGTAAATAACGATAGCAGGAATCACAATATTTAGGATAGAATCATGCAAACCCTAGGATTAGAACAGAAATTTAGCTAGACATAAAAACGAAATTAAATATGAAATAAATATAAAAACAGAAATTATATTGACAAAACCCGTAATGTAGCGTCTGAAGAACAATCGTTGGGTTCAAATCCCAACCTCAGCGGAAAACGGGAAAAAGATGCAATTCGTTCGGACGAAATCATTCCAAATCGATAACCAACCGTAGAACTAATGTAGAATGATGGAATACTAAAGCTAGAATCAATCTAAATCAAAGCTAGGATGAAAATAAACGAGAAATACTAAAAAACTGAGGAAAAACGTCCAAAATAGCGCTGGGGAAGAATGGGGGCACGAGGGAGTAGTGCCCTATTTATAGAATTAAGGTTGAAACACTAATTTTGGAGTCTGCCGCCACGCCTCGCGACCTGGCTCGCGGTCGCGAGCTCGATCGTGAGGGAACATCCTCGCTCGGCCATCCTCGTCTTCTCGGCTGGGTGTGCGCACACGAGCTTGCCTCGCGACCCGGCTAGCGGTCGCTAGGTGTGTCGCGAAATCGGGCAATAGCTCCTTTCGCACGTTGGGTAGCTCGCGAGCACTATCTCGCGGTCGCTGGTCGCGCTCGCGTGGGAATTCCTCGCAGCCGACCTAGCGGTCACTAGGCCGGTCGCGAGCCATCTGTTTCGCATGGATCTCACACCTCGCGCTCGGGCTAGCGACTGCGGGGGCGGTCGCTAGGCCCTGTTTCCAGCCTTCTTTCACTCGTGCTTCGTTCCGTGCTTCGGTTTTCAACTTGTAAGCCTACAAAACACCAAAACGGAACCCAAGAGCAGTATCTTCTAAAAATATTTAAAAGCATTAAGATCCAAGATATAAACGCACTTTATTGATCTAAAATCTTCTTTAAATATCAACAATAAACGTGTAAAATACGCGCTTATCAAACCCCCCAAACTTAAAGCATTGTTTGTCCTCAAACAAAAACAAAACCAAAAAGAAAGAGAGACACACAAAAGATGAACGAGCGACAGCAAAGGTGATTAACACAATAACGCCTCAGAAAAATCTCAAAGCTTAAAATTATAAGCGCACAGGACGACATTAGTCAACTCGACAATGTACAACCATTGAAAGCAAAAATCTCATTCAATTCCACCCTCACAATGGCATGTGCGTAATATATATAGAGTACACTCAACTCATAAGGAAATAAAGGACGTGTATACACTCAATAATCAATGCAATGCAAAATCTTACCATATGCTTTCCATTTCTCTAATATCTCCACTACATCAAATACGTTCAAATTAGGATCAAAAAGGGCTTTTTCATGGGTTGTAATGTAGGCACATTGGTTAAGGTAGGATCATATGGCTATGTGACTCAAAAATAACTCCAAGCACCTCAATTCATTCATTCCAACTCATATGGACTTTGTCCATTTCCCTTTTTCTTTCCAACATGCTAAATCAACGTTTATGCATATAAGGTACCTTATACTTTGATAACGAAATCCCTTTATACTCACATTTTTTTTCACAAATTTTTCTTGGTTTTGTACTAGAGCTTATAGGGTTCATTCTTTTTCACACGGGTACCATTCTCTTACTCTCCATCTTTTATCCCAACTTAGAATATCAAAAACAAATTTACCCCCTTTTGATTCCTATATCCATCCTCACCTCCTATCATCCGGTTAACAAAAGAATAAAGTCTAATAAAGGCTCAAAGAAGGCGACAAACGGTATATATCAATGGGTTAGTGTATGGGTAAATATGTGGTTAACAAAGATGGCCTTTTATCCTTTCCATATTCGAAACACATATTGCAGTCTCGACACAGAAACGCGGCAAGTTCTAGAAGATAATTACACGCACTATATCACACAATTAAAAGAAACTGTATCAAGATGTTTATACAGTGAAGCTCAAGTCTCATGGTTTTAGCAAATGGTGAAAATCAACAAGCTAAGCAATCTCAAATCATTCATGCTTCGTTTCCTAACACATCATGTGCACTATAAACAACATTTTTCTGAAAATTTCTATCATCATTGGCAACATGGATTAACACATTTCACTTAACTCGTTGATCGACAGATAACAAAACAAAGACACGACAAAAGCCCCAAAGCATAACAACTTTACAAGAAAACATAAAAACATAAACAAGACTCTCAACCAACCAAACTCGTCCACTCCCCCCAAACTTATTGTGAACATGTGTGAAATGGAGGCAATACGATTTGCAGAAAAGAGTAGTTGGGAGAGAGAGTTTACCTCGTATGCCGTGCTACTCCGACGGTGGATAGAATCCTCGCCACTGCTCCCATCGCTGCATCATCTCCATCATTTGACGTTGGTATTCTTGATGTGCTTGTTGTTGGGCGACGAGGGCTTGTTGTTGCTCGAATTGGGCCTGCTGTTGAGCCAAAATGGACGTCAGGTGCCCGTTAATGTGGTCAAGTCGACCATCTATTCGCTCCATGCGCTCATATATGTCGGGGTCGCCTTGGACGGGTGTTGGATGTAAGATGCCGCCTGTCTCGGGTGCCACTTCCGGCTCTGCTTGCTCCTCCTGCTCGACTTCCTCCTCTTGTCGCTCGCCCTCAATATCGCCTTGCGCATTCAAGCGCCGAACCCAACTGTAGTGAACACGGGAGCTCAAGTTCCAATTGGACTGTGGTGGCCTAAAGCTGCTCAAACTGGTGAGATCCGTGTTGGGCAGGCGAAGGATCGACTGGCCGTGCTTGTCGTATAGCAGCCAGAGGTAACAGCTCGGGTATCTCTTCAAGAACGTCTGGACATATAGGCAGGGTTTGTCCAGGAAAATATCTTGAGAGATAGGACTCTCACGAATCGTCACCCCGAAAAAATCAGCAATGGGGGTAATGAATCCCCCTATGCATATCCGTGCGTTTCCCGTAACCTCGACTTGCATCTGAAAGTACTGTGCAAGGAACATGCCAGCATGTAGCTTATTTCGAGTCACAGCTCCACTCAAGAGACTCATGTCCTATGAGAGGACTGTGCAATTGTTGCGGCCATGGATAGTGAAGGTGAGCAGGCGGTGAAAGTAGCGGATCGCCGAGTTCCGTATGGAAATCGCCTTGGCTCTGGAGGCGTCATATGACGGGTTCTGCTCAAGAGTGGCATCCACGAGCAAAGGCCACACAGACTGCGGCGTGGTCTCTAGATCCCCGATGTATAGACCCTCGGGGTCACCATTGACGATACCATTCAGTTCATCCACTGAGAGTTGGCGTGGCTCATTGTCCACCTGGAACGTGATATAATCCGATGACCCATGAGACTTGTGTACCCGGATGGTCGATAGGAATTCGAGTGAGGATCCGGTATGTCATATAGTTGGCCGTAATAACAGAATATAAGCCGGACCTCTCAGCTAGCCATGTAACATCGTTGGCTATTCCCATGGCTTGACACGTCTCTATGCACATAAATCGTGAGTGCCGGTGCCGTAATTGTGCCAATCTCCTCCACCTATCCCTTAACGAGGAATTCGGTAGTCGCATCCCAAATGTTTCGGGGTCGAATTCATCATATGGTTCATCATGTGACGAGGAGGCGGCCTCTTTGCCCTTTCGCTTGGGGCCGTGAGCACGCGACATAATGTACCTAAAGATAAGAATATCAAAGTTAGCGCGTGTACGTATCAAGAAAAGCAAAGTAAACGTCAACCCAAAGCGACATATATACCTTCCCCGAACTTGAACTTAGCACAATTTCTCCCCCTATACTAACATATGGTCTAACAAGTCGAAACAAGGGCGAGAAAAGGCACACACAACATAGAAACGCATGAAACGGGAAACTGGAGGATGCCTCGCGGCCAACCTCGCGGTCGCGAGGGTGGTCGCGAGGTATCATTTCACGCCCGCAAGCGATGCTCGCGAGGACGCTCCCGCACAGGCCCGCGCTGACGCTCGCGGCCGAGCTCACGGTCGCGAGCCTGGTCGCGAGGTTCGCGCTGACAGCAACATTTTGGGGATTTTCGAAAGTTTTCAACCCTAATTCAACCCAATTCAACAATGTAGGCAAATTAAACCAATAATATGCATCTAAGAACATCAATAGACCCAACATTGAAACAAGCATGCTTAAACACCAAGTAAATTTAGCAATAGAAGCCCTAGTTCCTCAACTCTTCAATAACCCACAACAAGCATATATAATGGACAAAACTATTCTAATTCATGCTAAAAAACGTAAACCCATGAAGAATTAAGGAAAAGTATCATACCTTGAGTGGATTTGACGTCAAAAACACAAGAAATTTGAGTAAAAGGGTGTTGGCTGTTTGAGATGGGTTGTTTGCAGCAAAATGTGTGTGTGTGTGAAAAATGGGTGGAGGGGGGGGGGTTAAAAAATGAAGGCAAAATACGCGGGTCGCATCCGGGTGTGGGTCGGGTCACGCCTCGCGACCGGGCTCGCGGTCGCGAGCTCGGTCGCTAAGCGTGGAGTTCAGCGCTGGTAACTTCTGCCCGATTTCTCGCGGCCACGCCTCACGGTCGCGAGGGTGGTCGCTAGGCTTCTCAATGCTGGGCAAATAGCTACTACCAAATTCTCGCGGCCAAACCTCGCGGTCGCGAGGGTGGTCGCTAGGTAAGCATTTTTTTTTTTATAAATATGAAGCCATTAAACACCTTGGGACTTAACATAAACCAACGAGACACGACACCAACAAAAAAAAAAAAAAAAACGACAATAACAAAAAGCATGTAAAACCTTGTTGGGTTACCTCCCAACCAGTGCTAGAGTTTTCGTCGCTAGCTCGACGGTACCTCTCATCATGGTTCATTGAGCTTGGTCACCTTGACTTCCCGTTCGAAGTGTGACTTGAAGTAGGATTTGAGGTACTGGCCGTTCACCTTGAAAATGTTGCCACTTGAGTCGAGCAATTCATAGCTTCCATTGGCATGTGCACGGTAAACGGTATATGACCCCGACCATCTTGACTTAAGCTTTCCCGGGAAGAGACGGAGTCGAGCACTGTAAAGTAAAACCTCATTACCCGGCGAGAATCCTTTGGGATGAATGAGGATGTCGTGGAATTTCCGAGCTCTTTCCTTGTATATCCGAGAATTTTCAAAAGCTTCATTCCTCCACTCATCAAGTTCCAACAGTTGTTCACCTCTCATTAACCCGCCTTCCTTGAAATCCATGTTGATTCTCCTCGTGGCCCAATAAGCTTTGTGCTCCAATTCGACCGGTAAATGGCAAGATTTACCAAATACCATTTGATATGGAGATAGCCCGATAGGAGCTTTGTAAGCAGTCCGGTAGGCCCAAAGAGCATCATCCAATTGCTTGGCCCAATCTTTCCGATTCACAACCGATTTCTCCAAAATTTGCTTTATCTCTCGGTTGGCGAGTTCGGCTTGCCCATTAGCTTGCGGATGATATGGGGAGCTGACGCTATTCTTCACGCCATATTTAGCTAGGACATTGCCTAGCCACTTATTATTGAAATGCGACCCTCCATCGCTGATCAACGCTCTCGGCACTCCAAATCGAGTCAAAATATTCTTGTGGAGAAACTTGATCACTACCTTGAGTCGCTCGTGGCGTTGAATCGCCTCTACCCATCGGGAAACATACTCCACAGCGAGTAAGATGTACGTGTAACCACAAGACATGGGAAACGGACCCATAAATTCGATCCCCCATACGTCAAATAGTTCCACTTCCATAATGGTTTTCTATGGCATCTCGTCCTTCTTAGTGACGTTTCCCATTCGTTGACAGCGGTCACAACTCTTGATAAAAGATTTGCAATCCTTGAAGATCGAAGGCCAATAGAATCCACTTTGGTAAACCTTTGTCGTTGTCTTGGCTGCTGCAAAATGTCCTCCATTCAACGAACTATGGCACTCGTGGATTATGTTCTCCCATTCTCCTTGGTGAACACAGCGACGTATCAGACCATCGGCACATCGGCGGTAGAGATGAGGATCGTCCCAATAATAAAACTTGACATCGTGGAGAAACTTCTTCTTCTGATGAGGACTGCACGATGGAGGTAAAACTCCAATCACCAAGTAATTTACAAAATCGGCATACCATGGTGTGTGATCAATGATGCTCAAAATGTGCTCGTCTGGGAAGTTTTCCTTGATCCCAATCTTCTTATCCTCTCCTTCGATTGGCTTCTCTAATCTCGACAAGTGGTCGGCTACCACATTCTCGCAGCCCTTTCTATCTTTGATCTCCATGTCGAACTCTTGAAGAAGGAGGATCCATCTCACCAATCTTGGCTTCGAATCTTTCTTGGCGAACAGATGACGAATGACGGCATGGTCAGTGTGGACAATGGTATGGGTGCCCACCAAATAAGGTCTAAACTTATCAAAAGCATATACCACAACAAGTAATTCCTTCTCGGTAGTGGTGTAGTTCATTTGAGCTGAGTCGAGTGTCTTACTTGCATAATAGATGACTCGGAAAAGCTTATCTCGTTTATGCCCCAACACAGCTCCCACTGCCCAATCACTAGCATCGCACATAAGCTCGAATGGTTGACTCCAATCAGGTGATACCAAAACTGGAGTCGATATCAGAGCTAGCTTCAACTTTTCAAATGCCCCCAAACACTCACTCGTGAACACGAACTTCATATCTTTCTCGAGCAGTCCACATAGTGGCTCCGTGATCGCAGAGAAATCCTTGATGAATCTTCTGTAAAAGCCCGCCTGACCGAGAAAACTCCTCACGGACTTGACATTTGTGGGCGGAGGTAGTTTCTCGATTGCTATTATCTTTGCTCGATCCACTTCTAAACCTTGGGTCGAGACTTTGTGGCCAAGCACCACACCTTCCTTTACCATGAAATGGCACTTCTCCCAATTGAGAACAAGATTCGTCTCCTCACATCTTTGTAGTACTTGTGACAGATTGTGGAGACAATGGTCGAATGAAGAACCAAATACGGAAAAGTCGTCCATAAAGACTTCCATAATATTTTCAATCAACCCATGAAAGATGCACATCATGCATCTTTGGAAATGGCTGGAGCATTGCACAATCTAAACGGCATTCTCCTATAGGCAAAAACTCCATAAGGGCACGTGAACGCCGTCTTGTGCTGATCTTCAGGGGCGATGGCAATCTGATTGTACCCCGAGTATCCATCTAGAAAGCAATAGAACTCATACCCCACCAGTCTGTCCAGCATCTGATCAATGAAGGGCAATGTGAAATGGTCCTTCATTGTGGCCGTGTTCAGAGCACGATAGTCAATGCAAACTCGCCATCCCGTCACGAGTCTTATCGCCACAAGCTCGTTCGTCTCGTCTCTGATCACCGTGATACCCCCTTTCTTGGAGACCACTTGAGTCGGGCTAACCCACTCGCTGTCTGATATGGCATAGATCATGCCTGCATCTAATAGCTTCAACACTTCCTTCCTCACGACCTCTTGCATTGCCGGATTCAGGCGGCGTTGAGGTTGCACCTTCGGCTTATACTCATTCTCTAACAGGATCCGGTGCATGCAAATCGAAGGGCTGACCCCCTTGATATCAGAAATAGTCCACCCAATCGCAGACTTATATTATTTCAGCACAACCATCAGTTTCTGTGACTCCTCATCTGTCAGAACCGAAGATACTATCACTGGGCACGTCTCATCATCGCCTAGAAAGGCATACTGAAGGTGGTCAGGCAACTCCTTCAACTCTATCTTGGGTGTGGTCTCTTCATTCGTCACCACAACATCTTCTCCTCCAATAGGCTTCCTCACGTCCAGATAAGGCACTGACTCCTCGGGGAGGGCCTCGACTTCTCCGATAGCTTCAAGGTACTCTAAAATCTCATCACATGCCTCATCAAGGTCTGCGGGTGACAAAATCGAGTTCTGCATACAAAACTCCATCGGATCAGCTGATTGAAAGTGAGTAGGCGACAGCTGCTCTATAACTCGACAATCTTCCATCGTCTTCTCTTCACGCTGCTTCATTGCATCATAAATAGAGATTTTCATCTGCTCATCGTTGACCCTGAAGGTGAGATCTCCATCTTGCACGTCTATCAATGCTCGGCTGGTAGCTAGGAACGGTCTTCCTAGAATAAGAGGCGTGTTCCCATCCTCTGGCATGTCGAGAACTACGAAATCAGCTGGGAAGATGAAATCTCGAACTTTCACTAGCACGTCTTCCACTATCCCTTTCGGATAGGTCACCGATGTGTCTGCCATCTGAAGAGAAATGGTGGTCGGCTTGATCTCTCCAATCTCCAATCTATTAAAAATGGACAACGGCATCAAATTGATGCTTGCCCCCAAATCACACAGAACCTTGGAGAATGTCTGTCCTCCTATAACACATGCTATGGTGAAGTCGCTCGATCTTTCTCGCTGAGCGGCAACTTTTCGCAGACAACATCGTACTCTTGAGACAGATTTATCTTCTCGAATTTCCCAAGCTTCTTCTTATTTGCAACGGCATCTTTCAAAAACTTCACGTATCCCGGCATGTCTCGGAGTGCGTCAAGTAGAGGAATGTTGATATGCACCTTTTGAAACATCTCCATAAACCGGTCGCTTCGTCGATTGGCTTGGCTAAACGACTCAAAATGGAATCGGGGGCATATACGTCGGATAGCTCTTCACTGGACACTCCTCGCGACCGCGAGTGCGGTCGCTAGGCATCTGAACTGCGTCTGCATTCTTCTTCGCGGCCGGGCTCGTGGTCGCGAGCTCGGTCGCTGGGTCTGCCTCCGAAGTCTCTGCCTGAATTCTCGCGGTCGCTCCATTCTGCCTTGCGACCGCGGGGTTGCTCGCGAGCTCTTCACAGTTGCTCTCTGGTTGATTCCTCGTGGCCGGGCTCACGGTCGCGAGCTCGGTCGCGAGGTACTCCTTTTTTGCCCCGGTTTTTGCCGTTCTTCTCCGTGTGGTTCTGATAAGCTCGTCCACTCCTCAATTGAATGGCATTACAGTGATTTTTAGGGTTCACCTCCGTATTACTCGGAAATTGGCCCTACTTGTGTTGCCCGTTCTGCTGTGCGGCTATCTGATTGATTTGATTTTCCATCATCTTCATATGCTTCCCCATAGCTGTCACAGTAGACTCCAAATGATTCATCTTCTGCCCGGTACCGCTTATAAACAAATTCTGATTCGTCGCCAATTGTTGGTTGCTCACAACCAACTGCTGCATCATGTCCTCTAGACTTGATTTCTTCGTTTATTGAATTACTCCATGCTGAACTGAGAAACCTAGCAGAGGCTGTTGAAAATTGTTGGGATTGGCATACGAGAAATTAGGATGATTTCTGTTATTTGGATTGTACGTCGGATTCCCCCCAGGACGGTTCCTCTGATTGATGTAACTCACGTCCTCAGCCTCATTCATGTCTGACTCTGCAGCATTTATCTGAGCCACCCCCTTTGCTTTCTTTTCCTTCTCGAACTGACTTCTCAAAAGGGTGAACTGCTCCATCAGATTATCGTACTTAGTATCTCCTTCAATAGTAGCCGCCTTCACCACCGGTGTCCTCTCCATAGGCCATTGATAGCTATTCGTAGCCATCTCCTCTAGAATTCTGCTAGCTTCCTCCACTCGCCGATTTAGCAGGCATCCCCCCGCTGATGCATCAACAATACTCCTCGTGTGAGGTGTCAGCCCACTATAGAACCGTAATCACGCCTTCTAGAAAAATCATGTTGCGAGCACTTTCTCAACAAGCCCCTAAATCTTTCCCACGACTCAAATAGTGACTCATCTCCTAACTGGGAGAAATGGGAAATCTCGGTTATGATCTTCTGTGCTTTAGCCGGTGGAAAGTACTTCGAGAGAAACTTTTCGCAAAGATTCCCCCAGCTGTTGATTCCAATACGATCTAAACTCTTGAACCAGTCTTTTGCTTGATTGCGCAATGAAAATCCGAACATGCGCATCCGGATCGTATCTTGTGGCACCCCATTCTGCTTGATGGTGTAATAAATGTCGAGGTATGTCTCGAGATGGGCATTCGGATCCTCCGTGACTCCTCCTCTAAACTGTTCCCCTTGAACCATGCTGATCAGGACCGGTTTCAACTCAAAATTATTAGCATTCACTTTCGGGCCCCATCCACCTCCTTGAAACTGCTCAGTAGGAGGTCTGTACATATAATTCAGCGGTCTTGCCTCTGGAGCAGGGACAAGGAGTCCCATATTTGCCATCTGGTGCTGCATCTCTGTAAAATCTGCTAGAAGACGTGCAGCTATCTCAGGAGGTACACCCCCGTTGTTCGGATTTGCTGCCATCTCTTGCCTTTTCTTCTCTTGTCTCTTTCTCCTTTGGGTAGTCTCGATTTCTGGATCTAAGTGTAGTTCAGGAGGTCCCTGGGACCTTGTGAACATAAACTACCTGGAGAAAAAGAAGGAAATCAGCTCTGGCAAGAAAAGAAAAAAATAAAATAAAAATAAAGTACAACTTGAATTAATAATTTCAAATTGTCAAGTTATTCCTATATAATCTTAACAATCCCCGGCAATGGTGCCAAAATTTGATCGCTCACTTTTCTAACACGAAAACGCGCAAGTATAAGGTAAGAATAGTATCGTATCCACAGGGATTGTAACACGAAAGCACAGAAGCTAACTCAACAATAATTCATCATTATCCAAGCAATAGAATTTGGTTTGAAAGGTTTTAGTGCTTCGGATATTAAATCCAAAGCAAAAAGGTAACAACTAGAAAATAAACGAAAGCAATAAACACTCAAAGAGATAATAAGATAGAAATACTAATCCTAGGGATGCACAAATCCTACCCACAACGTATGTTTATCCTGCTTCCTATTAACCAATTTTAATCCAGACAAGATGGAAGATCACAGATATAACCAACAATTTCAGTTACGACAATCGCGGTAGTTGATTACTAATTTTCCCTATTACAGTTACGTCTCTAGGTAAAAATCAGCAACTCCAAACAGATCATAAAGAATATGCTTCCTACGAATATTCTTATCTCAGCTACGACTCAATGCTTATTCGTATCGTGCATTCGAGATCGATTGACAATTAAAACTGTTAAGAAATTAACTGGCAACTAGATATGCATCAAGATTGATCAGAAATCAACACATATAAATAAGCACCAAGAATCATGAATCAATGCCTGGAAGGTAGATAACGATAGCAGGAATCACAACATTTAGGATAGAATCATGCAAACCCTAAGATTAGAACATAAATTTACCTAGACATAAATAACGAAATTAAATACGACACTACTACAAAAACCACTTTTCTCTACACCTTATAGACTACGCTTTTTCGTGAAAAGCGTAGTCTATAGGTATAGACTACGCTTTTGTATCAAAAGCGTAGTCTATGTGCGAATTTTTTGAAGTATAGACTACGCTTAACAAAAGCGTAGTGTAAATGCGTAGTCTATAGTGGGTATAGACTACGCTTAACAAAAGCGTAGTGTAAATGCGTAGTCTATAGTGGGTATAGACTACGCTTAAAAAGCGTAGTGTATGTGCGTGTTTTAATAAAAGCGTAGTCTATGTCATAAATTTTATAAAAAAAAAAAAAACTGCGGGCTTCTGTGGATTCAACTCACGACATTGAGTTTGTTAACATATCACTTAACCATTTCACCAACAAGTCTTCGCTCTCATATCTGGACTTTATTTGTATTTATATTATAAGGTGAACTCAATTTGAGACTCATTCAATTCAATCTCTCGCCTCATATCACTTAACCATTTTCGACTTAGTAAAACTTACTCCCGCGCCCTGCCGTCCTTTCACTCCTTCCCGTCCTTCACTCCCGCCCTGCCGTGCCGCCCTTCACTCCCGCCCTTCACTCCTTTTTCTCCTTGCCGCCTTTCACTCCCGCCGTCCTTTTTCTCCTTGCCGCCGCTCACTGTTGTTCCATCGCCGCCGCTGTCATCCGCCGCACTCCACATTCTCTTTCGCCGTCGCCGTCGCCGCCGCCGCTCGATGAGTTCTCCCTCTCACTGCCATTCAAAGTTCTCGTGCCTTTTTGTGGAGTTAGGGACTAGAGGGGTTTTTGCGAGAATTTATTAACCTTGTAGTGGTATGATCTTTGTATGAATTAGGTTTTTTTGTGAGTTTGAATTGATTAATTTATGATCGTAACATGTAGTGCGATGACTGGATTTGCATTACAAAATATTTGATGATTGATTTTGCCCACCCAGTTTTTGTAGTATTGCTTGTTATGCTCTACTTTGTTGGTCTTACTTTTCTTCACCCTATATCGTATGAATATACTTAGCTACCCATTCTCGTGAAACTAAGAATGGAAATCAAGAACGTAGTAATAGCATTTCTAAAGGTAATTTCCCAAATTTTGCTATTTCGAAATTTTAAGTCGAATAAAAATGTTGTTGTCTTTGCATATAAGGTTTATGTCGATTCCTTTGTTTCGTGTGGGAATTTGCGATATGCAAATTGGTTATGTCACTAATGTTTGAAATGTCTTATAAGAAGAATATGACTTGTCCATCATTCTCGCACGTATATGTATGCATGTTATTTGAAATTGTTTGAATGCACCATCAAAACATGAATACATCCTGCTTTTTTCGGTAGCAAGAAAAGTAAGAAGTCTTGAGTTAGTCCGATAACATCAAGATGTAAAATCTTAATGCCCACTGCTTTCCTAATTAAGATTGTTTTTTAATTACAACATGCAAAAGAATCGGGATTTTGAGGTACAAAATCTTAATGAAGATTGTTGGTTAGACTAGATTTCAATGGTTGTAATCAAACCGGGAAGTAAATGGTTCATCGCTTATTAAATATTGTGCACCAAGAAGCATAAGGCTTATTTCACCGACAATGTTGAGCTAGAGTAGGGACTTACATGTAACCCCGACTCTTGGCAGAAAGTGAAGGGAGCCTTGAGAGCCTTGAGAGAATTATTGTACACAAAATTACAGTCCTTTTCCCACTCTACGTGTTTGTGTGTGCGTGCATAGGTATATATGTTCATGATAAATGTGTATGTATATGTGTGTATATATATATAGAGAGAAACACCATATAGTAGGGCACATGCTAGCATTAGCTACACAACAAGGCTAGAGTGAAAGAGATACCTTCATTGAAAATGAAGTGAAGGCTCATGTTTGTATAGGGCCTATATAGAAAGAAAACATGTCCTGTTTTTGTTTTGTTTACTCCATTCTTGCAGCAGATTCCCCCCATATAAGTGACAAGAATTCACCAATTTCATCAAATCCAGGAGGGTACTATCTCTCTCTCTGAATATATGAAGACAGACACACACACACACACACATGGAAAGTTAAATTTGATTGCTGTAGAGAGGTGGCCAAAAGTTTGGCAAAGTACCCATAGTTTTTGTGTGAATGACATTAATAAGTGTCAGCTTAATTGCATTGCTTTGTGAGCTCATTGAACAGCCTTTCACCTGCAATCCCAGATTTGAAGAAAATTTGATTGCTGTAGAGAGGCTGCTCCTCTGTGACCACCGATCCGCATGCTTGAACTATGTAGGGTTGAGGTACTAAGGAAATGTACTGGTAAACATTTTCTGATATGATATTTTGGGTCCATGACCTTCTTTGTGGATCGTTAATTGTTTAGGTGCGTAAATCTAATTCATCGCATCGATGTAAGACTACCGATTTGGTGCAAAGTCTTATAGTGGATTTTTTTTTATTGTAACTTGTTTCTATATCGGTGATATATATATATATATGTAGTTTTACCGAGAATAATTTCAATACTTCCCCACCATTCCTCAAAGAATTTGGAAGCTAAAGTAAATCGATGTAACAAAGATAAGCACCGAGCACTTGGATTTAGGTCAAGATGCTTTCATATTTTTAAATGTTTGGCTCTTTGATGGTTTCCAAGCTTGAAATGAATGCATAGTGGAAAGAACCCACGTAAAAGTCTAAACCCAAATGGTGTGGAAAAAGTTGCAATAAAAAGCGCACTATTTTCACAAAATCTACGTATGGTTTGAACTTACTCCTGCCTACTCCCGAGTTGTTCTCCAACCTAGTGTTGTAGTGATTGTTCAATAAAGCTTATCATCTGCTTATTTACTGATACTGTGTATTGTACTTTGAAATGTGTGTATTTGTGGTAGTATCTAATTACTATTAATTGCTTGAAGAGCAATATTTATGTTTAATGCAAAATTGGAGAAAAGAGGGAAGAAGAACCAAGTTGGGAAATTGTAAAGGTATTTTCATTTATCAAATCACATTTGTTTTATGTTGGATTTCATATACATCTACATGTTGCTAATATTTGATATTTTAAAAGTGTCCAAGACAACCCGATTCCAAGCAATGCGGGTTCTTTGTACTACGCTCATGAAAGATATAATTGAAGAAGTTATGAAGAGTGGTTCCATTTCTTTACGCTCACACGTAAGATAATTCCATTTCAATTCTTTAATATAATCATTTTTTCATACAAGAGTGCTAATATTCTATTTTGAATTGTTAATAGTTTCAAAATCGGTCTTACTCTCAAGAGGACATTGATGAAGTTCGCGTTGAATGGGCAAATTTCATGCTTCTTCACATATAGTCTTGTGATGTTTTAGTTGTAAGTTATCGATAATTTGAATTATTTTGCATCGTGATATGGGGATACGGTCTTATTGTTTTGTTATGTGATGTGCATAGTATTTTGTATAGTGATTTTGTAGTCGTAATGAAAACAAATTGTATATTTTGTATAGTGATTTTGTAGTCGTAATGAAAACATATTGTATATTTTTGAATAGTGATTTTGAACGTAGTCGCAAGTATATTTTAATCTCATTTGCTTGTGCTTTATTAATTGTATGTGTTTAAATAAAGAAATTAACTACGGTTGAAATTGAAAACCGTAGTTGTTATTAAATTGACTACGGGTTGTAATAGAAAAGCGTAGTAAATTTGGCATTAAAACCGTAGTAAATAAACTCAAAACCGTAGTTAATACATATAGACTACGATAAAAGCGTAGTGTATGTGCGAAATTTTTGTGTAGTTCTGCATAGGGTATAGACTAAAAGCGTAGTCGTAGCAAAAAGCAGTAGTCTATAGTGGGTATAGACTACGATAAAAAGCGTGAGTGTGCGCGCGAACTATTGTGTAGTTCGTGTGTATAGACTATGCGTAAAAGCGTAGTCTATGTGCGAAAAAGCCGAGTCTATGGGTATAGACTACGACAAAAAGCGAGTGTATGAGCGAACCATGTGTAGTTCGTGTGTATAGACTACGCAGAAAAGCGTAGTCTATGTGCGAAAAAGCATAGTCTATAGTGGGTATAGACTACGATAAAAAGCGAGTGTATGCGCCGCCTTTTCAGAGTTCGTGGGTATAGACTCACGGCGAAAAGCGTAGTCTATGTCGAAAAGCGTAGTCTATGGTGGGTATAGACTACGCTAAAAAAGTGGAGTGTCGCGCCGCCTTTTCTCAGAAGTTCGTGGGTATAGACTACGCAAAAGCGTAGTCTATGTCGAAAAGCGTAGTCTATGGTGGGTATAGACTACGCTAAAAGTCGAGTGTATGCGCCGCCTACTTTCTCTACACCACTTTTCTCACACACTTAGATGCACATACACTACACATAAACGTAGTCTATACCGTTTTTTGTAGTAGTGCGAAATAAACATAAAAGCGTAAATTATATTGAAAACCCGTAATGTAGCGTCTGAAGAACAATCGTTGGGTTCAAATCCCAACCTCAGCGGAAAACGGGAAAAAGATGCAATTCGTTCGGACGAAAACGTTCCAAATCGATAACCAACCGTAGAACTAATGTAGAATGATGGAATACTAAAGCTAGAATCAATCTAAATCAAAGCTAGGATGAAAATAAATGAGAAATACTGAAAAACTGAGGAAAAACGTCCAAAATAGTGCTGGGGAAGAATGGGGGCGCGAGGGAGTAGTGCCCTATTTATAGAATTACGGTTGATACCCTAATTTTGGAGTCTGCCGCCATGCCTCGCAACCTGGTTCGCGGTCACGAGCTCGGTCGCGAGGGAACATCCTCGCTCGGCCATCCTTGTCTTCTCGGCTGGGTGCGTGCACGCGAGCTTGCCTCGCGACCCGGTTAGCGGTCACTAGGTGTGGTCGCGAGAAATCGTCAGTAGCTCTTTACGCACGTTGGGTAGCTCGCGGGAACTATCTCGCGGTCGCTGGTCGCGCTCGCGTGGGAATTCCTCGCACCGACCTAGCGGTCGCCAGCCGGTCGCGAGCCATCTGTTTCGCGCGGATCTCACACCTCGGGCTCGGGCCAGCGCGACCGCGGCGGTCGCCAGCCCTGCTTCCAGCCTTCTTTCACTCGTGCTTCGTTCCATGCTCGCACTACTAGAAAAATCAAGATAGACTACACATAATATGTGTAGTCTATGCGTCGTTGGAGCGCAGACAAAAGTGGTGTAGAAAACCAGCGCCAAGATAGACTACGCTTTTTATGCGTAGTCTATACCCACCATAGACCACGCCGCACATAGACTACGCCACGCCGTAGTCTATACCGGCTGCATCACACAAAATTTCGCACATACACTACGCTTTTATGCGTAGTCTATACCCACCATAGACTACACGCCATACATAGACCACGCCACGCCGTAGTCTATACCGGCTGCATCACACAAAATTTCGCACATACACTACGCTTTTATGCGTAGTCTATACCCACCTATAGACGCTTTTCTCACATAGACCACGCCACGCCGTAGTCTATACCCCATGCATCACAAAATGCTTTTTATGCGTAGTCTATACCCACCATAGACTACGCTTTTCTCACATAGACTACGCTTTTACACGTAGTCTATACCGCGCACTCACACAAAATTTCGCTCATACACTACGCTTTTATGCATAGTCTATATGTATTAACTACGGTTTTGAGTTTATTTACTACGTTTTAATGCCAAATTTACTACGCTTTTCTATTACAACCCGCAAATAATTTAATAACAACTACGGTTTTCAATTTCAACCGTAGTTAATTTCTTTATTTAAACCTGTATAATTAATAACGCACAAGCAAATGAGATTAAAATATACTTGCGACTACGCTCAAAATCACTATTCAAAATATACAACTGCTTTCATTACAACTACAAAATCACTATACAAAATATACAACTGCTTTCATTACATCTACAAAATCACTATACAAAATACTATGCACATCACATAACAAAACAATAAGACCGTATCCCCATATCACAAGACAAAATAATTCAAAAGATCAATAACTTACAACTAAAACATCACAAGACTATATGTGAAGAAGCATGAAATTTGCCCATTCAACGCGAACTTCATCAATGTCCTCTTGAGAGTAAGATCGATTTGAAATATCCGTTGATAGATCGTTGTGAAGGTAAAAGAGAAGTAAGAAAATGATTGGATAAGTTGGTGCAGGAGCAGATAACAATAGAGCAACCGTGATTTTCACGGATGGAAAGCAAATAGAGTAATTAGTAGCTAGCAGTTAAGGGTTTTTTCTTTTTCTTTTTGGTCTTTTACAATATTATTTTGATCGACGAGGGTGGTAAATTATATCGAGTAAAAACATAGTTGTCGCAAAGCCTTACATGATTGGAATGTGATCTACTTCATTAAGTTCATGAAGGTGTTGACAATCATGCAAACCCTTCGCACCGAGGAGTACTGCATGACTTTTGTCTAAAATCCTTCAGGAACCAACCCGTCCGCCACATACCAAAACAAGATATATTAGATAGATTGATCAACTTGATCTTACCAGCCGTAAGAAATGACACAAACTTCCATACGTAAACTAATAATGAAACAATGAGAACCCCAAAATGTTTTCCTAAGTAATGCATACATAAAACAAACACAAGCTGATCATTCCTTCTTGTAAGTATAATTGCATGCATATAATCTACATTTTTTGTCCTTGGAAGGACTTCAAATAGCAAATATCAATTGACATACTTATCGGATCTTGACTAAGGGTAAAGATTGTTTACTTATTGAACATTAACACCATATCATGTTGATCATCTAGAGCATCAACCTTCCCAACCAAGCACATAACAAAGGTGTGAGAGAGGCAGAAAGTGGAATATCAACACCATGTCCACAAAAAGGAGAATAGATCCCACAGCAAAGAGCAATTGGCAGATCCAGATTTTAATAAAAAATGTTTTCAAATTAATTAAAATACTAGCCCAGAAATAGCAGAAAGCTCGATTCACTAAAATCCTTTTCATAACACAATAGATTATTAAGAATGTTTCTAAACTAAACAAACAAAATTAAAATAAACTTAATTTACCATAAATATAACTATCCATTCACAAACATATCATAATTAAACCTCGTAGCTTTTAATTCTTTCTTGTCACGTATCAAGAAAGAGAAATCGAATCAGAACAACATGTGAAATACCTCACCTTATTAGGAGCAGACTCAAATAAACTAAATTCTCAATACCTGTGCTTCACTGTCCAAGACCAAATAATCACCAGTAGTCGCCATCTTACAAACAAACAAACCCTCAAATCAATACCAAAATAATCGAAAATCCCATGACACAAATTAAATAAAACCAACCTTCATATTTCCATTTTTCTTCCAAATTTCTCTTGTTATAACAACAAAATCATTTGGAATAAATTAAAGGGATCAGACCATCGATCAACATATAAGTCCGGATAAAAGGTACTAGGAACCAAATAACATGCCCGAGAGAGTCATCGAAAGCAACACTGCTCACAATCAATCAAAAGCATTTTGGCAAGTCTTCCAGAGCAACCAGATCCACCGAATGCAACATGGAAACAACAATGTAAATACAAAGAAAATTTGAAGTTGGCCATTGTTTCGTGCTTGTTCGATATGAGAAGGTGACATCGCATCGACTAATATTAAGAGATTCAAAGAAGCACCCTACACCACGGCAAAACACTTCCCATAGCATGTCCCAAAAATCCACCACATATTTAATGTAATACGAAACCACATTACAGAGAAAACTGACGCAATTGATAATCAACTCAATTCAAGAAAAAGAGTTTTCCACGTAATCCCTCCCCTAACAAAACCAAAAAGAGAGTTACACTATACATGAACTTTACAAAACAATGAACCCACAGATGCTTAACATCCTGTGGAACATCGCCGTAAGATATGGTGAATTTTATAACTTCCAACTTTCCATATGTTACCAAATGAATTTCAAGAGAATAACCCGAACAATGGAAAACTAGGTCAAATATAATAGTCAATTAGTCACCAAGATCGCTCGGACTCAATTCAACCAAATCAAGTCAATCAAGTAGATCTCACAAATGGAGTACTTCAATTTACTCAAGTTACGTAACATATGAAAAATCGACTGGATAAATTGTTGTATCCAACATCAAAGGGTTCATCCTCAAGGCAAAATCAAAGATATTGCCTTCATGGCCATTGTAGCTACGTGAGATGGCTTGCATGATATAAAGATTGGAAAAGGATAATGTAAGAACTTAAACCGTGCATATCATGAAAAGCAAACCAATATGCAAGAATCATACAAACCAACCGCAAGCAGCTTCAATTCAAATTTTAGAAAATTCTTAAAACTAATTAGCCACAACCATAGGGATAAAGATACAACACCAAATATATAAGAAAATGACTCCTTGTATGGCATTACACTAATCAAGACTTGTGGCCCTTATAATCATCAAGACCAAGTATGTTCTTGGAAATGTTAATTGCCATTAAGGAGGTTTCGTGGGGGACTAAATAAGTTAAAAAAGTCAAGACAAAGTATATATAGATTACCATTTCAACATTTTCACAATATGTTTACCCCATCGACATCATTATGGCACCACTCATGCTAGGGGAAGGCTTTTCACCATAGCGTAAACAATCTCGACAATGTCAATGTTGTAAGGAGCCGATAGAGTTAACTCATTGTAGAATAGAAATACCCGATCGAATGAGTATCCAATAATATGAAAACATGAAACTCAAAGAGTCATACCGCAAATATCTCGCCATTTCCCATGATATAGTCTCCAAGATAGGAGGTATTCCAAGATTTCATGAGAGTACAATGACAAACTTAATATCATATAAACAAGCATCCATATCGCCAGATGCAGATACTCTTTAAGTAATGCTTCCAAACTATTTTCTACCTCAAATGATATTGCAAGCAAAATAATTACCTCGCTCATCACACAAATTAAAAAGATCGCTCCAGAGTGTGTGGCGTTAGTGACTGTAATTTCTAGGAAAATAACATAAACATTTATTTAACTGCTCAAATAATCAACTTAACTAGGTGATATATCATACAAATGCACTAAAGACAAAATAATCAAACTCAGAGTATAGATTTTCTCCATCCGTAATCCGATACTCGCTTAAGAATTAATGAGCGGATCGGGATTTAGGCGGTGTTAGAAGTTAGAAGTTAACTAGTTCTATGACATTTGCCCCTATAAGAAAGTTTGCACATACGCACGCACATGGTCATACTAATCATAATAATCAGAACTCTCAAAGACAAAAGAAGTTGATCGAGTTGGCCTTGTTTCAATGTAAGTATGATGAAATAAAAGTGTTGAACACAAAGAGTACAATATAACTAACTATATTAGCTTTATAGATTATTCTTTCATACACTAGCTCCTACAGATAAGCAAATACAAAGGAAAAGTTAAGCTTCATACTAGTGACGTGGATGTCAAAAATAAAAAAAAGCAATCAAAGCTAAAAAATGAATCCAATCAAAACATACCATTTAGCATGTGTAATTAGAGAGCATGCAAATTTAATATGTAGAATCATCAAGAATAAATTAAGCTTACAAGAGTAATCAACTTCGTTAGAATACCATGTTAAACTCGCCAATCGATCGAGCAAGTCAAGGATAACAACGACTTCCCGCTTATGGTCAAGCTTCCCGCTTTAACATCTAAAGTAGTGGGTGGGAGTCAAGCTTCCCGCTTCGTCAAGGACGGTCCAGATCGAGGCTTTCCGTACACGGCGGGTCGAATCGCCCGCCGAATCGGGATTCGAGCAGTCACCGTGGCGTAAGACAGCCCGAGAGGCGAGGAACCGCCACAGATCAACACTCGCCGTCCTCGTCGTAGGAAAGCCCAAGCACGACGACCGGTTCAGAGGGACCCAAGCACCGCGACCGGCCGGAGTTCGAGCCCAGTGCCGACCGGTGGTCGTGTCGCCGCATCGCAGATCGGGAACCCAATCAGATCCAAGCCCGCCGCCGTCGGAGGTCGAGGGCGAGTTAGAGCGCGTCGCCCGGGAGAGCGTCGCCGTGTTCGGGGACCCTCCGTGCGCTGTCGCCGTAACCCACGACGCCTCGGATCCGCAGCGCCGACTTGGATCCGCAGCGTGGCCTCGGATCTCTGGCGTCACCGGAGAACCGATGAAGCGTCGGTGCAAGGAGAAAGAGATAGCAGGTTTGCAAAGTCGACGACTCCACCGTCACTGGATGGGGAAGAAGCGGCGCTGTCACGACTCCCCTAGAGGAGTGTATGAAAACCCTTTGGGGGAGGCTGAGCCTTCGATTGTTTGAAAGCTTGCATTTTTTTTTTTTTAATTTATACACAAAGACTACGCTTTTTTTAAAAAAACACGCACATAGACTACGCTTTTTAAGCGTAGTTAATAGTTCATATAGACTATGCATTTAAGTATAGCGTAGTCTATATTTCAAAAAAAATCGCACATAGACTACGATTTTTACGAAAAAGCGTAGTCTATAAGGTGTAGAGAAAAGTTATATTTGTAGTAGTGTTCGGTTTTCAACTTGTAAGCCTGCAAAACACCAAAACGGAACCCAAGAGCGTATCTTCCAAAAATATGTAAAAGCATTAAGATCCAAGATATAAATCACTTTATTGATCTAAAATCATCTTTAAATATCAACAATAAATGTGTAAAATGCGCACTTATCAGTCGGAGATTATATAAGTTGTATAATCGCTATTCGTTGTCGAGTTGTCTTAATGCTCAATCTAACTTCGTATTAGGTTGTTGTTGTTGAGTATTTAGTGTTGTAACTCGGTTTTTGGTTTCTTTAACTTAGGAAGTCACGTTTGAGTATCTCATTATTAATAGAAAACCCTAATTTGTGTCTAACTTCAATTCTCATTAATTCCTTCTTAAGTTATCGAAATTGGTCGATTTCTTTTGGATTCTCGTACATAAAGTATTATGTTATTTACGTTTGGGGTTTTATTTTTCGGCACAACATAAACATAACCATTCAACACCATACAATATCATACACAACATAAACTATACTAAAGCATTAGAAAACCCTAATTTCTAACATAATACAAAACCATTGTGTATGTGTGCATAAGTATTCCATTCATTCATCACAATCACAACCATTCATTCCAAGCTTATAGTTTAACTATCATAACATCATTTATCAATAAAATTAAACTCATACTTAACCATTTTTCTATGGTTTCGATAATTAGCAATAATTAGCATATATATCCAATAAATTTCAATAAAATCATGTTATACTCCTACCATACTATAGAATTTAATTATCAACTCAATACCATCAAATAAAATTTAAAAACATGAGTAGTCATGCATGTAATTTTCGGTAATCATGGTTTAATGAGCATTTGTGTTCCATAAATTCCACAAAAATCATATCATACTTATATCATATACTAAACATGAAATATCATCTCATATCATACATTAAAATTAAAACACATGCTTTTTACTACATGTATATTTTCGGTAATTATAATATATATACATATATATTCAATAAATTCCATTTACTTCACCATATGTTTATAATATGCAATAAACATGTAATATTAACATTAAACATCAACAAATATTTATAATATGAACTAAATACTTGGAATTCTTTTTGTCTTCACACATATATATTGTATATGTGTTCAATAAATTCACAACAATGTATATTAGGTTCATATTATTTCTAAACATCACATATCATATTATTTTCAACAAATAAAATCAAATAAAACTATATATATATATATATATATATATATATATATATATATATATATAGTTTTCGTACATATGAACAAATAGGAGTAGTGTCTCAAAATTTCAAGATTAATATATGATGTTCATATCATATATTAAACACTATATCTCAATTATTTCTCAACAAATAAAATCAAACAATGGCTTAAAAATACTTAAATAAATTCTGCCCATTTGTGAAAAATAAGAGTAGTGTTTCAATAATTTCGAGATTAATATATGATGTTCATATCATATATTAAACACTATACCTCAACTATTTTCCAACAAATAAAATCAAAATAAATACAAGAAAATTCAAAAATTAATAATCTAAAAATTATCATATTTATTCTACATGCTCCTAATACATCAAAAAGCAACAATATCAAATAATATTCATAAAAGCATGCTTTATCACATATAAAAACAAATATAACATAAATAAAAAAAATATTAAACATGCTCCAAAAATTCTCAAATTTTAACTATAGCCTTAGAACATATTTCTAAGTATAGTTCATTCATGGCTTGAGAGCATTTGATGGCTCAAAAGCCACGAAACTTAAATGGTTCGAAACTAGGGTTTCAAACTAAAAAAAATCCTAAAACAAATTCCACTCCATTAGGATGGAAGAGGATGATGAAAACTAACTTTTTATGGTTTTATAAACTGATTTTGAGAGTTGTAATAGGTTGAGAAGGAGGATTGAAGCTTAGAAAATGGAAGAACAAATGAGAGGATTTTGAATTAGAGAGAGAAAATGGGTTCCAAAGTGAGAGAGAGGTGCTGCACGAAATGATACTCTCTTGCAGCCTAAAGAGATGTTGTTAGCTCATTTGGAGAGGTCTTGGTGGTAGTTGGGAGGAGGAATGATCAAATTACCCGATTTGACATGTTAATACCGACTCTTTAAGTTCTATCGCGTTTTCGATTGATTTCTCGGAACCTTAAGGTTTTATTTTCTTAAATAGCCTTAAAAAGACTTATTTCATAGATTATAATAATTTCATGAAGTTCGGATGACATCCGATAAGTCAATTCTGAGTTATCGCGGAAAAACATCGTCCGACGATTAAATTATGCTCATTCGAAATTCTATTGAATTCTTGATCTTTCATAATTAATTTGAGTCTTATAAATCATTTCTTATTGATTTAGATCCTTGGTTTGAGTTTTATTTCATTCGGATTAGTTTAGGGTTTTTTCGGTATTTATACCCGACGTTCGGTTAAGTTCTTCAGGAATTTCGTTCAAAAAAAGGATTCTTATGAATTCTAAATTCAAATAATATATTCCTTCATGATTTTGATTGTTATCATTAATTTTATAATTAGCACGGACTGGAAGTTGATCCGGCTCGTGAATAGTACTTTTGAGATTGACCTGGCGAGCACGCCCGAAAATTCTCATTCTTTGGCTTGTCACATGTTTTCGTGAGAGGATTCTAGAAATGAAATCCTTTTATTGAGATTCATTCTCTATCTTTCATTCTATGTTCAGGCTATTCAGAAACCCTAATCCGATAGGACTAGTCACTAGTTTTTGATTTCTCTAGTTTTCGATCTCCGAATCGATTCTAATTCATTTCGTTGGTCACCTTAAAAATAATTAAGGTCTAAGAAACACAAATAATTGGTTTAAGCATCACTAATAAAAGTTTTAAATTTTTCGGGTTATTACAATATATACATGTAGTTAGATAGTTGTAGATGGATGATTATCTTCAAGAATCTACAGAAAGTAAGGAGATGAGACAAACTATATTCATGCTGTAAAGTGTGAGTTGTTGAGAGTTCATCTTCTTCGATCAAGTATTTTGTAACATTGGTGTAATTCATCAATAAAGAAGTACATATTCACCCTCCGTGGAGTAAGCTTACGTCGAACCACGTAACTCTTGTCTTCTTTATTGTTTTTGTTCTTCGTCATCGTGCATGCATGTATAGAGATCTTCAGGGTTTCATTTGGTGATTTTAAACAAGTTTTGTTTGCTGTTATTGCTGAGATATTGTGATCGAATCTCATCATAAACCTTACAATTGGCGCTGTCTGTGGATAGATGATCAATCGCGATGGCTGGGGAAAAGTTTAAAACTGAGAAGTTCACCCGGAAAAATGATTTTAGACTATATATGGAGGAATTAAGATGAAGGCGATGTTGGTGCAAGAGGTAGGGGTGTCTAAACGGTTTCGGTTTCGGTTAGAACCGAATCAACCGAACCGACAAATTCGGTTAACCAAAACCGACAAATTTGGTTATCGGTTCGGTTTCGGTTCGAGTTGAAAAATATTCGTTATTGGTTAACCGATAACCGAACAGTTCGGAACCGAAAACCGAAAACCGCTTTTTATTTTTAATTATTATTTCAATAATTAATTAATTAATTAAAATTATGAAAATCAATTTTAATTATTACTTTATTAACTATTGTTAAATATTTTATCTATTTTAATAAGTTTCAGTTTTTAATTATTCTTTATTTATTTTAATTATTATTTTATTTGTTTTATTATTATTTTATTTATTTTATTATTAATTAATTTTAATTGGTTTTGGTTAATCGAAAACCGAACCGACGGAACCGATCGGTTTTCGGTTAACCGAAAATTTAAAACGGTTCGGTTTCGGTTCCACTTTTTCGGAGAAATTCGGTTCGGTTAACCGAAAAATTCGATTCGGTTAACCGAAACCGAACCGTTAGACACCCCTAGCAGTAGGGGCTTTCTGAGGCATTGAAATGAGAGAAGGCTTTCTCCAATGAAATCTTGAAGGAAAAAAAAAGGTCTGAAATCATGGAGAAGGTGCATAGTGCCATTACTCTTTACCTCAGAGACGAGGTTCTACGTGAATTAGTTGTGAATGAGGAGAATGCCGCTGCAGTTTGGACGAAATTGGAAGCTGCTCTTCAGCTCCTTGTTCTCATCAAGCTGGTCAAAGCAGTTGTTTCAGTTGGGTCTAGAGTGGGGCCCCAAGTATCTCCTTCTTTCTTTTCCGAGGAACAGGAGGCGCAAGAAGGGGAAGAGAAAGGATAGTGATGCTTTCTTTTCCTTGTTGTTCCTGAGCTCCTTGCTAACCAATTGGTCAAACTTGCAGCTATCGCTTTGTTGAAGGAGTTGCTGTTCTTCTTTCCTAAGATGAATGAGGAGAAGATGCTCTTGTTTCTCCGGTCTCTTCAAGAGTAGTTGTTTTTCTCCTTTGTTTAGTGAATTTCTAGGGGACTAAACTCCGTAAGCATTGTACATGACAAAATCTCTAGCAAATCGTCTATACATGAAGCAAATACTCTATGCATACAAACTGACTGAAGATAAAAGAATAGAAGATCAACTTGAAGAATTCAATAAAGCCCTTGATGACTTAGAGGAATTCGAGATTGATGATTAAGATAAGACAATTATCTTGTTGAATTCTCTACCAAGGCCATTCGAGCATACGAATGATGCCATGCTTTTTGGTAGAGAAACTACTATCTCTCTCGAAGAAGTACAATCTGCTCTCAAGGCTAAAGAGCTACAAAAGATAAATGAGGAAAAATAAGAGGCTATATGAGAGAGATTGGTTGTGAAACAAAAATCAAACAAAGGAAACAAACCCAAGAAGTTTGGTGTTGAGTCCAAGAAACTTTTCCAGTTTAAGAACAAAGATGGTGATAATAAAGAAACAAGAAAATGTCAACAGTGCAAGAAGATAGGCCATTTAAAGAAAGATTATTATGTTTGGAAGAAGAAGCAATCCTTGAAGAGGCAAAACCCTGATGCAGCATATATTGTGAAGCATTGCGAAAATGCTAAGATGCTTAATGTTGCTGATTCACTTATAGAAGATTACTGGATTCTTGATTCAGCATGTTCTCTCCACATGTGTTCTCACAAAGAATGGTTTATCAACCTCAAGAAGATGGAATCTGGTGCTTTTCTTCTTGGCAATGATCATACATGTCCAGTACAAGGGATTGGAGATCTGAAGTTTGTAATGCAAGACGGTTTAATACTCAAAGAAGTAAGGTACATCCCTCAATTAAAGAGAAATCTAATCTCTCTTGGTATGCTAGAATCTAAGGGAGATAGTTTCAAGTCTGAAAATGGATACCTGTATTTAATGAAAAATGTAAGGACTATTATGCTTGGGGTTAGAAAGCAAAGTCTGTATTATCATCTAGCTGAAACTATTGTTGAAGAATCTGATTCTCTTATTGAAGATAAATCCATGCTTTGGCATAGGAGACTTGGTTATGTAAATGAGAAAGGTTTAAATGAGTTGGCTAAGCAAGATGTATTACAATATAATCGTTCTTTTCAGACTTCGGAATACGAGCAGTGTATACTCGGAAAGGGAAATAAACTCTCATACGATGCCAGTATGTACGTTGCAAATGAACATTTGAAATATATAAATGGAAATCTATGGGGGTCTTCTAAGACTGATACTATGGGAGGAGGTATACTATCTGAGTATCATTGATGATTTCTCTAGAAAGCTTTGGGTGTATATCTTGAAAGCTAAGTTTGGGGCTTTTGTGAAATTCAAAGAATAGTGTCCTGAGGTGGAACTTGAGAAATGAAGTGCTTAAGGACTGATAACGGATTGGAGTTCCTGAGCGACCAATTCCTAGAATTCTGCAAATCTTAGGGAATTAAGCGACACAAGACAGTACCAAGAAACCCTCATCAGAATGGAGTCATTGAAAGAATAAATAGAACTATTCTAGAAAGGGTGGTTTGCATAAGAGATTCTGGGGGGAGGCAGTTACTACAGCTTGTCACTTGATCAATAAGTGCCCCATTGCAGCAAGAGACTTCAAGACTCGTGAACAACTATGGAATGACAGAAATCTTAATTACTCTTATTTGATGACTTTTCGCTGTCAAGCTTATGCACATATAAAACAAGACAAGTTGGAAGCCAGAGCAATAAAATGCATTATGCTAGGTTACTCAAAGGGAGCAAAAGGTTACAAGTTGTGGTGTTATGAAGCTGGGATTGGAAAAGTAATAATCAATAGAGATGTGGTGTTTAAAGAAGAAGTCATGCCTTTTTCTTGAAGAACACTGGACTTCAAAGAATTAAAGAATCATCAAATTCTAACTCTACATCAGTGGAGGTGGAGCTATCTGAGAACCTAAAGCAGAGAAAGTGATATCAGAAACTATAGATACAGAACGTGAGAACTTAAATAAGTCCGAATCCACTGAAGAGGAAAGAAGCTACTGGCTTACAAGGGACAGACAAAGAAGGACTATTCACGCCCTTTTAAGGTTTGGACATGCAAATATGGTTGCATATGCATTAAGTGTAGCTGAAGAGATTAGCTACTAGGAACCTAGAAGCTAGACTGAAGCGATAAACAGCAGTGAGAAGTCATAGTGGATTTTGGCTATGCAAGAAGAAATAGCTTCTCTCGAGAAGAATGGCACATGGTCACTGGTAGAGAGACCCAAATCTTAGAAGCTATTCAGCTGCAAATGGTTGGTTAAGAAGAAGATAGAAGTAGCGGAAAATGAACATATTAGATACAAAGCTAGGCTTGTGGCAAGACGGTTCACCCAAAAGGAAGACATCGATTTCAATGAAGTGTTCTCTACCATGGTTAACATTTCTCCATTCGTATACTACTTTCTATTGTTGCTCAGCAAGGTCTTGATCTTCAATAGTTGGAAGTCAAAACTACATTCTCCACAGAGACCTTGAAGAGATAATTTATATGGCATAACCCGAAGGTTTTTGTTTCAACATGTTCTTATGACAAGGTATGCTTGCTGAAGAAATCTTTGTATGGTTTAAAACAAATTTCCAGGCAATGGTATAAAAAATTTGATGAGCATACGTTGAAGATTGGGTACTTGAGGTCCCAGTTTGACGATTGCTTTTATATAAAGAAGGTGGATGAATTTATTGTGGCTTATCTATTTTTATAAGTAGATGATATGTTAATTACTAGCCGCGACTTATCTGAGATTGAAAGATTAAAGAATGATTTCAAAGCTAAATTTTAAATGAAAGAACTTGGTGCTGCAATGAGGATACTTGGTATGGATATATCAAGAGATGATAAGAATAAAGTGTCGTGGCTTAATCAGAGAGATTACCTATAGAAAGTGTTGAAGAAATTCAACATGTACGAATCCAAGGAAGTATCTATACCATTGGCTCAACATTCAAGTTGTCAGATAAGCAAAACCAAAGGATGATGAAAGAAGAAGGGTTATGAGTTCAGTATCTTATGCTAATGTTTTTGGGAGTATCATGTGCACAATGGTTTGCACTAGACCAGACCTTGCGCATGCCATTAGTGTGGCAAGTAGATACATGGCTGATCCTCGAAGACAACATCGGGAATCTTTAAAGTATATTATGAGATATTTGAAAGGTTCTTCAAGTATCAACATCAAATTTGGGGGATAGAAATGATCAAGTGAAGATTTTTTGAAAGGATTCACTGATTCTGATTATGCAGCAAATCTTGACACAAGAAAATCATAATCAGGTTACGTATTCACTTTTTGGGGTGGCTTCGTTGCATAATGTTGTAGATTTATCAAAACTGAACTAGAATATATGGCATTTGCCGAGGTATTTAAGGAAGGTATTTGGCTGAAGGGAATTCTTGAGGAATTTGGGTTAAAGCAGGAATATGTTATTATAAGGTGTAACAGTCAAAGTGCTTTACATTTGGCTAAGCATCAAGTATTTCATGAGAGATCGAAACACATTGATGTAAGGCTACATTTTATAAGAGACTTGGTGGATAAAGGGATTGTGAAACTGGTCAAGGTCCATACAGAATAAAATGTCGCAGATATGCTAACAAATGCTTTGCCTACTTCAAAATTTAGGCATTGCTTGAAGTTGGTTAATCTGGTCTCTCTTTAAATAGGGAGGTGTTAGCCCTGTGATGGGGCTTATCTTGAGGAGAAATTCGAAAATATTATTGATGTGCTGTTTCGCAGTTAAGATGGAGAATTGTTAGGATCTAACTATGAAATGATATTGCAGAAAGATTAATATGCAATTGTGAAGGGCGGGAGGCTTAAGTAGAAAAAAGAACTGAGGTGGTTATAACCGAAGCAGTTATACTGCTGGAATTAAACTAATTTCTTGTTACGCCTATCCTAAAGGTTCACTTTTCTATGGCATCGTTCGGTCAGTTTTCTTAGCTATATATATATATATATATAGTTAGTTAGTTAGTTAGTTAGTTGTAGATGGGTGATTATCTTCAAGAATATACAGAAAGTAAGGAGATGAGAGTAACTATATTCGTGCTGTAAAGTGTGAGTTGTTGAGAGTTCATCTTCTTCGATCAAGTATTTTGTAAAATAGGTGTAATTCATCAATAAAGAAGTACCGATTCACCCTCTGGGGAGTAGGCTTACATCAAACCACGTAACTCTTGTCTTCTTTGATGTTTTTGCTCTTCATCATCGTGCATGCATGTATAGAGATCTTCAGGGTTTCATTTGGTGATTTTATTCAAGTTTTGTCAGTTGCTATTGCTGAGATATTGTGATCGAATCTCATCATAAACCTTATAGATACAAATCACATTATGCAATATTTAAATATATTATTTTATTAAATTATTTATTTTAAAAATATTTAAAATTAAATTATGTTTATTATAATTAAATATGATAAAACATAAATAAAATTAAATATAAATATTTATGATATATAATAATTACATCAATAAATTAATTCAATACTAAAAAGTATAAAAATAGAATATTTTATTATAGAGTTAAATTTTGTGTTGACTATTGGAGATGAATATAGAATTACTCTAAAATTGTATTGAGTTAACTCTAAAATAGAATTAACTCTTGGAGATGCTCTACGTCTCTAACTGTCGCTCTCTCTCTCTCTCTCAAATCTCTCTCCCTCTCTCTCCTCACTTGACATTCGGTGGACTCATTTCCCAATCTACATCTCTCTTCTCTCACTCTCACTGTCATCTTCTCCAGTCACATCTCTTACTTCGTTCTACATTCAGGGTCATGCCTTTGTTGGTAGCAACTGGCGATTGTAGATCGTTCGATCAAACTAGGGTCAACGGCTGAGATGGATTCACATGAGAAAGCAAGCTCATCTGATGTTTCAACAAGGACATTTGTAGACATGAATATCCCCCCTCCCCAACAAATGAATAGGTGGTGAGATTGAGATAGCAGGAAAAAGAAGAGCTTCATTTATATATATATATATATATATATATATAGAGAGAGAGAGAGAGAGATGAGCTGAATAAGGGATTTATGGAAGAAAATGAGCCCATTTGAGAGGAAAAATATATTAGGGAAAGAAAGATTGTTGTTTTATCCCCATATTTATTCTGAATCTTGATTTTTTGGCAACTCTTCATTTCCTTCTCCTACGAATTAAGATATAGCGACCTCAGAGTGATGAGATATGTAATTGGATATAGATTGTAATTAAGATTCGTAGGTTCGATTGACTGACCGAAATCCAACATTGAAATTAGTTCGGTTATCGATCAATTTTCTTACAATAAGCGGTCGGTGTCAATCGGCTCAACCCGCTCGGGTTCGGACCAATCCGCTCGGGTTGTCGAGCTATTCGATTCGGGTTATTCGGGTTGATATTTTTTTGGGTTAGAATTGTTCAACCTTAACCCTAAACTCTCGGGTTTCGGGCTAAACCATCGAGTTAGCTTAAGGGAAAAAATAAGCTATATATATATATTTTCTTGATAATTATATATTTACAAGTATTTTATATTAAGAGTTGGAGTAAAAACAAAAGAAGTGAAATAATAAGTATAACTTTCGAATATTAAACCAAAATACATTCTATAAGTATTTAAAAAAAAAATCTCATTACACTAACTTTCAAGAGCAACTACTGAAGTTTGAATACTATGTAACCGTAAAAATTTCAGTTAATCAAGGAACCCATTCAATTTTTGGGTCGACCCATTTGGGTTCGGGTAACTTTCGAGACAACCTACTCGAATTGTCGGGCTATTTGGGTTGATATTTTTTTCGAATTAGAGATCTTCAACCCTAATTCTATCGGACTACCAGTCTATTCGGGCCAATCTAAGAGTTTCAGACTAAATTAACATCCTTATACACAATCCTAACTGTAACATGAGAACACGCGCAGGTAAAACTTTGAAACTTCTACCAAATTTTGTTTTATCACATATTTCATAAAATTTTGCAAGTTTGCCAAAAGAATGTTGAAATTAAAATAGATAGACATATAAATCCGGTCAACTTTCATTTGTATCTTCATCAATTGTATTCCAATTTCATGTCACAAGTAAGAGATGTGATTGGCCAGTCTCTTTCTCATTTCACCAACTCATTCTAATTATAAAATCTTCAACTACCTATTCATTTATTATATTTGCTCTTTGTTGTAAACTGCTACCGCCACCACTCCGTCCAATTAGTATGATATTGTCCTCTTTGGGCCAATAGTCCGCACGGATTTATTTTGGGCTCAACCCTCAAAAAGCCTCATACAAATTGGTGTGGTCTTCTTAATATATAGAAGACAATTTTCCTTCTCACTTCCGACGCCAAGCAATCCTCCCCTCAAACCAAGGACCACATCATGTCCTCCCCTCGAACGACAATCCGAACCTCTTGCACCGCCGTTACCACCCAACGGGACTCGCCGCCTGACCACTCTTGCAGGAAGACTTTCGACACAAGGAACCATCGGATTCAATCGTGAGTTCACTGGGGGTTCACCTCCACATCGGAGCGTAGCCTCGTCCCGCCCATGTATTGGGCCCCACCGAACCGTCAACTCTGATACCATTGTTGTAAACTGCTACCACCACCACTCCGTCCAATTAGTATGATATTGTCCGCTTTGGGCCAAAAGCCCGCACGGATTTGTTTTTGGGCTCAACCCCCAAAAGGCCTCATACTAATTGGTGTGGTCTTCTTAATATATAGAAGACAATTTTCCTTCTCACTTCCGATGTGGGACTTTGGGTTGCACCACACCCAACACTCTTTGTTTTGGTTGATTTATTATTTATATATTGCGTTTGGTCTTTGCTTTTATGTTAAAATGTTGGTAAAATTGACCTTATATTCGTTTCAATTTTTTTTTTTGCCTTATATATGTTTGGCTTTTCATATCACAAACTTAAGGAATTCCCAAACTATCATCTTATATCTGTATTTTTTTTTGGATCAATTAAATATAGAATTTTAAAGGTTGCATCATGATGAACTCGAACCTGAGATCTTTAGCCTCAGACATTACTTATGTCTATTTTCTTTTATATTTTAGTTGGAGAATGAAGACTATGGTAATTGAACCCTAAACCTATTCTTCACAATATTTAGTTTTGTGTAGTATAAAATACATGAAAAATAATATATTATATGTTCAAAAATATATTTTCCTTGCCTGACCTCTCTAATTTGAAAATATTATTTTAATCAATCTTTTTCGTGATACGAACTTGAATGGCACTAACTCAAATACTTTTTATGAGATGACTCAGAAGAAGAAGCACTGAAATGACAATTTAAATCATATATGTTTTCACATGAATCTACTTTATCTTTGATTGTTCATTTGTTAACCTTGAATTTTCTACTGTATTTGAAACTCCTAATATTAAATATGCTTATCAAATTTACGAATATGAAAAGGACTAATTTGACTTCCCATCTATTATTTGTTAACCTACTCATTTTGATTAATTATTCTATTATAGAAATATAGTAATGACAAAGTCATCTTTATCAATAAAATCGAAATGTGACCTCATATATATAATAGTAACATAGAAAGCTTGAACCATTCAATAAAAGATATTCATATACAGATCCCCTACAAAACTGCATATATATATAAATATATATATATAGCAATCTAGAAAATTACAATCAAGACTTTACTGGTAGAATTGATAAGGTTTGGCTTTAAGTATAATCAGCCTGAGCCCTCCAATTGGTCCAACAATCATCAACAGCACACCAGATATTATGCAAAACTGAAATGTCACAAACCAAATACAGAAAAATTAGATCAATGAAATCAAGAAATTAAATAATTGATGGGCTCTAATTGTTGAAGCTGGATATGAATATAAATATATATATGCATACCCAGCAGGCCAACCAAGAAAAGCTCAGCATCCGTGGCTTGTGAACAATAAGCCATACGATACTCGGAAGCTGCACAAATATCAAAACTGTGTCACATTTTTTGCAGTTAAAGTAGAATTTAATTATGTGGGTATACTTAGGGGCTGTTTGGCTAAGCTTATTTTAAAAAGCTTATAAAATATTTTAAGAGCTTATAAGATGTAATATTTTAAGAGCTTATAAGTTGTTAAAGTATTTGGATAATTGATCTTATAAGCTAGAGAAAGAATCGTGAGTTAGAGTGAGAAAATCAAAGTTAGAGATATAAAATTGTTGAGAAGTGAAGTTGGTAATGTATATGTAGGAAATAACGAACTATAATAAGGTTATTTTGGTAAATTCATAGTTGTTTATAAACTTATGAAAAAATAAGTTGGGGTAGATCAACTTATTTTTAGGGGAACTTATAAGTTGTTGGAGCTTATTTTCACAGCTTATAAACTGTTTATAAGCTAATTTTACCAAATATTTTACAACAACTTATAAGATCATAAACAACTTATAAATTATTTTAAAGAACTTGTAAGCCCGGCCAAACAATCCAAATCCTCCGAAACTTACAAAATATGTGGTTGGCGCGAACCCAAATCCTCCGAAAAATCCAAGAACCGCATCGAAGAAAGGGAATGTGATGGCAATAAACGTTGTCAAAACTGGCAAAAAAAACAAAAAAAAAAACTCATCATTCACTTATTTATATATGTCGAAAAATACAAACAATAAAATAATTAATTAACAAGCTAAAATGAGTGGTTTATTGGAGGAAGAAACTTACCTACATACGAATTCCTTGAAAAAAAGCGCAGATACCAAGTTGGCCTCAACTTGAACTTCTTTGTGAGCACAGCTTCTATCATGTCGAAAACCGGCATTGCATATAACTGCATCACTCCAAAGCATATATACATACCAAAATCAATATTAAATTATATGTTTTTAAATTTGTGACTACTTAGTATTTTGCCTAAGAAAATGGTTATTTATCTCTTCCTAACAAAAATAAAAAGATAATTCTGTTAAGACTCGAATTTAACCTGATAGCTTCCAACAAGATGAACCACGACAAACATGTTAGCCATGGCGATGAGCCATCTAGGTTTTTCGAGCGTGATGAGAATGTTTTCTTTACTTCATTACCAAATTTCCAGTATCCAATTATAGCAACAGGAAAGTAACAGAGGGCGACGATAACATAAGCAACCACGACTCCCTTCCACATAGGTTTCTTCGAAGGCTTCTGCGGCGTGGAAGGCATAGTAGCTTGAATCTCCATCACCACATTGTGGCCGCCAAAGGCGAAAGCAACGCTCCCTATCGCGTTGAAGAAGTTGAACACAGTATCGGTTCTACTGTTTGATTTATTATAACCATAATCTACGCCCGGTTGAACACCTTTCTCAACCGAAGCTGCCCATGCAACTGTGGAGTAACTGCAACAACAAAACAAATCAAGAAAAAAAAGAAAAAGAAATCGGATTTATGTTTCTAATCTACCTTATCGACATGACAGCAGCAGCGAGAGAGACGCCGGAGATTGAGTTGAAGGTGGGGAGCTGGGAGAGGACGAAGTGGACGGAGGAGAAAATGAGGATGAAATAAGTGAGTTTGATTTCGTTGCAACCTTGACAGACCAATTTATGGAATTTTAGGAGGGATTGACCGCCTGTAATGAGGTAAACAATGTTCAATCCGGCTAGAACGACGAGCTGTATGGGGACGACAACCCAGAGACCGAGCTTGTGTCCGAAGGCGTGCTGTCCGAGCTCGTGATAGCGGTCGAAGCGCTTCCCCGGCAGGAGCTCGTGCATCTCCACCATCTGCCACAACGAGTAGAGCGTCACCACCCAGGATACGACCAGGAACGACACACCAGCCCCCCTGCAAATTAATACCAGCGCCACCTCACCATCTATCTATCGATATAGCTAGGTTAAGTCAAGCTCGGGGTGTGTGTGTGTGTGTGTTACCATCCGAGTTGGGACATGGCGTAAGGGAGGCCGAGGACTCCGGCGCCGACGATGGCAGTGACGTTGTGGAAAGTGGAGAACCACCATTTTGCGGTCCTCGAGGATGTCATGGGAAGCCAGTCGTCAATTGCCCTCTCTTCTGCTACTCGCTCTTCCTCCTGCAATTTTCCATGTTTGTTTTAAACAACAAAATCGAAGGAACAAGCTCCCCCTCACACACACACACAAACACTGGGAGACTTACATTGCTGTAGTAATTGTTATTGCCAGGAGCTTCAGCCTCCATCAACTTTTCTAGATGCTGTAGGGATCTATCTCAAGCTTGCAAATACGAGGAGAAAATATATAGGAATTAATAAAAACTGAAGGAATCTTCAAGGGTAGCTGTATTGTGCTTTTCTCTTCCGTGTAGAAGTTCATAAAATGAGCACGCCTTAAATAGGTTCATTTATAATAGGGGTGGTCCTGTGCGCGCGCACAGTGAGACCACCCCTAATTAATTAATCTTAATTAATTAATTAACTAAATTAATTCTAATTAAAATTAATTAATTTAATAAAATTTAATTGTAAATTAATAAATAATAATATTGAATTAATATATCTTAATTTTGAATTAATAAACTGTAATTGTGAATAAATTCTAATCGTGAATTAATAAACCATAATTTTGAATTAATAAACCCTATTTGAATTTTATAAACCCTAATTGGAAATAATAAACCTTAATTTTGAATAATAAACCCTAATTGAAAATAATAAATCCTAATTTTGAATAATAAACCCTAATTGTGAATTAATAAACCCTAACTTTGAATTAATAAACCCTAAATGTGAATTAATAAACCTCAATTATGAATTAATAAACCATAATTATAAATTAATAAATTCTAATTCTTAATTAAAAATTATAATTAAAAATTAATAAATTTTATTATACATTAACAAAATCTAATTATCCTTACTCACCAATTAATATATAATTAATTTAACAATAAATAAGGGAGAGCTCACGGTGAGGCGGAGCTCACCTAAATTTTTATCTTTATAATATTCAGAGTTCGAACCATCCGAGAAATAGCTGGTTACCTATTCTATATGGCCCACTACTTAATTAAACTTGACCAAATTCCTAGCATAAAGTTAATTCTTTAATTGGTCACAGCCTCAATCTTTAGTTATTTTGTGTTCCGTTATTTATGGCCTTCAAAGTTTTTTAATGAGCACTTTATATATTAAATGCTAGTATATAATAGGAATAGCAACAAGATGTAAATTGGCATTCAAAATAAAAATAAAATAAAAATATAATAATAATAATAATAATAATAATAATAATAATAGTAGTCCTTTTCCAGATTTGAAGTTTTTTCGTAAGTATAATGATGGGTTCGTATTTTTGGAGTATTTCCAAGATAGCTTGTAACATAAATGTCAAATCATATATATAATCGAGAAGTGGATATTTTTGCAATATTATATTTGCATATTTATTTGATGGTGGAAGGAAAGAGAGAAAGAAACTAAAGAATTGAAAGCTATAATAGATTAATAGAGAACAAAGAATAATAGAAAGAGCCAATAAGTTATACAAAAAAAAAACAAAAGTGATTGATATGGATCTTTTATATCCCAAAACTTACAAAAGACTAATTATAAGTTGAATACTAAAAATAGAGAGCGAAAAAATATACTTGACTTGTAAATTTGATAATTTGGGACATAATGTATGAGGCATAGTTTTGGTAATATTTTATGGTGTAATTTGTGTTTGAAACATTTTGTATGCTTTTTTGTGTTTAATTTGTTATAACCTGATAAATCTTGTGTGTGCGAGATTTTTATGAAAACAGTAAAGAACACGAGAGGCTTTTACGTGGTTCGATCAAAAGAAAGATCTACGTCCACGGATGTATGATTCCTCAATACTTTCACTATATGCGATTACAATGAATGTATCAAAAAGCTCGAGTATTCAAATAGTTGTCAACCCTTCTATCTTCAACCTAACCTCTATTTATACATATTGCGGATCCTTTAAGATTGCTGCAGATCCGATCTCTCTCTGGCGATATCTCATCCTTGAATATCTCCTTCAATATCTCTTCTTAGATTCGATCTTAAATAGGGTTTAGATGTTGGGCTTTGGGCCGAACCGCGTAGGCCGTCTATTAGGTCAGGCCCAGTTCACTTGGGCCTGCTATTGGGCTTGAGCGGTTAGGCCATATCCCATCATAGCCCCCAATTAGTCGAGTAACAACTATGCCGAGGTGGGGTGAAGAGTGTATTTTGCCGAAGTTAGTTGTTGCTCGGCTGAGGTTTTTGTCGGAGATTTTCTACCTTTTTATGCGGGGTTGGATTGAAGATTTGCACAGTTCGAATCGGGTTAGGTGGTGCCGTTCGGATGAGTTGGACGGTTGCCGAGGTCCGAACTGTGTTGACCGAAGTTGGATGGCAATGTTCTTCGTTAGGAGGATGTCGAGGTCCGAACTGAGCTGTCCGAAGTTGGATGGTGGTGTCCTTTCGTTGATAGGATACCGAGGTCCGGCGAATTGAGCTGTCCGAAGTTGGATGGTGGTGTCCTTTCGTTGATATGATACCGAGGTCCGAACTGAGCTGGCAATTTATCGTTCCGGACTGAGTTGAGCAATTTGCCAAGGTCCGAACTGTGTTGTCCGAAGTTGGATGCCAGAGTGATGATTGCACAATTAGACTGGCATGTCTGCGCGTCCTAGAATACGTCATATGTGCCAGGCGGTTAGTTGGCGCTCGAACCACGCGTGCGTCTACCTCACGTCAAGTCATGGTTAGCCACGTGGGAAGTTGAATAGGCAGTTTTGGGCGCCTATTTGTACTTTAAATAGGCCAGAGATAAAGAAACTGTTCACCTCCTTTATCCTCATCTGTTATATCCTCAGAGAGAATTTTCGAATCAGAGAAGCTTTTGATCATCTTTCAGAACCTTGCGAAGTTGAAGAAAAGCCATATTTGAAAAAGTATGTCTGTCTTCCTCATCCTCTTCTACGTCTTCTCCAATGGAAATTTCTGGATCTGCCCGATCATCTTCCTCCCCTGATAGTGAGGTTGAGATTAGGGATTACACCTGCTATACCTTGATGGGTAGGTCTAGGGGTGTTAGCGCTAGGGTTCGGAGATACCATCTGTCTGGGATGAGTACAAGGTCAGGGACGCTAGTTCGTCTCTGACCGCCGCTGATTTATGCAGAATAGTAAAGGAATTCCATATTCCGACGGAGGCATGGTGGTGCCTGCCGCAATCCGGGGATAGAGCTATGGCCCATCCGGAGGGATTTATTACCGTATATGTTAACGCCTTGAAGGCCGGCCTTAGGTTCCCATTGGCCCCCAATTTTTTAAGCATTCAAGAATATTTTCAAATTCGATATGCCGATTGACCCGAACTCCATTAGGTCGGTGGTTGGGCTAGGTTTTACTGTTATGGCCTCGGTGAGAAGCTTTCTTTTAAAGTCTTGATCGTTTTTAGCATCGAAATGCAGGAGGTGTGTACTACTTGTCACCTCGCAAGCGTTCAGGTGACTATCCCCGAAGGTGCCCAGTGGCAAAGTAAGTTCTTCTTTTGCGGTGATGGGCACCCGAGTTATAAGTGGGGCATGGGCGAGATGAGGATGTGAAGTGCGAGGCCTTGGGTGCCATAGAGAATGAGCTCAACACGTTCGGTGAAATATCTTGTAATTTCACCGAGGGGCGACTGAATGATGCCGGCCGAGCATTTATAGGTCGGAAGCTTCGGATCGGGGTCGATCGGGTGAGGCACCCCCATTTTCCTTATATCCTCATATTTACGATGTCGTTGTGCTAACTAACTCCTCTTTTTATTATGCAGTGAAGCTCGATTCTCGTAAGAAGGCGAAGGTGGCGGCTTCGTTGCCTCCAACACAGTCGCCGAGCCAGGGGCCACCGGCAAAGAAGACGAGGCGGACTGAGCCGAGCAAGGCACCCCTGGTGGTGGCCGATCTCATCCAGTTGGTGACGGCACCTCAGTCGAGGTCAGGTCCGACCTCGGCAGTAGATACCCGTGCTAGGATTACGTACGAGGTGCCGGTTCCCAGCTCCCCTATATCCTTCCCAAAGGTATAGGTTTATATCGTGTCTGCCGTTATTTCCTTCTGCTATGTGTTTCTTACTGTGTGATTTTCAGGATGCGACCACGGCGGCGGAGGATCTGCACCGTACGGTCGGGGATATGCACCGGATTGCCGATCTCATTATCGAGGGCGTCTCTCGATACGACGCTCTGGAGAGGGAGAGGGCCGCTGCTGAGGCCGCGAGGGCTGCTGCTGAGGCCGCGAGGGCCGATGCTGAGGTCGCAAGGGCCGCTGCTGAGGCCGCCCTGAAGAAGAAGACTCGGGCCTTGGAGGTGGCCCAGGCCGAGGTGAAGAAAGCACGAGAGGAGACGGCGGTGGCTGTGGCGTCGGCCGTGGGCGAGACGGAGAAGAAGCTCGTCGACGAGAGGAGTGCCCTGCTGGCGGGGCAAGGTCCAATGTTGAGAGCCTTTGCCAGCAGACTGATTGAATCAGAGACCTTCTCCGCCTTCCTCTCGGACCTGGCTGCCGTGCTCAGGACGCAGGTGGTATCCGACCATCTGGAGGAGTTGGCGGCCGAGATGCCCGAGTTCGACAAGGTCAAACATGGCTGGGTCGAGGTCGATCCCAAGGCGCAGCAGAAGGACTACGCTCGCGTAATTGCCGAGGCGAGGTCCTTCCCTCTGCTGGAGACCTTGCCGAGGCCGTCTCCCAGTGCAAGGAGGATGAAGATGCAGAGCTTCAGGAACTCCTTGCCGAAGTGCGGGCTGAAGCCGTTGGGCCGAGCTCGAGTCTTCCCTCTAATGGGGGCCTGCAGGAAGGTTCTAGTGAGCCCCGCCAAGAGGCTCAGGTCAGTGGACCTTTGTAATAGGTTTGATCTCCGGGGTCATTAGGATCCCGAGCTTTGTACAAACTCCCTCTTTATAAATGATAAATACATCTTTTTGAAATGAATGTGTTGCTTCTTGCTTTAGCACTCGTCTTCTGAATACATTGGGCTAGATCACGATCTTTTGACCAAGTTGAAAGAGGTCCGAGGTGCCCTTGTTGAGAAGGATGAAGAGGTGGTGTTCTGGAGGAGCCGTTCTGCCGAGCTGACTCAGGCCTTACACAACATTGATAGCCAAGTCGCAGGGGTCGGTAGCGATCGTCGCACCGGTGAAAAGCAACCGGTGTCAAAACGCGAGGTGGCCCTTCTTCAGGCAGACAATGAAGCCTTAAAACTAAAGATTATCAATCTCGAGGTCCAGAAGGTGGATGTCTCTGCTGACGGCCTTCAAGGGCGTTTGATACAATGTGAAGAGCAGCTTGAACTGGCGCAAGAGCAGCTGGCGAGGATCTCCGAAGAACATGCTGAATATGAGGCGGTGATCCGCCGATCTGGTGGTATTACCATATCCGAGGCCGATGACCGAGCTCAACTGCTGCTAGCCGAGGGCATGGTACTGAGGGACGAGGAGGGCCCCAATAGCAAGAGCTTTAAAGATTACCTCGAAGAGCTGGTCAAATGCCTCCAGCTTTATGAGGTCGTTCGCAAGCGACGTATGCTCGAGCCACGCAGTCGGGATCCAGCCGATGTGAGGGTTGAAGAAGTTGAAGTGGGTGGCGGCTATATGGACCACGCCGAGGTGCTCCGACTAATGGGTTCAGATATGACAGCAAGGTCATCTCGTGGTCGGGCCCCATCGTCGGGAGTTCGACGAGGTAGGACGTCAGCTCGGGGGCGAGGTCGTAGCCCTGGCAGGATGGCGAGATCGAGAGGCAGGAGTTCGACCTCGGCCCAAGGAGTATCCACTTCAGGTCGGGGCACCTCTGTGCCTGTTGAAAGAGCCTCTGGAGTAGGTCGTGGCGACGCCGACCTCGTTGACTGGGTGGAAGGCACCGAATTCATCCCGGGTATTCACCGTCGGCCCGGGGATTTTGTTGCGAACTGGTGCAGCTTTAGTGAGTCTTGGCGAGGTGCAGCTCGGAGACCCGAGTGATCTGTATATAGCTTAGGACTTGGTTTTTAGTCATAAATGTATTTAGACTTTGTACCGAAGTGTATATTTTCCCTATAAAGAGGTACAAATATAGCTTAGGACTTGGTTTTAGTCGTAAATGTATTTAGACTTTTTACCGAAGTGTATATCTTCCCAATAAAGGGGTGTAAATTGTACGAGATCCGATTTGAACGTCGTGTGCACGTAGATGTTTCAAATTAATGAGTAATCTGTATGTGTTTGCCTTGTTTGTCGAGAAATATCGATAGGGGTGGTCCCCTGACGCGCGCTTAGTTTTAGTACCCTACTTTGTAGGTTTGTCATCCTCGCAAGGGCGTTCCTTTTGAAGGTAAATTATGTTTCATCCGAGTTGAGAACGGTTTTCACATAGATATAAGATGCGTGAGTAATCCACTCATACGCGAAAACATATGTTTTATTGATAAGTAAATGACATCGTGCTTTGTAAAAATAAAAAGAGGGCTAACATAATGCCGACGTGAAATGAAAGCTATGTAAAATACCTCATCAGGTGGGTGATATGCCAGGTTCGGGGGATAAGTGCACCGGATAGGTGAGCAAGCTTATAGGCCCCTTTGCCGAGGTCCTCGTGGACGCGGTATGGGCCTTCCCATGTCGGGTCCAATTTATTAAGGCGCTCGACTTTACTGACTTCATTGTTTCGTAGGACGAGGTCGCCTACTTGGAGTGTGGAGGCTTTCACCCTCTTGTTGTAGTACTTTACGACCTGGCATTTGTACTTGGCTTCATTGATGAAAACGAGTTCGCATTTTTCCTATAGAGCATCGAGGTTGACGCGTAGGTTCTCCTCGTTGCCCTGCTGGGCAAAGTGAAGAGTTCTTGGGCTCGGGGCACCGATCTCAGCTGGTATAACGCCTCGATGCCGTAGACTAAGCTGAAGGGTGTTTCACCGTGGGAAGTCCGAGGTATCGTTCTGTATGACCAGAGGACTTGAGGGAGATTTTCAACCCAATCCCCTTTAGCTCGATCTAGCCTCTTTTTCAATCCTTGTACGATCGTACGGTTTGTCACTTCGGTCTGATGCGCCGTTCGCCGTGGGTGTGCAACCGAGGTGAACTATTGTTTGATCTGGAGCTCTTCACACCATTCTCTGAAATTTTGTCGATTTAGGCGGGTGCCGTTATGCGAGATCAAGACATGTGGTATGCGAGCGGTAAACTATATTTTCCAAACAAATGTCGAATCCTTTTGCTTGTGAGGTTTGAAAGAGGCTCGCCTCGACCCATTTAATGAAGTAATCTATGGCTACAACCAAATACCAAGGCGGCGGTGCTCGGTCAAAGGACCAACGATGTCGATTCCCCACTGCATAAAAGGCCAAGAACTTTGTAGGCTATTGAGGTCGGTTTGAGGTAGCTTCTTGATTGTGGCGTGAAGCTGGCACTTCGGACACTTCTTGACGAGCTCGGCCGAATCTTGGATGAGGGTGGACCAATAATATCCTGACCTCAGTGTTTTTGAGAGAGCTCGTGACCCGATGTGACTTCCACAAGATCCCATGTGGATCTCGTTGAGTACATAGTCCGCGGCCCAAGGCATCTCAGGAGGGGTTGAAGGTAGGATTTCCTGTAGAGAGTTCCTTCATGAATAAGGTACTTCTGGGACTTGATCATCATTTTTTTGGCTTCGAGCCGATCCTGCGGTAGTACGCCTTCTTCCAGGTATGCTCTTATAGGAGTCATCCAGTTCTGTTCGATCTCAATGATGATGCCGATGTGGGGCTCCTCGATACTTCTGGATTGAACTTCCTCCACTGGTGGATTTGTAGATGACGAGGCTAATTTGCTGAGAATGTCAGCTCGGCTGTTCTCTCCTCGCGGGATTCGGTGAATTGTGAAATACCTGAAATAGTTTAGCATCTCTTTAGCCTTCTCAAGGTATTGCTTCATCCTATCCTCTTTGGCCTCGTATTTTCCTAAGACCTGGTTTACCACCACCTGAGAATCTCCAAAGATCTGGATTTTTTCCACTTTTAATTCCTTTGCGAGACGGAGTCCTGAGATCAGTGCTTCATATTCCACCTCGTTGTTTGTGGTCGGGAAGGAAAACCGAAGTGCATAGGTTACTTCTTGTTTTTCCGGCCGAAGCGGGATGCTGCCCACGCCACTGTTTTGCCTGAGCTCAGTCACGTATATCCGCCAATGACCATCGGTGGGTTGAGGGCCTATTCTTCCATTGTAAGGGCGGAGGTCGGGGTCACCTTGCTGGTAGGATTGACCTAGGTAAACTTGGCTTCTACCAGGAAATCAGCCAGAGCTTGCCCCTTTATGGCAGGTCGGGGTGAGTATAAGATGTCATGTTCGCCGAGCTCCAGTGCCCACTTAGCTATGAGTCCTAACGATTCAGGTTTTGAAAGGACTTACCTAAGGGATAAGTCAGTCAGTACCTGAATGGAATGGGCTTGAAAATAAGGTCGGAGACGTCGCTTGGCGTTCACCAGTGCCAACGCTATTTTTTCGAAGCTGGTGTACCTAGTCTCCGGTCCTTTGAGAGCTCGGCTGATGAAATAAATAGGGAGTTGTCGTCCGAGATCATCTCGCACCAGTACCGCACTGATTACCTCATCCGAGGCGGCCAGATATAAGGAGAGGAGCTCGTTTTCTTTTGGGGCAGACAGTGTGGGCAGGTCGGTGAGGTACTCCTTTAGCTGTGTGAAGGCGACATGGTGTTCTTCCTCCCAGGCGAAATCCGGGGCTCTCCTCAAGATTTTAAAAAAAGGGAGTTATTTCTCGACTGCCCGGGATAGGAACCTGCTGAGGGCGGCCAAGCATCCGGTGAGTTTGTGGATCTCACGAACTGTCTTTGGCACTTGCATGTCAAGTATCGTCTTCACTTTGGTGGGATTAGCCTTCAAGCCTTCTTGAGAAACCCAACATCCCAAGAATTTCCCCGTTTTTACCATGAACGTGCATTTTTGGGGGTTGAGCTTGAGGTTGACCGACCTGAGGAGCTGGAGGATAGTTCTGAGGTCCTCGGCACAACTTGCCGTTTTTTGGCTTTTGACCACGATGTCGTCGACGTAGACCTCGACGATCTTCCCTATGTGATCTTTGAATATTGCGTCCACCATTCTTTGGTAGGTAGCTCCAGCGTTTTTCAATCCAAAAGGCATTTTTCGGTACGCGAAGACACCGAAGTCAGTAATGAATGCCGTTTTTGGAACATCTTCCTTATTCATCAAAACTTGGTGGTACCCCTTATATAGATCCAGAAAACTGAAGATCTCGTGGCCCACCAATACCTCCACCTTCTTATCAATATGGGGGAGGGGATAATAATCCTTTGGGCAGTGTTTATTCAGGTCGGTATAGTCGACACACATGCGCCACCCCCTACTGGCTTTCGGACCACGACGGGATTAGCCATCCAAGTTGGGTACTTGACCTCGAACAGGATCTTGGCCTCCTGGAGTTGGGTCACTTCGTCCCTTATGACCTTGCTGCGCTCTGCCGCAAACGCCCTTTTCTTTTGTCGAACTGGTTTGGTAGCCGGGTCGATGTTGAGTCGATAAGTGATGAGCTCGGGTGAAACTCCGGTCATGTCGAGTGGGGACCATGCGAACACGTCCTTGTATTCCCTCAGAAGCTGTATGACATGCTGTCGAATATCAGTGGGACCTTGGGTGTCGACCTTAACAACCTTGGAGGGATCGTCGTCATATAGTTGAAGGTCGTCAATCAGATCATCCCGGGGTGGCAGCTTCTGAGGGTTCTGTAATTGCTAGGCCTGAGGTAAGGCCTCGTCTTGGGTTGAGACTCTCAGGCATTCTTTAGCTGCCGTTTGGTCACCCTGGATACTTAACACCCCCGCCGGGGTGGGTATCTTGATGGTGAGGTGGTAGACCGAGCAGACGGCCTTGGTGGCATAGAGTCAGTCTCTCCCGAGGATGATGTTATATGGAGAGGGAGCCTTGACCAGGAAGAATTGAACGGCTTTGGTGACCGACCTGGGAGCACGTCCTACGGTGACCGAAAGGGTGATAATGCCTTCTTGTTGTATCACCTCCTGAGTGAAGCTCCGTAGCTTAGGCGGTCTTTGGATGAATTTTGATCCCTCCGACCTCGAGTTTGTCTAAGCGGCTTTGAAAAATGATCTTGTGAGGCACCGATGTCGATGTAGACCCTATGGACGTTCTTATTACCCACCATTGCTTGTATGGTAATAGCATCTTGATGGGGCATGATCTTGGGTACTGGGTCGTTGTTGGAAAATACGATGCTCTCACCGTCCCCAAGTCGCTTGTTTTTTGGCTCCTCGGGGATCGGTCTCCGAGCTTCGGTTTTCAATGACGACCTCGTAGTACCTATAGGGAGTCCGGTGATGGCGTATGCTTGCTCCATTGCGTTGGGCCGTCGTCCTCATCATCGTCAGGGTATGTCATCTTCGAGGTCTGCCCACAATTGTTGCCACCTCCATTCTTTCCTTTGCGCTTCTTGCTGTCCGACTCAGATGTGGTGCGGTCGAGATATTTCTTAAGCGCCCCTCCTTTGACGAGCTCGTCTATCTTCGAGCTCAGGTTTCTGCAGTCATCGGTATTGTGACCATACCCCTGATGGTAATCACAATACTTGTCTTTCGACCTCTTCTTGGATCCTCCTTTTATGGGAGGTGGTTTCGGGAAGAGCTCGGCGTGGAGTTCAAATATCTCCGCCCTTGACTTGAGCAGATGATGCGCGTTATTGCCAGGGTTTGGCCGAGGTCCCAGTCTGGACTCTATTGGGCCTTTTTTGATTCTATCGAAGGCACTTCGGCGATCAGTGCCTCTTCCTCGATCATCTAGCTTCTTCCTCTCGATCTTCTGCTCGTCCCATGCCTCTCTCTTTTTACGATCCGACTCGTCCCCTTTGACATAGTTATCCACCGGGGTCCAAAGGCTACTCGCCGTCTTCGGCTTCTCCCTGGTGATTTCTTTGTTTAGTGCGCCAGGTCGGATCTGTTTTTTAACGCATTGATGATGTAGAGATCGTTACTCTCATCGATCTTAAGGGATTCCTTAATAAATCGTGAGACGAAATTTGACATCGTCTCGTCTCGTCCTTGGCGGATGGTGAGCAGGTCGGATGATGGTTGCTGAGGTGGCATCTTTTGGTTGAAGCCACTGAGGCGATCCATGAGATCTACGAAGTGTGTATCTTTGTTACGGCGAGTGAGGTGAACCATCGTCGTGCGTTGGAGACCAACACCTCGGGGAAGATCTTGCACATGTGAAAATCTTCCATTCCTTGATTTGCCATGTTAGTAGTATAAGCAAAAAGGAAATCAGAGGGATCTCCGAGGCCATCGTAGGCGGCGATGTTGGGTGCCCGATATCGTTGCGGCATGGGTGTATCCAAGATTTCCCTGGAGAAAGGAGAGATGATCCGTTCGTGCCGGTCGAATCCCGGTAGCTCGTTGCCATCTCTCTCAGGAGGGGTGGAAGACCGATAGCGACGTCTATCGTCTCTTTGATGAGGAGATCGACTCCGCCTCTCCTCTCTTTTGTCCCGTTTAGCCACGAGGACGTTGTACCGAGGTGAGTTACTTCGGCAGCTGTACCGAGGTGATCGACTCCGCGGGTGGTGCCGGGGTGAATGATTATGGGCGACCTATCGAGGTGATCGACTTCGGACAACGTGCCGAGGTGATCGTCTTCGGCCATCTCACCGAGGTGAGCATCCTTGGTCATTTCGGAGAGGTGAGCGACGTCGGGCGCCCGTGACTGCCAGTCCGGGAGTTCTTGAGGTGCCCGTTCCGTTCGCCCTCTGACTCAGAAAATTTTGAAATTGGCGATATTGGCGTTGAGGAATTGAATCTGGCTCTGCCGAGGACCTCGTGAGATTGGTGAACCGCTTGTTCACGGTGTTGAGTCGGCATCTCCCTTTCGATGGGCGGCGATCACGAGGGTGTATAGGAAGGTCCTCTATGTAACCCTCGGTGTGTTGTTGCTATCGGCGGCCGCGATCTCCTTTCCCGGAGTTGCGTTACTGACTTGGTCGGGGTCTTGGATCGTCCATTACCGGCACCACCGGCGGTGCTAACATTTGCACGAGTCCTTGCCATTGATTTTGTGTAGAGAAACGAAGCTTTTGTAGGAGTTTCCCACAGACGGTGCCAATGATAAATCTTGTGTGTGCGAGATTTATGAAAACAGTAAAGAACACGAGAGGCTTTTACGTGGTTCGATCAAAAGAAAGATCTACGTCCACGGAGGTATGATTCCTCAATACTTTCACTATATGCGATTACAATGAATGTATCAAAAAGCTCGAGTGTCCAAATAGTTGTCAACCCTTCTATCTTCAACCTAACCTCTATTTATACATATTGCGGATCCTTTAAGATTGCTGCAGATCCGATCTCTCTCTGGCGATATCTCATCCTTGAATATCTCCTTCAATATCTCTTCTTAGATTCGATCTTGAATAGGGTTTAGATGTTGGGCTTTGGGCCGAACCGCGTAGGCCGTCTATTAGGTCAGGCCCAGTTCACTTGGACTGCTATTGGGCTTGAGCGGTTAGGCCATATCCCATCATAACCTCTGTCAAACTGTTTCAGTTTTGGTTAGCTAATGTACACAAGTATACTACTACTTCGGCATACATATATTGCTAAATAAATTAATACAAATACAATTTAGGTGGTAGTTAGTATGCATGAATGAAACTAGATAAGAATGAAATTGACTTTGAAATGAAATAGTGAGAGGAATGAAATCACTACAAGAAATGCGCTCGAACAACGACGGAAATACGACGGATAAATTTCCATCGTAGATCACCGACGGAACAACGATGGTCTTAAGACGGGACCTCGCTTTCTATATATGTAAAACATTCCATCGTCATTCCGTCGTTTATTAACGACGGAATTAAGTCCGTCGTTGATCAACGACGGAACGACGACGGAGTTAGTCAACGACGGAATTACGACGGACATTTTCTACGACGGATCAACAACGGAGTGTTCCGTTGTTGATCCGTCATTGAGTTTGTCCATCGTAATTCCGTCGTTGAATTTTCGTCGTTGATTTTTTAAATATACATGGGATTCCATCTCTGATTTTTCATTCGAATCGAAGTGAATCCTAAATCAGATCCGCGCCGCACGCCGCCTTCCCTTGCCTGCATGACATCGTCTTCCCTCAGTGCCGTCAGCTCTCGTCGGACTCGTCCCGTCTCCTGCACGCCGTCGTCTTCTCCGTCTTCTCCCTCGTAGGACTCGTCCCGCCGTGGCCGTCGTCGCCTTGCCTCACACCCGTCCGGCCCCTCCCCTGCCTCGCCCCACCCTGCCCCACCCAGCCTCGCCCAGCCTCGCCTCACCTCCGCCCCAGGACGCCACGGCCTCTGCCCATTCCCGGCACAGGTATTTCGTTTTTCTTTGGAGTGATCTTTATCATAACTGTATGGTTGATGGTATCATTTATTTCTTTGGAAATCTTATGGTATGTAGGGTTGTCATACGTGTGTATAAAGGATGTGAAATATTGATTCATAACTATCGGCCTTAATCTTGAGATCGAGTTGAGCGTTGCTGCCCCTTGGACTGCAAAGCAATTAGCTGGGAGTCATTTTCGTGTAAATTACATTGCACCAATGCCCTTTAATTCTTACTTTGTTTAGTGTTAAGCAAACGTCACTAAATTTCCATTTTATTTGTATTACGTCAGTGGCGTTTCATCATAGTATTAAAAAAGTGACTATATATATTGAGGTCTTTCTTTAAGTATTTCCCAATATTATAGTGATGTTTTGAAGTAAACGTATCATTGCAACAGGACCATATAATATTCCGCAATACCGTAATAAACTAATGATGTTGAATCTAAAATCTAGTTGTATTAAACTCTTCCTTGATAAATCCGGTAAGAATTTTAAAAACTTAAAAATAAAGAACAAAATTTTCTCTTAAAATTGAGTATTTTGTTTAGTACAATTTTCGTGCTAGAGGGAATCCAATAGCTTCATAGAGCGCAATGCATTGATGATTGACATTAACTCTAGTAGTTTCGTGCTTGTCAATCCGTTGGCTCTAGGTCCATTAACCTCTTTATAACTTGTAATACAGAGCATTAGAGAAGAGGAATGGAGTTTTCATTGTGGCCTATGCCTATCAATATGGTGAAGTTGGTTTTGAGTGCTTTTAATTAGCTCGCTTGAATATTATCCTTGCTGCTGCTGCTGCTCTCTCTCTCTCTATTTGTGTGTGTGTCGTTTGCTTAATGTGTTCTTGCTGGGTGGTGCCGTTGTAAACAGAGTCTAGGAGGTCCTCCCAGCGCCTTGTGAAGGCCACTTCATCGGAGGAGAGCTCTCTCGATAGCAATGAATTGTTCAATGACCTCAAAGAAAAGGTACATGACTGCACCCTCAATACTTGATGTTTGTGACTACCTCACTGTTTGATGATGATCTCTTCATTAGTGGCATGTGTAAGACTGTATATTCTATGCTTGATTGTTGACAATTTCAAACTAAATGTGTAAGTAAGATGCAATTTATTTTCATGTTCAGAAACATAGATGCAAATGGAAATGATCTTGAGGAGGTAAAAGGATCACTGGAAAAGGCTCTTGAGGAAGCAAAAACTTCATTGGAAAAAGCTGAGTATGTTGCTTTCCAAATTATTGATGCAGTAGCATCATTGAGTTGTGGGACATGCATCGTTCTTCTACACATTCGATTCGTCATGGTGTCATCAACGTTGAAAAAAAGTCTATCGTGAATGATCAAGATGTGCAAGAAGTGAAGAGCGAGATGCTTAAGATTTTATACGAAGTTGTTTGAGAAAAAATAGATGATGAATAACTTATTTTCTTATTGTATTAATATTATCCAAAATTGTATTTGAATGTTGCAAACATTTTAGTTTTATTATAAGTTTATTTTGAATCTTGCATTGATTTTTGTTATTATTTTATTGAATATTGAAAATAAAATATGTAATCTATTAAAAAACTAAAATACCGGCGGGTCAATGACGAATAGTGTCCGTCGTTGATCGACGACGGATCATTGTCCGTCGTTAGTCAGGACTGTCCGTCGTTGATCGACGACGGTCGTGCGTACACACCAACAACGCCTGTATCCGTCGAGAGTCCGCCGGTGAATCAACGACTGACTATGAGTCCGTCGTTGATCGGAATAGCGACTATGTTTACACCGACGGTTTATGTCCGTCGTTGTTCCGTCGTTATTTTCGATCACCGACGGACATATTCGGTATAACGACGGAAAATTCCGTCGTTAATCACGTAAATTCTTGTAGTGAATGAAATAAACATGTGATTCCTATGACGGATATGTAAATGAAATGAACTTATTTGAATGAAATAAAATAAATGGAATAACCATTATTATTATTATTATTATTATTATTATTGTTATTAAATTTCACGATTGTAGTTGTCGATGCTACGACGTTCTCGTAGAGTCGTGGATGAGCTTGCGATATCATTGATGGAAGAAGTGTTAGGTGAAATTTTATTTTATATAATTACAACAATGTCATTAGAAGGTGAAATGGAACAAAAATCCACATCAATTAACCTATACTCCACCTAAGAATTAGGCTAGGTGATTCATCATCCAGACAATGGATTCTTTGATGCGAGATCTTTTATAAATCGTAATTTGGAGATATTTTCTAGAATATGCTGAAAGATGCGGTGTTTTGTTTTAAAAACATAAGTTGGAGACATTTTTTGAAACCTGTTCAAAGTTGGGAACATAAAACATGATTAACAAAAAAAAAATATTATTCAATGTAATTAATGTTGCAATGTATTTAATTAAACTTGACTAAATTCCTAGCGTAAATTAATTCTTGAATTGGTCACAGCCTCAATCAGTAGTTATTTTGTGTTCCGTTATTTATGGCCTTCAAAGTTTTTTAATGAGCACTTTATAGTTTAAATGCTAGTATATAATAGGAATATCAACAAGATGTAAATTGGTTTTCAAAAAAATAAAAATAAAAAATAATAATAATAGTAGTAGTCCTTTTCCAGATTTGAAGTTTCTTCGTAAGTATAATGATGGGTTTGTATTTTTGGAGTATTTCCAAGATAGCTTGTACCATAAATGTCAAAATTATATATATAATAGAGAAGTGGATTGTTGCAATATTATATTTGCATGTTTATTTGAAAGAAACTAAAGAATTGAAAGCTATAATAGATTAATAGAGAACAAAGAATAATAGAAAGAGCCAATAAATTATACAAAAAAAAGAGTGATTGATATGGATCTTTTATATCCCAAAACTTACAAAAGACTAATTATAAGTTGAATACTAAAAATAGAGAGCGAAAAAAATATACTTGACTTGTAAATTTGATAATTTGGGTCATAATGTATGAGGCATAGTTTTGTTAATATTTTATGGTGTAATTTGTGTTTGAAACATCTTGTATGCGTTTTTTTGTTTAATTTGTTATAACCTCTGTCGAACTGTTTTAGTTTTGGTTAGCTAATGTAACACACGTATATTACTACCTTGACATACATATATATAATAGAGAAGTGTTTTAGTTTTAGTTTTAGTTTTGTTTTAGTTTTTGGTTAGCTAAATACACTAATACAAAAACACCTTAGGTGGTGGCTGGTACGCAAGAATGAAATTAGATAAGAATAAAATGGACTTTGAAATGGAATAGTGATAAGAATGAAATGAAATAAACATGTGATTCCTATAACTGATATGAATAAGGAATGAACGAATATGAATGAAATAAAATAATTAAAATAATCATTATTATTAGTAGTATTAGTTTTGTTATTGTTGTTGTTATTATTATTATTATTAGTTTTGTTATTGTTATTTTTATATTATTATTATTAAGTAATATAAATATTAATATTATAATTTATTGTTATTAATTATTATTATTATTATTTATTTATTATATTAATAATATTTATCAATATTATAATTTACTATTATTATTATTACTATTAATTTATTATTATTATTATTATTATTCATTTCATAAGAAAAAAATAAAAAAGAATAATTTTATTATTTTAAAAAAATTTGGTTAAACCCCATGTTAATATGAATATGTAATACATATGGAAGGGGTGAAATGATTAATCTCATATTCATGAGAATAAATATTACTTTGGGAATAGTGATTCTGGCTATAAAAATCTTACCAGTTATATGATTGTACATTGACACAATAATTATCATTACATTTCTACGTATCAGCCACTACTTTAGACAAATATATATAGTGCTATACAGAACATAAATATTTTACTAATTTAACACATATAGTATTGTTCATTTCACGCAAAATAAAATGTATGGATAAACATGATGAAAAAATTGAAAGTATAAAAAAAAGTTAGGCCGGATCTATATGTGTGTGAACTCTTTAACCATGCTACATGCTTTTGAATATATTAAATATAAAAATAAGTTAGGCCGGATACATGCTTGTGGATATCTTGAAATTTATAATAACCATTATTTCGGACTTTATTTATTTATCTTCAAAAGATGGCGCAATTGCTTTCCCATGTGAAACATCCGTGGCGCAAATGGGAAATTATCCGATTAGTTTCAAATGAAAGACTTAGGAGATGCAGCATACATTCTTGGGATCAAGGTTTACCGAGATTGCAAGAGGAAAATGTTGAGCTTATCTTAGGCGTCTTATAGTGATACTGTGATTACTCGTTTTAGCATGCAGACCACCAAGAAGGGATTGCTACCCTTCACACATGGTGTTCCTTTATCTAAGGAGCAGCCACCTATGACTGCAAAGGAGATACAGAAAATGAGACAAGTTCCTTACGTTTCCGCCGTAGGAGGTCTCATGTATGCCATGCTATGTACGTGACCCGATATCTGCTATGCGGTAGACATAGTAGCTAGATATCAGTCTAAACCTGGATAAGCTCATTGAATTGCGATCACGAAAGGACTCGAGATTATGAGCTAGTTTACCAGCGGATAGTCTAATGCCTTTGGGTTATTGGACTCAGATTTCCAAGTCGACCGTGATGAGAAAAAGTCTACCCAGACTATGTGTTTACCTTGGGAGGAGGGCCGTATCTTAGCGGAGTGCAAAGCGGCGATGCATTGCGGACTCTACCATGGAAGCTGAATATGTAGCCGGAGGAGGCTGCTAAGGAAGCGGTATGGTTCAAAACTACCTCATGGATCTAGATGTGGTACCTCGTTTGCCCAAGAGTATCATAGTGTCTTGTGATAACTCGGTGCGATGGCAAACTCGAAGGAACCACGGACCCACAAGGTGACCAAACACATATAGAAAGTACCATGTCACGAGAAATCGTTAGGCGAGGGGCGTCTTGATTGAAAAGATTGATGCTGCGGATAACCTAGCTGACCTATTCACGAAGAGCTTGCCGCAAAAAGTCTACGAAGAGCATGTTCAAGAACTTGGATTACGCAAGATGACACACACTTAGAAAGGAAACTTTTGTATAAGTGGGTGAAGCAAAGTGATGGTGTTGTTTGTAATAGCTAGTAGAGTGACACATTGTATACTAAAAGTTTGCTTTTGTATAAGTGGGAGATTGTTGGATTTGTATACTGAAAGCAGATTGGTTGAGCTTGTATACAATGTTTCTTGTTACCACTATTACAATCTCACATCGAATTGTTTACTTGATTGCATATGTATGTCCCTTTGTCTCGTATAAAGTTAGATCATACAATGTGTGAAGATCACGAAGTGCGTATGATTGGTCGAGCTTAATGCGATATAAAAGGATCTGGCGGGGCGACTTGAGGACGAGTTGTCGGTATAGGCTGCATATAGATAAGTGACTTGACTTGGTTGCTTGTCTATCTTGGTACATCTCCGATAAGCACTATTACCCGTTTATTGATGATATATTTAGATGATTCTAGATACATTAAGTGCGTTTATTGAGTCGAATTTAATGTTTTTAATTATTTTTGGAAGATCTGCTCTTGGGGTTCCTCTTTGATGTTTTGTAGGCTTTTCGGTGATAATCGATGCACAAGGCAAAGATGTAACCAAAGATGATGATGTTGGTTGTATCTTTGGAAGCATTTTGGTTGAGCTTGTATCTGATGTTTGTTTCTGTTACCACTATCACAATCTCTATCTGAATTGTTTACTTGATTGCATATGTATGTCCCTTTATCTCATATATAAGTTAGATCATACGATGTGTTGTAGATCACGAAGTCCGTATGATTGGTCGAGCTTAATGAGATATAAAAGTATCATGACTAAGACAACTTGAGGACGAGTTGTCGGTATAGAGCTCATGGTATAGATAAGAAGTGACTTGACTTGGTTGCTTGTCTATCTTTGGTATGTCTCGGCGTATTGATGGATCATAGTGAGATGGGTTCTTCTATCTGATCATCGTGAAGAACCTAGATCTCGGTGACTTTACGTTGATCTAAACCTCGATAAGGTATTAGGTGAGTATGAGTTGCTGACCATCACTTTGACTTGTTATGGGTGAGGGTGATAAACACGTTTTTTACACGTTTATTGTTGATAATTTAAGATGAATTTAGATCTATTAAGTGCGTTTATGTATTGGATCTTAATGCTTTTATATATTTTGTGAATCTTGCTCTTGGGTTCATCTTTGGTGTCTTGTAGGCTTATAAGATGATAATCAAAGCATGGAGCAAGAAGCGAGAAAAGAAGGGCAAAAATAGGGGCTAGCGGTCACCTTGCGACCGCTAGCCCGATCATGTTGAAGATGGGCCTCGGGCGATGTCTCACGACCGACCTAGCGACCGCTAGGTCGGCCGCGAGGAAAAACCACCGCAGCGACCACGCCACGCGACCACGAGACGTGGGGCAAAATGCCTCCGAAAAAGAGCTACTGTCCGATTTTTTCCGACCAAGGCTAGCGACCGCGAGCCCGATCGCGAAGCACACTTAACGGCCGCAAGTCCGGCCCAAGCCAAGAAGAAGCGCAGCAGATTCCTAGCGACCGAGCTCGCGACCATGACTCGACCGCAAAATGGTTGGGCAAAAATTAGGGTTTCACCTTTGCCTATAAATAGGGCATTCGCCCCTCGCCCCCATACCCTTTTAGCACGTTTTTACTCAGTTTTCTCTAGTTTTTCCTATTTTTGCACTCTAACTTTGATTTGGATCCATCTAACATTAGTTTTTACATTGTTTTACTTTAGTTCTACGATTTGTTAACGCTTTGGAACGTTTTTGTCCCAACAAATTCCGTATTTTCTCGTTTTTCGCTGAGGTTGGGATACGAACCCAACGATTGTTCTTCAGACGCCGCATTACGGGTTTTATCTATATAATTTCTATTTCTATGTTTATTTTGTATTTTATTCCGTTTATTATGTCTAGCTAAATTCCGTTCTAATCCTTGGGTTTGCATGATTCTATCCTAAATGTTGTGATTCCTGCTATTACTATTTACTTTCCAGGCATTGATTTATGATTCTTGGTGCTTAATTATATATGTTAATTTCTGATCAATCTTGATGCATATCTAGTTGCCAGTTAATTACTTAACCGTTTTAATTGTCAATCGATCTTGAATGCTTAATACGAATAAACGCTTGAGTCGTGGCGAGATAGGAACATTCGTAGGAAGCATATTCTTTGTGATCCTTTTGGGTTACTTATTTTCACCTAGAGGCGTAATGATAATAGGGAAAATTAGTAATCAACTACTACAATTGTAAATGGCGAAATTGTTGGTTACATATGTGATCTTCCATCTTATGCGGATTAAAATTGGTTAATAAGCGGGATAAACATACGTTGTGGGTAGGATTAATGCATCCACAGGGTTAGTCTTTCTATCTTATTATCTCTTTGAGTTTTTATTGCTTTCGTTTATTTTTAAGTTGTTACCTCTGCTTTGGATTTAATATTGAAGCCCTAAGCGCTTATAAACAAAACTGTTCTTGGATAATGATGAATTGTTGTTGAGTTAGTTCTCGTGTTTTCGTGTTACAATCCATGTGGATACGATACTCGACTTACCTTTATACTTGCACGTTTTCGTGTTAAAAAGGTGAGCGATCAGAGGGTTACATGAGTTAACCCAAGATTCTTTGCATCTTGGGTGGTGGTAGTCTTGTATGTCATGCTAGTTACATGTGTCGAGTCACCGTATCCGTTTAGGATGATGGCGTCCCTTAAGTAGCTCAAAGATTTATTGTACTAAATCCTGCGGTTGAGTTATCTCAAGTACAATAATAAGGTTGAGTAGTACTACTTAGGAATTATAGATATTAATTATTTTAAGCGATCGAGCAGCGTAAATAATTAATGGACGTCTTGATATCTTAAATCGAGGATTCGTGAAGTCTAAGTGCAAGCCCGACTCGACTTGGAAATAAAGGGGTAAGTAAGCATTTATTCTCTAGTGGCATGAATAAATGTTTATGAATTAATTTATGTTACGGGTGAACATAAGATAATTAATTTATTTGAGGCCCATCTTTATTCCTTGCATTTGATCCACAGGTGGCCGTCCAGGGCTGGAGCTTAGTAATTCACCCCTCTCTTATAGAGTCCCTGGGACTCGACAATCCTCTCTATCTTAAGTGTTATCATTATATTTATTAGATATGCATAAATTCTATCTTGATAGGATTTAAGATTGCATTATAAATATAAGGTGAGAGAAAATCAAACCCTAATCCAATAGTAAATTTTTGAGAATTACTATTCCAAAATAGTGAGATTTTGAAAACTCTAAGGAGGAAGAAGGCGAATTTCTATAGCACTCTCCATAGATTGTCCTTACTCGGCATTGGAGTTTAGGCAATCGGGATACAGTCCAGAAGATCAAAGCACGAGTCTTGATCCATTCTTTTCCAATAAATTTGTAGGTAAACACGAGAAAACACCAACGTGTTGCAATTAATTATATAGGTGTATGCTAGGTATATAATCAATGTATGATGAATTAAATATCCAAGATAGATCATCGGAAGAGGGTTAAAATCAGATTTTCCTACAGATGAAATGGATATTATAAGTATGGGTGTGAAAATTTTACAATGTTAAAGAGTATCTCGATAGTCCATAGGCGTAAACGGATCGGAATTCGGAGTTCGGACGTAAGAGAACGGAGCGAAACAGCAAAGTCGCGCATTCTACGTAGGAGCTCACGACCATCCTCGCGGCCGCTAGGCCGGCCGTGAGAAAGTGCCCAGAACGTATCGGGCTGAGGTCGCGACCGAACTCGCGGCCACGAGGCGGCTGGGCGCGAATTAAGGTTCAGCCATGCGCCTATATATACCCCTAGGCTTGCCCATGCGCCTCTAAGACGCAACACCTTTATTTTGGATGATTTTTCTTCAGTTTTCTTCAGTTTTTCACATACTCTCATCCTAGCTTTAATTTACTTTCATCTGGGCTTTAGATTTTCATCGTTGTACATTTATTCTCGCATTGTGTCGATTGGGCGGTTTGATCGAGCGAAGTCCGTTTTCAGTTTTCTTCTTGGGTTTGGATTGAACCCAACCTTTATTCTTCAACGCTGCATTACGGGTTTTATCTATTTAATTTCTATTTGTATGTTTAATTCATATTTTATTTTGATTATTATGTCTAGCTAAATTCCTATTCTAATCCTATGGTTTGTATGATTCTATCTAAGTGTCGTGATTCTGCTAGTTGCTATTTACCTTCCAGGCATTGATTTGTGATTATTGGTGCTTAATAATATCGTTAATTTCTTATCAATCTTAATGCATATCTAGTTGCCGATTGAATATATGATTTAATTGTCGATCGATCTTGAATGTGCAATCTGAATAAGCTTTGAGTCGTGGCGAGATAGGAACATTCGTGTAAACTATTATTTGTGATCTTTTGGGTTACTAATTTTCACCTAGAGGCGTATGATAATAGGAAAAATTAGTAATCTACTACAATTATAAATGCTGAAATTGTTGGTTACATATGTGATCTTCCATCTTGTCTAGATTAAAATTGGTTAATAGGAAGCAAGATAAACATACGCTGTGGGTAGGATTAATGCATCCCTAGGGTTAGTCTTTCAGTCTTATTATCTCTTTGAGTATTTGTTTATTTGTCTTTATTGTTTTATTTTGTTCTTGGCTTTGAATCTAAGATTTGAAATCCCAAAACCTTTTCCAAAACCAAATCTGTTACTTGGATAATGATGAAGGATTGTTGAGTTAGCTTCTGTATTTTCGCGTTACAATCCCCGTGGATACGATACTTGACTTACCTATCTACTTGCACGTTTTCGTGTTATAAAATAGTGAGATTAAATTTTGTTTGTCCTCAAACAGACTAGAACAAGAGAGAGACGACTAAAGACAGGCAAAGAGACGAACGGCAAAAGCAATAAGCCTCGGAGCAATGAGCCATAAATGATTCGATCAAATGAATCAAATCACAACATCTTTCATTAAACTCCACAAATCATAATAATCATAAGTACAAGCCTTCTTAAACCTGAATCCTCACAACATCGATGTATATATAGAAAATCTCAAACACTCAAGTATATCAAGGAGGATGTGTATACTCTCAAAGTTTAAAAACACATGGAATCTACCATAAGCTTGCAAATCGTCTAATTCTCCATTGCTCGAATATGTGCTCAAGAACTAAGATCAAGAAGGTCTTATACAAGGTTATAATATAGGCTCTTTGGTAAGGTAGGGTATATTTAGGCTAAGTGACTAATAATCCCATAATGAGAAACACCATAAGTATCATAAGACACAATTCCCAAACTTTCACAATTCATTTCACTTCTCTATACCAAGAAGTCATTTTTCTTTAAGAACTCCATAATTATCATATAAGTGATATACTCATCTCAAACACTAGCCACTTACCCATTTATATTCTTTTCGCACACTTGTGCTAACTCTTTTTTTTTGAACATATATGGGTAACAACTATTTTAATAATCACTTTAGCCTCATTTATTTCTTTTCTTTCCTTTCTTTTCTCAACTCTCAATTCAAACAACCAAAATCACACTAACAACATATGACCACGGCTATATGAAAGAATAAGGTAGGCTCAAGCGGGCTCATCAAAGGATAATAAAAATAACGGGTAAGTGTTTGGATAGTGTATATGCTAAGAAAAGAATGTCTAATATCATTTCAAAATTCTCAAGCACATCAATGCAACATCGAAAAGAGCGAGCAAGTTCTAGAGACACACATGCTATTTCAAACTATTCACATAGAAAGAAACAAGGCGAAAGATGTGGCGATCAAAGCTCGAATCTCACGAGGTTTGAAAGTGTGATCAAGTTCTCAAGGCTTAATACTCACTGATAATCATAATATGCTTCGTCTCATAAAATCGGTTGCAATAAATTTTCTAATAAAACATTTCTCATCATCGGTGCTCGTCATTCAACTCAAGCCAAAGCAGACACAAAACCCAAGCGGGAAAAGCAAAACAAAACAAAAACAAACAAAAACAAAAACCAACACAAAGCGATAAAATAAAGTAGCGAAACTAAAGAAAACAATGCTCGCTGCGGAGGTGGTGGTGGATGATATGGCCACGAGTTATGCATGTCTGCGAGGAGCTTGAGATATTGCTCGTTGTATTGCTTTGCTTTGCCCATCCTTGCTCGTTTGATCTTGTTGGCGTCATTGCTCATCAAAGAATTGTGCTGAGCGGTGCATATTGGCCCATGTCTCTTAAGTAAGCGACCAGTGATAATCATAATAGGCGATCCTTTGTGCGGTGTCATCTATATACTCATGCGACTCTTGATGCCTCGTGTCGATGTGGTCAAATATCCATTCCTCCATGGCATATAGATCGAAATGCGGTGCCGCATATGGAGCAGTCGATGACCTGCTCTTATTACATTGGTTAGGTTCCTCTCCTCCTTGCTCATAAGCGGCCTCCTCCTCTGCTCGAGCTCTATGATGCTCCTGCCTTATTCCAGATCAAGCACGTGGTACATCAGGCTAAAAGGCTGCTAGATGCTTGGGAGTCCTCATTATGATATTATGAAGAACTGGAACATCCCCGTGGCTCAATCGAGTAAGAGCTATATTTGGCAACTCAAGTACCATGTTTCCGTTTATCTTAGTGATCTTCCACAACAACCTATCCTTTCTGGGCTTGAGGCGCATATGGTTAAGGTCTCATCAGTCGAGACAGATCTCTCGAGTGATCGGCTCATCAGTAGGGACTACATTAAAGTACGTGGCGATCGGTAATATCATTCACCCACAATAGATGCTAGCTCACTCAATCTGGGATTGACCCTCAAAATGCTCTGCCAGGAAATACGCTACATTCATCGGTCGTGCTTCGGGCTGCCGCTAAAATATGCATATATGCACTTTGGACCTTCGGCATTCTCGAGCTAGGGACTGGGGTGATCAATCGGTGGAAGTACCTCGGTTGGATTTTGAATTGATCGGTGAGGATGTCGTGGGCTATACCTTTAAATTTTAGACTTCCGTCCAACTAACTTTCTTGAAGGCCTAATGTTCACCCGCTCTCTTCGGATATATACCTCGTGGGGCTCCTTGCATAATTTCTGCGGATCTTCGAAGATAACTCTAGTTCTTGATTTCCCGGTGGAAACTCATCTGTGAGAGGAACTCCATTCTCATATCTATGGGTGATATGTGGATAAGAACTCCAGTTATAGTCCATAGGTAAACCATTTTCTGTGAATGCTCTATGGAATCCTACTCACAGGTGAGCCTCATCACATCGTCCGAATCCCGTCTCATGCGGTGGCCGTTGGTGCATAAATCTTGTGGTCGCGTCTCAACCTAGATAATCATCCCATCGTTCATGGGCATCTTGTTGGATTGTATCTTTGGAAGCAGTTTTGGTTGAGCTTGTATACAACAATGTTTCTGTTACCACTATTACAATCTCTATCTAAATTGTTTACTTGATTGCATATGTATGTCCCTTTATCTTATATATAAGTTAGATCATACGATGTGTTGTAGATCACAGATGCGTATGATTGGTCGAACTTAATGAGATATAAAAGTATCTGGCTGAGACAACTTGTGGACGAGTTGTCGGTATAGGCTAGTATAGATAAGAAGTGACTTGACTTGGTTGCTTGTCTATCTTTGATGCGTCTGTAACGTATTGATGGATCACGGTGAGATGAGTTCTTACATGGGCCGTCGTGAAGAACCAGATCTCGGTGACTTACATTGATCTAAACCTCGATAAGGTATTAGGTGAGTATGAGTTGTTGACCATCACTTTGACTTGTTATGGTGTGGTTACATGAGATAACCAGATTCTCTGCATCTTGGGTGGTGGCGATTCTTGTATGTCATGCTAGTTACATGTGTCAGTCACCGTATCCGTTTAGGATGATGGCGTCCCTTAAGGAGCTCAAAATGTTTATTGTACTAAACCTGCGGTTGAGTTATCTCGAGGACAATAATAAGGTTGAGTGGTACTACTTAAGGAATTAAAGATATTAATTATTTTAAGCGGTTAGAGCAGCGTAAATAATTAATTGACGTGCGATATCTTAAATACGGGGATTCGTGAAGTCTAAATGCAAGCCCGACTCAACTTCAGAAATAAAGGGGTAAGTAAGCATTTATTCTCTAGTGGCATGAATAAATGTTTATGAATTAATTTATGTTCTGGGCTGAACATAAGATAATTAATTTATTTGAGGCTCATCTTTATTCCTTGCATTTGATCCCTGGGCTGGCCCATCCAGGCCTAGAGCTTAGAGATTTTCGTCCACTTCCTCTTAGAGTCCCACTGGGACTCTGCTTGATCCTCTCTATCTTAAGTGATATGATTATATTTATTAGATATGTATAAATCCTATCTTGATAGGATTTAGGGTTACGATATAAATATAAGGTGAGAGAAAATCGAGGTTAATGCTCAAGCAATATTTTGAGAATTATACTTCCAAAGTGTGAGATTTTGAAAATTTTGAGAAAGGAAGAAGATGAATTTCTATAGCACTCTCCATAGATTGTCCTCACTTGGCATTGGAGTTTAGGCAAACAGGATATAGTCCAGAAGATCAAAGCACGAGTCTTGATCCTTTTCTTCCCCGACAGTTCGCGGTAAACACGAGAAAACTCCTCGTGTTGCGATTAATTATATAGGTGCATCTAGGAATATAATCAATGTATGGTGAATTAAACATCGAGATAGATCCTCGGGAGAGGTTAAAATCGATTTCCCTACAATTGGTATCGAGTGCGGGATCGATATCTTGGCTCTGTTGGATTAATTCACATTTGATTATAACGTGCGCAATTAATTAATTGTGAATCATCATTCATCGTGGCTCGTTTTATTTTTATCGGTTTTGTTTTCACCACGAGAAAATCATCGTTAGATTAGATTTTTCTTGTAAATCTTAATTGTAAAGAAGCGAAGGCGAAAAGCATGAGAGCGAGGCGGCGGGGTACATCGGAAAACCGGATGCGGTCGGGCGTGCGGGCAACGGCACGCTAAGCGTGCTCGGCGCTTGCAGACACGCTGCCCGGCAGTGTGCGCGTTTCCTCGACAGGCATTGGGCATGGACGTGGCTCGGCGAGGGTCGTCGGCAACCCTCGAAAGATCTGGGCACACAGGGGTGGCGTCCTTCGGTAGCTTCGGGCGTAAGTGCTGGGCATCGCTCGACATGTCTCACCCGGCAGCGCTCGACAGCTCTCGGAAGATCGCGCGTGGGAAACCTCAGCGAGGTCTCAGCATATCGTGCGCGGGAAACCTCAGCAAAGTCTCGGCACAACTCAGCGGACCTGGGCAGGCGGCAGGCGTGCGAATCTCATGTGAGCCTCGGCGGTGCTCGATGGGAAATCTAATTTTAACCTCTCAGGATCTATCTTGGATGTTTAATTCACCATACATTGATTATATTCTAGCATGCACCTATATAATTAATTGCAACACATAGGGTTTTCTCGTGTTTACTGCGAATCATCGGGGATGAATAGATCAAGACTCGTGTTTTGATCTTACGGGCGTATCCGTTTGCCTAAACTCAATGCCGAGTGAGGACAATATATGGAGAATGCTATAGAAAATCACCCTCTTTCATTCTCTCAAGATTTTGAAAATCTCACTATTTTGGGAATAGAATTCTCGAAAATTATGGCGAGCATAAGCGCGATTTTCTCTCGCTTATAGTTATAGCATGACCATAAATCTATCAAGATAGGATTTATGCATATCTAATAAATATAATCTTATCTCTTAAGATAGAGAGGATCAAAAGTGAGTCTAGTAGGACTCTAGAGAGGAGGGGCGAAATTCACCTTAGCTCCGGGCACGGATGGGCCGACTGAGGGATCAAATGCGAGGAATAAAGATGGGCCTCAAATAAATTAATTATCTTATGTTGGTCCGAACATAAGTTAATTCATAACCATTTATTCATGCCACTAGAGAATAAATCTTGACTTACCCTTTATTTTCGAGTTGAGTCGGGCTAGCACTTAGACATTATGAATCCCGTATTTAAGATATCGTCGTCCATTAATTATTCTGACGTTCTAAGCTGCTTAAAAAATTAATATCTTTAATTCCTTAAGTAGTACCACTCGACCTTATTATTGTGCTTGAGATAACTCAACTGCGGGGTTTAGTACAATAAACCTTTGAGCTCCTTAAGGGGCGTCATCATCCTAGCGGATCGGTGACTCGACACGGTAACTAGCATGACATATAAACACTGCAACCACCCAGATGCGAGAGAATCTTGGGTTATCTCATGTAACCCACACCCATAGCAAGTCAGTGATGGTCGACAACTCATACTCACCTAATACCTTATCGGGGTTTAGATCAGCGTAAGTCTCGAGATCTAGGTTCTTCACGACGGTCGAGATATAGAACTCGTCTCACTTGTGATCCATCAATACGTCGAGGCGTACCGGCATGACAAGCAACCAGTCGAGTCACTTCTTATCTACACGCGGCTATCACGACAACTGGTCCTCAAGTTGTCTCGGTGTGATACTTTTATATCTCATTAACCTTGACCAATCATACGGACTTACGTGATCTACAACACCTGTGTGATCTAACATATATGAGATAAAGGGACATACATATGCAATCAAGTAAACAATTCATATAGGAGATTGTAATAGTGGTAACGAAACATTGTATCAAGCTCAACCAAAGCGCTTCGATATCTGAATCGACAATCTCCACTTATACTAAAGCAAACTTTTAGTATCTGATGTGTCTCTCTACTAGCTATTATGTAATAACCCGAAAAATTTAAAACTTTTATTTGTGATGTTTAAATCACTTATATGTGGTTCTTAGACCTTAATTATGTTTAAGGTAACCAGCGATGTATTTTAGACGAACTACCGATGTATTTCAGACGAACTATCGGGATTACCACGAACCGACGGATCGAGTTCACGATTGACCTCTAACCGGGTTCTACCCGTGTCAAAAGCCCATACGGATGGCACCAAAAGAAGCTGGAGGTTGAAAATCCATTGCAAGAACTCTTGGAGTTAGGTTTTATTGAACTGAGTGTGTCTCCATGGGGAGTACTGTCTTTTTCGTGAAAAGAAGGATGGTACCGAGGATGTGCATACACTATCGAGAGTTAAACAAGATAACTCTTAAGAATAAGTATCACTTGCCCCGATTGTGATCTCTTTGATCGACAAGGGAGGCGGTGTCTTTTCAAAGATAGATCTAAAGTCGGGATATCATCAATTAAGGATTAGACGGAGGATGTACCTAAAGCGGCTTTCCATTATAAGGTATGGTCATTTGAATTCATCGTTATGCCCTTTGGACTTCTGAATGCCCGGCGGTGTTATGGATATCATGAATAGGGTATTTCACCGTACTTAGACAAATTTGTCACGGTATTAATGGACGATATCTAATATACTCGAGAATAACGAGAACACAAAAGCACTTGAGAGCGGTCTTTGGAAACATTAAGGCGAAGCAACTCTTTGCGAGTTTGTAAGTGTGAGTTACGGTTGGCGAGTGACATTCTTAGGTCACATCATGTCCCAGGGAATCAAAGTAGACCCTCGAAGATTGATCTTGTTAGAATGGGAATCGCGAAAGAACCCGAATGAAATTGAGTTTCTTAGGACTTGCGGCTACTATCGAAGATTTATCGAAGGATTTTCAGCGATAGCCGACCATGACCCAATTGTTGAGAAAGGAATCAGTACACTTGGACCGTAGGGTGAGAGGCTAGTTTCTAGAGGCGAAGGAGTTCTTGACGACGGCGACTGTATTAGCGATGCGGCGGATAAAGAATACACAATCTATCACGGATGCTTCAAAGAATGGACTAGGATGCGTCTTGATGCAAGAAGGCAAGGTTATTGCTTATGCTTGGCGATTCACGCTACATGAGTTGAACTACTCACGCGACACAGGAATTAGCGTGATCGTGCATGCGCTAAGATTTGGAGGCATCGTCTTTATGGTGTTAGAATTAAAGATCGAGAATGAATCTTAACAAATGGATTTTATTTCTAGAATCCTCTCGCGAAAACATGTGAGAAGCGAAGAATGAGAATTTTGGGCATACTTGCGGTCGGTCTTAAAAGCACTATTCTGAGCGGATCAACTTCGATCTGTGCTAATCATGATAATTAATGATAACAATTAGAATATATTATTAAAATTTAGAAATTATAAGAATCAATTTACGAAGAAATTCTGAAGAACAACTTGAGCAGCAGGAAAATATCTAGGAAAAACCTAATCGTCCGAGCGATCCGAAACTACGCACCAATGGTCTAAATCAATAAAGTATGATTTATGAGACTCAAATAAATGTTGGAAGCTCAAAAATTTAATAGAATTTTGAATGAGCATAATTTAATGTGACATTTGCATTTTTCGCGATAACTCGGAATTGACTTATCGGACGACGTCCGAACTTCATAATTTTTATAATCAGTGAAATAAGTCATTTAAAGGCTATTTAATAAAATAAAACGTTAAGGTTCCTAGAAATCAATCGAAGCGTTAAAAACTTAAAGAGTCGGTATTAACACGTCAAAACGGGTAATTTGACCAATCCACCTCCCAACTACCACCAAGACCACCCCAAATGAGATAAGGACAGCCCATTATGCTATAACACAGCAGCAATTTCGTTCCATTACAGCCTCTCACTTGGGAACCAAAATTCTCTCTCATTTTCAAATTTTCTTCTTTGTTATTCACACTTTGGAATCCTCCATTTCAAACCTTTCCAACCCTCAATAATTATTATAAGACCATAAAAAGGTAGTACACAGCATTCTCTCCATTTGTAATGGAGTAGAAGTTTTTAGGATTTTTTCTTGATTTATTTCACAAAAAACCCTAGTTTTGCTCCTCATTTTTTTCGTGACTTTTGAGCCATAAAATGCTCTCAAGCTATGAATTAAAAATGCTTATAATGATGTTCTAAGGCTACTGTAAAAATTTCAGAATTTTTGGAGCATTTTTTATTTTTTTTTATTTATGCTTTAATTCTTTTTATAGGTGATAAAGCATGATTTTGGGAATATTATTTGATATTGTTGCTTGCTAATGTATTAGAAGCATTTATAATAAATATCATAATTTTCAGAATATTTTTGATTTTTTTTTTTGAAAAAAGCGTGAGTGTTGAGCTTGATTTAAGCCACGGTTTGATTTTCTTTTTGAAAAATAGTTGAGATATGGTGTTTAATATATGATGTGAACATCATATAAAATCTTGGAATTTTTGAAACACATCTCCTATTTTATTTTATTTAGACCGATTATATATAGTGATTTATTTGATTTTGTTGTTGAAAATAATAGGATGTGTGATATTATAAATATTGGTTGATGTTTGATGTTAATATTACATGTTATTGCATATATAACCATATTGTGAAAGATTGGAATTTATTGAATATGTGTATATATATATATATATATATATATATATATATATATATATATATGTGTGTGTGTGTGTGTGTGTGTGTGTGTGTGTGATTACGAAAATGATTAAGGGTGAAAAGCATGGGTTTAAAATTTTAATGCATGATATGAGTGATATTTCATGTTTAGTATATGGTATAAGCATGATATAATTTTGTGAAATTTATTGAACACCAAAACTTGTTAAATTGAAATTACGAAAGTTTTGAGAATTTTAAACTATTGTTTGAAATTTTATATGATGATATTGAGTTGGTAATTAAGTTCTATGGTATGATAGGAGTATAACATGATTTTATTGGAATTTATTGGATACATATGTTAATTGTTGTTAATTATCGAAACGTAACAAAATGGCTAAGTATGGGTTTGGCTCTAATGTTAAATGATGCTATAGCGGTGAAATTAGAAGCTTAGAATAAATGGTTGTGACTAAGGTGAATGAATGAAACACTTATACACACATACAATAATTGTGTATTATCTTTAGAAATTAGGGTTTCTAATGCTTTAGTATAGTTTATGTTGTGTATGGTATTGTTTGGTGTTGGTTGTTTATGTTTATATTGTGCCGACAAACCAAAACCAACGTAAACAACATAATACTATATGTCGAGAATCTAAAAGAAATCGATCAATTTCGATAACAAGAAGGAATTAACGAGAATCGAAGTTAGGCGTGAATTAGGGTTTGCTTTTAATAAAAGGATACTCAAACGTGAGTTCCTAGGTTAGAAAAAAACAAAAGTCGAGCTACGCTGTTAATACTCAATAACGACAACCCAATACGATATTAGTTGAGCGTTAAAACAACTCGATAACGAATAACGATTTTCGACTTATGTAATCTCCGACGAGTTAAGATAAACAAACAATGTCGTAATGTGTAAGCAAAGATTGAACATAAGATGTCGATCCTTATATTTGAAAGTCGAGTTAATATTCACGAAACACTTCATTTATTCTTAAGTACTTACTTACATGATAGCATGTGTTCACTTGAATCATAAGTCGATACTCATCTTTTAAATATCTTGCTAATCGACAAGTCGTGAGCATAACCTACTAGGGCGTAACTATAATTGTTAAGTCTAGTTAGTGGCTTGAGAATATCCTAATTTACCAATCATAATTTGATTACCGACAACCTATAACGTAATAACGTTTAGAATAACACTAAGGTTAAAAGTCGAGGATAGACTCGGAGTATACGACTCATAATTGAAGTTCTCATGTGAACGATGAATTGATATCGCTTGGGAATTGGGAATACAAGATAATAGAAATTATCTTAAAACAATCACATGAAATCATAAAGAAACCTAAGTGGGAACTTTAAGTAAGTAGTTTGTAAGCGACCTTAGATCGATAGAAAGAATCTAAACGCTATTTTCATATGAAGGGTTTGATCGTGCGTGGTCGTGAGGAAGAACAACCACACCTTTCATTTAGACTTACTAGCCTTGGATTAGCGGTGGGCTCTCTTGAAACAAAATGACATGTCATCTCAAGCATGATTTACTGGCGTTATGAAATATTTTCACATGAACTGTTATTGACTTCCAAATGTTTTTATGTTTTGTTGTGGTCATATCGAGGTTGGTTAATCAGCGTGGAATGAGAATTAATTGGTATATCGATGTGGTATGTGAATGAGTTGGTCTCAACGTTAAAAAGGAGTAACGATCGGATCCGACTTAGTTAAGGACTAACTCGGATTGTGTACACGTGTGACTATGTGTTAAGGTTAGCTACCTCGACCGGTCACGACGAATTATGTGTAGGTGGCCACCTCCATAGTGCGTGAATGAATGAACGAATGAATGAATGAATGATCAGATATGGAACAACGTGGATGAAATAGTCCGGCCGGACACTTTTGGAAAACGATAAAATGTTTGATAGGCATGAGTCTTTTAACTAAAATCCTCATGTGCTATTGTGGGCAATTAATAACCTTTGGCAAAGAAAATGTTTTCGACAATGAGTCCACTGAGTACTTTTGTACTTAGCCCTGCATCTCATTTTTGATGTGCAGGTTGAGCAAGGATCGGTGATTGGTGCGAGGTGGTGCAGAGTAGCGGTTGTTTTATGCTTAATTAAAAGGGATTCTAGAACCTTGGGCATGCATCGTCATATGCATGTCCATATGTTTATTGCTGCCTAACTCTGATAACTTTTGATGTTTTGATTATGATTGCCTTCATACCGTATTGAATTTGAGGTCGTACCTCGTACTTTGAATTGTGCCCTGATTGGGTTATATTTGAACCTTGCACCCTTTTGTGAGTCATACGTGACTCGAGTTGGTGATGAATAACTTACATTCCTTGTTAGTTATCGTTGTTGAGTAGTTAAATGATTAATTGCATTGAATAATTATGTTTATTTCATTGTTTTATCATACCAGTGACGATCCATAGGATCTGTACTTCATTGGGAAGTCGGGTCGTCACAATGTTGTATCAGAGCACTTGTTCGCTCTGAACCCTAGAAACCCTTTCCTTGAATCCTAAGTTGAAAGTTGAGTCTAGAAATTGCTTATGTTTGGCTACTCTTGCTGCACTCCATCGTCGTCACCTTTCAGCGAGGAAGAATGTAACTATTTCAACTGGAAGTTGTTTTAAAATGATGGAAGTTTATGAAATGGACTTACAAAAGTCGCATTGTTTTGAAGGTTGAAATATGTTTGAAAGGAGAAAAGTCTCAAAATTTCAAATGGAGTTGTTGTTTCCAATGATTTTGGAAAAAAAAGGTATGATTGAAATTGAAAAGTTATTTTCAAAATAATTGGTTATTAGGTTGAAAATAGTTGAAAACTACGGGAGATTGATAAAGGAATGACATGCGAATACTTGTTTATCGCAATATATGTTATGAGTTGTGTTTACTCTATATCTGAAAGCATCTTAGAGGCATAATGTTAATGAGTATGTTTCCCGTGAGAACATAGACTCTTAAGGGCATGATCCTTTCGCTGAACTTAGTATGAGAATATAAGATATCCCGATTGAGCGGAATACTAAGGAAGAGCGAGAACATAGAAATTTTAAGAATCACAATCGAGCGGTTTGAGGATGAGAATCTGACGACTCTATGATGGCGAAGCAATTGTAGCGGAGGTTCGCCTTCATTACGAGTCCCAACCTTTCTCAAAGAAATTTCGAACACTATATGTGCTATCTCTATCGTGGCGATAACGAAGAATCTAAGCATAACGTTAAGAAAGTATGAAAAGAAAGATCAAATTGTAAGATTGCGGGAGCGTATATGATTGAATATTATGATACGATGGAAATAAGGAATTGAAGACAATCGAGCGGGTGACTACTTAGCCTTTGCTGAAGGCTAGACATTGAAAGTCTTTTCTACCCTGAAACCATACCGTCTCTTCCGAGACCAACCATGAAAGTAGTTTCATGAGAACTTAGGAATATAGGATATATGATTATGGTTCGGATGATTTTACGACTAAGTCTTTTATCCTATAAGATCCGTCCCGATGAGGTTATGCGTTCTATTGTTAATACGGATGTGCCGAGGAGATGGCGTCGATGAGTTCTTATCTCACTTACGTCGTCATTGGGCTGCTGCACATGCCGTGATGCGTCACATTATGACGGTATGCTTCGTGATCACGTGATTGCCATCCATTGGAAGAGATATGCCGTGAGATATCAGCATATTATATCTATCGATGCCGAGAGAGCTTCGATCTAGAGGTGAACTTGTCTCGTTTTTTCGGTCACGAGCTACGTATTCATGGTATACGGAGCTACACCATGTGGACCGTACTCCCCGAATGGGAATACACAGCGGGTATGAGATTCAGTGGCTTCATCCGGAGGTACCTTGTTTGGCATCTGATTGACCGTATTCTCACATGGTTGTGGCGGGGAACATGTTCGGTGGACCTTCTAGTCTCGATAGCTCACTTTTCGGTCCTACCGTTAGTAGGATTCGAGCCCGTCATTATGACCCGGACCCGCCATGCGATCATTCTATGTCATCCATCTCTACCTACGGTGCTTCCCTAGTTTAACCGCCGTCACCCGCATGGACCCACGTGCCATGATCTTGTGGAGGTTGATGATCCGTGTGACCTAGCTACATGCATTGTGAGAGGAGCTTGTGCCCGTCTTCTGCTGCTCCGTTTTCGGCCCTACTTTCGAGGAGATCACATTTGCCGTCCACGAGACACAGGTGTTATAGGAGAAGCTAGGGTCATTAGAGTCCGAGAGCCGTGGCTCCCATTCGATCTTGAGGTCATAGAGGAGGAGGATCGAAGGAAGACCACGAGGAGGACTGCTGCGATGATGAGATAGAAGGAATAGATAGTACCAATACTCCTAGTTCTGACTCCGACACGATGAGCCCTATCTACACCCCAGACGATTATGGATCTAGTTATTAGGACAAAATGGTGTTTGTCTATATACCCTTGTATATCTTTTGATGCCTACGGAAACGATGAGTCGTTCCGACATGAAACCTTATTCTGATGACCACGGTAGCATTTAGATTTTTGTATGCACTGTGACTAGGTACACTCAGTGATGTTGATGTTAATTTTTGGAGCATCATACTCCGTACCTGACCTTTTGTAAATCTCAAAAGAGGCGATGGAAGTCTTCGTGAGGCATTTGATTTGATAAGATGATAGCTCATCGAGAGCCTTTGGTTTTGATATTGTGATAAGTGATGTTCGACGATGTGTTAGACTTACGCGTACGATTATATATAAATACCACGCTAAGATATTTAACATCCTGAAGGATGGTATAAGAGGATATTTGATTGCGTATATATAAGAATGATAGAATGCCACCGAGAAGGAAAAACCGCGAGGTTACACTCGAAGGAGAGGATATTCCTCTACCACCACTACCGGCAGAAGGATTGAGGAACTATTCCTCGGCAAAACCCACCGACCTTCAGCGGATTTGGGAATCCGTGGATCTTGAACTTTGGATTCGCTCTCGAGCAAATATTCAACTTCCTCCTCGCACGTCTCATAAGCGCTTGTAGTGCGTTGCCTTCTGATGGTGGTGCCATCGACTTACGGTGGGAGGCGAAGAGGAAGACTCTGTCGAAGAAGAGTGGAAAATTTCTCACGGGAGGAATTTAAGGAGGAAGTGTCTGAGAAATACATTCCTAGAGTTAGGAAGAAGAAGAACATGAGGTTCTACAACTGCGCCAAGGAAGGCAGCGGTCCTGATTACGACCGTGCATTTTGTGAGATGTCGCGGTATCGCCTTGTGATTGGTCGACAAGCGAGAAGAGGACTGAAAAGTTTGGCGGGACTCCACCATGAGATCAGGGTGTCGCTAGCTGGTCATGGGAATCTGACTTACCGTGAGGCCCTCAATCGGGCATTGGACATCGAGGCTGCTATGCTCGAAGACAGGATTGTCGCTACGCATCTCCCGAATCATCAAGGGGATCGTGGGAAGAGAAAGTGGGAAGGACCCCACCAAGGACAAGGATCTAACATTGGCCAGGCCGACAGGAGGCCATGGCAAGGAAATAACGTGCCATGCAGGCGCAGGCGAGAAATGAGCACTATGGTACCCGCGCTTTGGCGAGAGACGAAGTTCATAAGGCTCCCCGTGTGCCCAAAGTGCCATAGGAGTCATAAAGGGGCGTGCGCATTCACCAATGATGGATGCTTCAAATGTGTCCAGAAGGGTCACTACTCCAGGGACTGTCCAGGGATGCGCCAATGAGAGAATGGCCGTCCCAATGTACCGGATCGAGTCCAATCGGTCCGGGCTATCCAAGGTCAACCGTTCCAGCAACAACCCCCGGTTCAGTACTACCAGCCGAATCAGCGACCATATCAACCACGGCGGCAATGACAATAACAATGGCGACAACCGCGACAACGATGCCGTGACTCAACAACGACAACGGTGACAATCCTAGCGACAACAACATCATCAACAACAACAACCGCCCGACAAACTGGGCGTCGCTCTCCACCAAGAAGAGTTCCCAGGGGCCGCCAGGAACCGAGGAAACTTGGTAGGTATGGAATACTCATCCATTACATTATCCTCTTGTTTGATCTTGGCGCCTCGCATTCTTCTTTTATTCTTTGAAGCATGCGTGAGAACTTAGGACTAGATCCTAAATCGCTGAACAAATAATGAGAATATCTTTCTCGATGGGAGGCATAAAACGGTAACCCACATATGCTCGAACCTAGAACTTAGACTAGGCTCACTTAAGGTTTTGACGGATAACCTTCCGTCATACCTATGACAGATGTGGACATAATCCTAGGAATGGATTGATTGACCGAACATAATGCGACCATCCTTTGTAATGAAAGGAAAATTTCTTTCCAACATCCCGGAGAGGAACCTACAAACTTTCACGGGATCAGCATGGGGAGGAGAGTTCAAATCATATCTGTGCTACAAGCAAGGACGTTGCTAAACAAGACAGAGAACCACGCTTACCTCGTCTACCTTCAGGAGGAAGACCAGAATGAGAGAAGGATAGAAGACGTCCCGATCGTGAAGGAGTACCCCGATGTATTTCCAGACGAACTACCGGGATTACCACCGAACCGACAGATCGAGTTCACGATTGACCTCGAACAGGTTACGCCCCGTGTCAAAGCCCCATCTGGGATGGCACCAAAAGAACTGGAGGAGTAGAAAATCCAGCTGCAAGAACTCTTGGAGTTAGGTTTTATTAGACCTAGTGTGTCTCCATATGGAACACCTGTCCTTTTCGTGAAAAAGAAGGATGGTACACTGAGGATGTGCATAGACTATCGAGAGTTAAACAAGATAACTCTTAAGAATAAGTATCACTTGCCTCGAATTGACGATCTCTTTGATTAGCTTAAGGAAGCAGGAGTCTTTTCAAAGATAGATCTAAAGTCGGGATATCATCAATTAAGGATTAGACCGGAGGATGTACCTAAAAGCGACTTTCCGTATAAGGTATGGTCGTTTGAATTCATCGTTATGCCTTTTGGACTTCTGAATGCCGGCGGTATTTATGGATATCATGAATAGGGTATTTCACCGTACTTGAACAAATTTGTCACGGTATTAATGGACGATATCCTAATATACTCGAGAATAACGAGAACACAAAAGCACTTGAGAGCGGTCTTGGAAACATTAAAGCGAAGCAACTCTTTGCCAAGTTTGTAAGTGTGAGTTACGGTTAGGCAGTGACATTCTTAGGTCACATCGTGTCCACGGGGAATCAAGTAGACCCCTCGAAGATTGATCTTGTTAGAATGGGAATCACCAAAGAACCGAATGAAATTCGAGTTTCTTAGGACTTGCGGCTACTATCGGAGATTTATCGAAGGATTTTCAACGATAGCCCGACCCATGACCCAATTGTTGAGAAAGGAATCAAGTACACTTGGACCGCCGAGTGTGAGGCTAGTTTCTAGAGGCGGAGGAGTTCTTGACGGCGGCTTTGTATTAGCGATGCCAGGCGGATAAAGAATACACAATCTATACGGATGCTTCAAAGAATGGACTAGGATACGTCTTTGATGCAAGAAGGCGAGGTTATTGCTTATGCTTCAAGGCGGTTCGCCTACATGAGTTGAACTACTCATACGACACGGAATTAGCGTGATCGTGCATGCCTAAAGATTTGGAGCATCATCTTTATGGAGTTAGATGTGAGACCTATCTTGACCATAAAAGTCGATATATTTCTTTGAGCATAAAGATCTTAACATGAGGCAGGTAGATGGTTAGAACTAGTGAAGATTACATTGTGGTATCAATTACCACCCGAGCGAGGCTAATGTTGTAGCCGATGCCTTGAGTGTAAATCCTACCCTAGTTTGGGATGTCTCCTCAATCATGAGAAATACTTATAAAGGAATTTCAAAGGATGAACATGAAGTCATAGACCCGTCTCACGAAAATAGAGGGCTGTGTTGCAGCGTTGATTGCAATCCCGGACTTAAAGTGCGAATCTTAGAAGCTCGGAGGAAGGCGAGAAGCTAGATGAAATCTGAGCTAAGATCAAGGACAACAACCACAAGAATTTCAAAGCAGCAGATAATGTTTTCTTTGTCGACGGAAGGTGTGTATCCCGAGGCGAAGGGCTTAAGCGAGATCTTGAAGAAAGCCCATGAGACTTCTTACACGCCACCCGGAAGTACCAAAATGTGCAAGACCTCAAGAGAAATTTTGGTGGGATGGAATGAGCGAGGCGTAGCTTCGTTCGTGAAACGTTGTTTGGCGTGCCAACAAGTGAAAGCACTTCTGCGACCGTATGGAACCTTACAACCGCTAGACATACCGGAATGGAAATGGGATGATATAGCCATGGACTTGAATTCTTGGGCTATCAAATCACAATTAGGAAATACCGCTATTTGGGTGATCATCGATCTTTTGACCAAAACGCATTTTCTACCCATTCGATAACACATGGATCGAACGGACTATACGGTTATGCGTCAGGAGGTCATACGTCTACATGGAGTTAGAAGACTATTACGTCGATAGAGACTCAAAATTTACATCAGTTACGGATGAGTTTACAAAAGGAATTGGAGACTCGACTACATTTGATGCCGCTTTCCACCCGCAGACGGACGGACGATCAGGAGGACCATTCAAGCGCTAGAAGACATGTTGAGAACGCCGTCCTCGATAGAGGAGAAAGTTGGGAACAAGTGTTGCCACTTGTGGAATCGCCTACAATAACAACTACGGCAACAATTGGAATGGCCGTCTGAAGCTCTTTATGGAAAGAAATGTCGATCACCCCTCTATTGGGATGAAGTGGGAGAAAGGAGAGTATTAGGACCAGACTCGGTGGGCGAAATGATCGAGATTGTGAGACAGATCCGCCAATGGATCAAGGAGGCACAAGACCGACAAAAGTCGTACGCCGACAAACGCCGCACAGAACTGCATTTTGATGTAGGAGACAAAGTCTTCTTGAAGATTTCTCCGTCAAAAGGAATCGTGAGATTTGGAATGAAAGGGAAACTACGACCACGTTTGAAGATTTCTCCGTCAAAAGGAATCGTGAGATTTAGAATAAAAGGGAAACTACGTCGACGGATCGAGGGAAACTACGACCAAATTTTGGAAAGAATAGGACCAGTGACTTACCGACTTGCATTGCCGCCAAGTTTTAAAGCGTGCACAATGTGTTCCATGTTTCACAACTAAGGAAGTACATACATGACCCAGACCATGTGATACGGTGAGATATTGTCCTTGATGACAATATGAGTTCGATAGAGCTGCTACGGAAATTTTAGACCGGCGTATCAAAGCTAAGGAACAAAGAGATATCGTTGGTGAAAGTTCTATGGCGACACCATGGTCAGAAGAAACAACACAGGGAGCTGGAATCAGCTATGAAATAGAAATACCGGATCTATTCAAGGTTAGCAAATTTCGGAGACGAAATTTATTTTAAGGGATGGTATGTAATAACCCGAAAAATTTAAAACTTTTATTTGTGATGTTTAAATCACTTATATGTGGTTCTTAGACCTTAATTATGTTTAAGGTAACCAGCGAAGCAATTAGAATCGATTAGGAGATCGAAAACTAGAAAATCAAAACTAGTGACTAGTCTCTAGGATTAGGGTTTCTGAATAACTGAACATAGAATGAAAGATCGAGAATGAATCTTAACAAATGGATTTCATTTCTAGAATCCTCTCATGAAAACATGTGAGAAGCCAAGAATGAGAATTTTCGGGCATACTTGCCCGATCGATCTTAAAAGCACTATTCTGAGCGGATCAACTTTCGGTCCGTGCTAATCATGATAATTAATGATAAAATTAAAATCATGAAGGAATATATTATTAAATTTATAAATTATAAAATTAATTTACGAAAGAAATTCTGAAGAACAACTAGAGACGCAGGGAAAAAATATCTAGGAAAAACCCTAATCGATCCGAACGATCCGAAACTACGCACCAAGGGTCTAAATAAATAAATTATGATTTATGAGACTCAAATAAATGTTGAAAGCTAAAAATTCAATAAATTTTGAATGAGCAAAATTTAATCAGCGACATTTGTTTTTCGCGATAACTCGTAATTGACTTATCGAGACGTCCGAACTTCATAATTTTTATAAACATTGAAATAAGTCATTTAAAGGATATTTAATAAAATAAAACCTTACGATTCCAAGAAATCAATCGAAAACGCGTTAAAACTTAAAGAGTCGGTATTAACACGTCAAAACGGGTAATTTGACCAATCCACCTCCCAACTACCACCAAGACCACCCCAAATGAGATAAGGACAGCCCATTAGGCAGTAACACAGTAGAAATTTCATTCCATTACTGCCTCTCACATAGGAACCAAAATTCTCTCTCATTTTCAAATTTTCTTCTTTGTTCTTCACACTTTGGAGCCTTTAATCCTCCATTTCAAACCTTTCCAACCCTCAATAATTATTATAAGACCAGACGAAGGTAGTACTCATCATTCTCTCCATTTGTAATGGAGTAGAATTTTTTAGGATTTTTTCTTGATTTATTTCACAAAAATCCCTAGTTTTGCTCCTCATTTTTTTCGTGACTTTTGAGTCATCAAATGCCCTCAAGCCATGAATTAAAAATTCTTAGAATGATGTTCTAAGGCTACTGTAAAAATTTCAGAATTTTGGAGCATGTTTGTTTTTTTATTTATGCTTTAATTCTTTTATCGGTGATAAAGCATGCTTTTGGGAATATTATTTGATATTGTTGCTTGCTAATGTATTAGAAGCATGTATAATAAATATAGTAATTTTCAGAATATTTTGAATTTTTTTTTTAAAAAACGTGAGTGTTGAGCTTGATTTAAGCCATGGTTTGATTTTTCTTTTTGAAAAATAGTTGAGATATGGTGTTTAATATATGATGTGAACATCATATAAAAATCTTGGAATTTTTGAAACACATCTCCTATTTTATTTTATTTAGACCGATTATATATAGTGATTTATTTGATTTTTGTTGTTGAAAATAATAGGATGTGTGATATTATAAATATTGGTTGATGTTTGATGTTAATATTACATGTTATTGCAAATATAACCATATTGTGAAAGATTGAAATTTATTGAATATATATATATATATATATATATATATATATATATATATATATATATATATATATATATATGTGATTACGAAAATGATTAAGGGTGAAAAGCATGGGTTTAAAATTTTAATGCATGATATGAGTGATATTTCATGTTTAGTATATGGTATAAGCATGATATAATTTTTGTGAAATTTATTGAACACCAAAACTTGTTAAATTGAAATTACCGAAAGTTTTGAGAATTTTAAACTATTGTTTGAAATTTTATATTATGATATTGAGTTGGTAATTAAGTTCTATGGTATGATAGGGTATAACATGATTTTATTGGACTTTATTGGATACATATGCTAATTGTTGTTAATTATCGAAAACGTTACAAAATGGCTAAGTATGGGTTTGGCTCATGTTAAATGATGCTATGATAGTGAAATTAGAAGCTTAGAATAAATGGTTGTGACTATGGTGAATGAATGAAACACTTATCTGAGACATACACAATAATTGTGTATTATCTTTAGAAATTAGGGTTTCTAATGCTTTAGTATAGTTTATGTTGTGTATGGTATTCTTTGGTGTTGGATGTTTATGTTTATGTTGTACCGACAAACCAAAACCCAAATGTAAACAACATAATAAAATATGTACGAGAATCCAAAAGAAATCGACCAATTTCGATAAATTAAGAAGGAATTAACGAGAATCAAAGTTAGACATGAATTAGGGTTTGCTTTTAATAAAAGGATACTCAAACGTGAGTTCCTAGGTTAGAAAAAAACAAAAGCCGAGCTAGGCCTTTAATACTCGATAGCGACAACCCGACACGATATTGGTTGGCGTTAAAACAACTCGATAACGAATAATGATTTTACGACATATGTAATCTCAAGCGAGTTAAGATAAACAAACAATGTCGTAATGTGTAGCAAAGATTCGAACATAAGATGTCGATCCTTACATTTCGAAAGTCGAGTTAATATTGCTGAAGCACTTCATTTATTCTTAAGTACTTACTTATATGATAGCATGTGTTCACTTGAATTATAAGTCGATACTCCTCTTTTAAATATCGTGCTAATGCGACGAGTCGTCAAGCATAACCTCTTGGGGCGTAACTATAATTGTTAAGTCTAGTTAGTGGCTTGAGAATATCCTAATTTACCAATCATAATTTGATTACCGACAACTATAGCGTAATAACGTTTAGAATAACACTAAGGTTAAAATTAGGATAGACTCGGAATGTCGACTCGTAATTGAAGTTCGCTTTGTGAGCGATGAATTGATATCGCTTGGGAATTGGGAATGCAAGATAATAGAAATTATCTTAAAACAATCACATGAAATCATAAAGAAACCCTAAGTGGGAACTTTAAGTAAGTAGTTTGTAAGCGACCTTGATCGATAGAAAGAATCTAAAGCTATTTTCTTATGAAGGGTTTGATCGTGCGTAGTCGTGAGGAAGAACAACTACACCTGCTCATTTAGACTTACTAGCCTTGGATTAGCGGTGGGCTCTCTTGAAACAAAATGACATATACATCTCAAAGCATGATTCTAGCGTTATGAAATATTATCACATGAGCTATTATTGAGCGCCAAATGTTTTATGTTTTGTTGTGGTCATATCGAGGTTGGTTAATCAGCGTGGAATGAGAATTAATTGGTATATCGATGTGGTATGTGAATGAGTTGGTCCTAGCGTTAAAAAAGGTAACGATCGGATCCGACTTAATTAAGGACTAACTTTCGGATTGTGTACACATGTATTGTGTGTTAAGGTTAGCTACATCGACCGGTCGCGGCGACTATGTGTAGGTGGCCACTCCATAGTCTTGCGAATGAATGAATGATCGAGATATGGAACAACGTGGATGAAATAGTCGGCGGACACTTTTGGAAAAGCGATAAAATGTTTGATAGGCATGAGTCTTTTAACTAAAATCCTCATGCGCTATTGTGTGGGCGATTAATAACCTTTGGCAAAAAAAATATTTTGACAATGAGTCCTTTGAGTACTTTTGTACTTAGGCTGCGTCTCGTTTTTGATGTGCGGGTTGAGCGAGGATCGGTGATGGGTGTGAGGTGGTGCGAGTAGCGGTTGTTTATGCTTAATTAAAGGGATTCTAGAACCTTGGGCATGCGTCGTCATATGCATGTCCACGTGTTTATTCTGCCTAACTACGATAACTTTTGATGTTTTGATTATAATTGCCTTCATACCGTATTGAATTTGAGGTCGTACCTCGTACTTTGAATTGTATTACTGGCGGGTTATATTTGAAACTTACCCTTTTGTGAGTCCTTACGTGACTCGAGTTGGTATGAATAGCTTACATTCCTTGTTAGTTATCGTTGTTGAGTAGTTAAATGGTTAATTGCATTGAATAATTATGTTTATATCCATTGCTTTATCATACGTTGGCGATCCATAGGATCCGTGCTTCGATTGGGAAGTCGGTGCGTCACATATTAGAAACAACACCATCACTTTTCTCCCACTTATACAAAAGTTTCTTTTCTAAGTGGGTGCCATCTTCTTAATCAAGTCCTCGAATAAGTTCTTCGTAGACTTTTGCGGCGAGCTCTTCGTGAATGGATCGACTAGGTTATCCGCGGTGCCAATCTTTCAATCGGCATATCCCTCGTCAAATGATTTCTTGTATGACATGATACTTTCTCTCTATGTGTTTCGTTGCCTTGTGGGTCCGTGGTTCCTTGAGTTTGCCCACTGCTGAGTTATCACGATGAAACTATGATACTCTTGGGCAGGCCGGTACCACATCTAGATCCATGAGGAAGTTCTTGAACCATCTGACCTCTTTAGCGACCTCAAGTGGTTACATATTCGGCTTCCATGGTGGAGTCCACAATGCATCATTGCTTTGCACTCTGCCGGGATCTGACTCCTCCTCCCAAGGTAAACACATAGCACAGGTAGACTTCTTCTCATCACGGTCGGCATGGAAATCCAGTGCAGATAACCCAAGGCATTAGACTATCTACATGGTAAACCGACTATAATCTCGAGTCCTTTTCGGTGCTTGGTATATGCTACCGTAGTAGTCGATGAGCTTGTCGAGGTTGGGCGATATCTAGCTACTATGCCTACCGCATAGCGATATCTGGTCGTACATAGCATTGCGTACATGAGACTTCCTCTGACGGAGCGTAAGGAACTTGTCTCATTTCTCTATCTCGTTGCGGTCATGGGTGGTACTCCTTGAAATAAAGGAACACCATATGCGAAGTTAGCAATCCTTTCTTGGCGGTTGCATACTAAATCGGTATTCACGGTATCAATGTAAGGCGCTTTGAGATAAGCTCAACATTTTCCTCTTGCGATCTCGGTAAACCTTGATCCCAGAATGTCGCTGCATCTCTAAGTCTTTTCATTTGAAGGCGATCGGATAACCAACTCTTTATGTCGATAACAACCGTATTGTTGCCAGTAAGGATGTCATCTACATAAAGTGCTAGAAATACCACATCACCGTTGACATCTAAGCGATACACACAACTTTCGCTAGGCATTTGGGTAAATCCATAGGACTTTACCACCTCGTCAAAGCGTAAGTTCGAGGATCGTGAGGCTTGTAAGCCCATACATGGACTTCTTAAGCTTCCATACTAGATGCTCTTCACCGCCACATAACCTTGGGTTCTTTGCATATAGATGTCTCTACCTTCTTGAGGTAACCGTTTAGAAAGCGGTTTTACATCCATTTGCCAAACCTCAAGGTTTAAGTGGGCTGCTATGGCGGAAGAATTACGATGGACTTGAGCATTGCTCTGGTGAAAAGGTCTCATCGAAATCGATGCCCTCGATGCAGTGTACCCTTTAGCCACAAGCACGGCTTTAAAAGCGAAACCTCTCCATCGAATCTCTCTTTCTCTTGTATACCCACTTGCTACCTATGGCTTCCTTGCCATCACGGTAGAGGTGTCTTTTCGTATACATCCATAGGCATTATGGACTCGATTTCTAAGTCCATAGCGGTGTGCCATGATCTTGTATCAATATGTTGTATCGCCTCCTTTGTATGTCCATGGGTCGATTATTGCTGCTCGCTTTCACGGGACTAAATCCGAAGATTCACCCACGAACATAAATCACTCGGGTTGACGAACAACCTCTCCCACTCTGACAGTAGCTTGCGGCCTGATAGCAGCGATGGGTGCGGTAACTTGGTTCTCTATCTTGCACAACTTGGCGGATAGGAGCCAACATGCAACCATATCTCTAGTGGAACTCGACCCACTTCAATTTTTGAAGTATCAGGTATCGATCCCCCCACTAGACATGATATCTCGTACCTTTGGCTTAATCGGTTGTGGAATACGATCATCTTCTAATTCTTGAAGAATGATTTCAACTTTGGATTTATGGTTTTCATATAATCCTCTTCTAAGAATCGGGCATTAGTCTTAATGTGACCCGATCCTTAGGACTATAGAAATAACCCGACTTTCGTTCCTCTAGGATAGCCGTTCAGCGACATTGCTTGATCTAGACTCAACTTGTCGACGCCTTCTTGTTCGGCACATGTCTTTGGGCCCATATCATATGTGGCTTAAACTAAACTGCGCCCAAACCACAACTCGAAAGGGTCTTTTCGGTGACTTGGATGGTACTAGATTTATGAGTATCTTCTTTGTTTCTAAGGCATACCCGAGCGAAACAAACAATGTTGTATAACTCATCATTGATCTAACCGTTTCTAAGAGTCTGTTCTTGTTCGACACCATTTCTTTGTGGTGTGCACGGTGTAGTGGTGAGAGGTAATCCCTGCTGCACCAAATAGTCTATAACCTCGTTCTTGAGGTATTACATGCCATGATCGGGACATGATGACTTGATACTTTACCAAGCTTAGCCTCCACTTTCGCCTTAAATTCTTTGAATTTCTCAAAGCATTCGGACTTGCGGTGAAGCGGTATATGTATCCGTACCTTGAGTGTCGTCGATGAAAGTGACAAATACTCGTACCCTCCACGAGCTTGTGTGGACATAGGTCCCACAGTCGAAATGGACTAGCTCAACACTTCTTTGGCTCTATAACCCTTGCTTTGAAGGGTGCGGTCGACATCTTACCTTACATCTGAGGATTCGCGGGCGGGAATGGAGTAGCTGTGAGATCACTAGCGTTCCATTCTTAGCGGTCTTTGGATCCTATTTAGATTGATGTGACCTAATCTAAGATGCTAGAGAAATGTGGTGTCATCTTATGAAAACTTTCTCTTCTTAAGGTTTGATGTAGATGCAACATAGTTAAAGGTATTATGTTTGGCGAGAAATAATATAAAGCGAATTATATAAAGTGCCACCACAGATAACCGTCATTTCTTATGATAGAAACACCACTATCAAAAACAACGAATATCCATGAATAAATAGTTTCAAAAGCTGAAATAAGGTTTAGCGAAACTCAGACACATATAAAACGTCTTTCAAAACTAAAAGCATTCTATCAAAACATAAAGTGACATCTCCATTGCCAGCGGCCTCGACTTTCGCGCGTTGCCCATGGAATCATCATCTACGCCATTACGGCCACTTGTCCGTAAGAACCCACGCAGGTGTAACAAACATGATCGATCGCACCGTATCTACTACCCATGAATGAGTAGAACAAGTCGCTAAACATGTCTCCGTTATTAAAGAAAATAGCATACCTTGAGCCTTGAGCTTGGGGACTTAGCCTTCAATGCCCAGATCTCACCGCACTTGAAGTATTTGCCCTTCTCCTTTGGCTTTTCAAACATTGGTAGAGCCCTTTGTATTCTCCCTCTTTTCTTTAACTTAGCATCTCTTGAATTCACTTTCCTTTTCATCTTTTGATGAGCGGTGGTTTTCTTTGAGGTGTGTACTAAAAACTGTGCACCTTTGGCCATTTGCGTTCTTGGTTACTAGATCCTCTTGCAATGAATCTAGAGTATAACTCTTATCATAAAGGACCACTCCATGTGAGTCATCAAAGACTCGGGCAAAGTATGTTGGATTTGTATCTTTGAAAGTTTGGTTGAGCTTGTATACAATGTTTCTGTTACCACTATTACAATCTCCTATCGATTTGAATACTTGATTGCATATATCATGTCCCTTATCTCATATATAAGTTAGATCATACGGTGTGTAGAAGATCACGAAGTGCAGTATGATTGGTCGAAGCAATGAGATATAAAAGTTTCCTGGTGAGACAACTTAAGGACGAGTTGTCGGTTTAGGCTGCGATATAGATAAGAAGTGACTTGACTTAGTTGCTTGTCTGTCTTGTGCGTCTACGGCGTATTGAAGGATCACGATGAGATGAGTTCTTCTTTCGACCGTCGTGAATAACCAAGATCTCGGTGACTTACGATGATCTAAACCTCGATAAGGTATTAGGTGAGTATGAGTTCTTGACCATCACTTTGACTTGTTATGAGTGAGGGTTATATGTTCTAACCAATTCTCCGCATCTTGGGTGGTGGCGATCTTGTATGTCACGCTAGTTATCATGTCAGTCACCGTATCCGTTTAGGATGATGGCGTCCCTTAAGGAGCTCAAAGGTTTATTGTACTAAACCTGCGAGGTTGAGTTAGCTCAAGTACAATAATAAGGTTGAGTGGTACTACTTAAGAAATGAAGTTATTAATCGTTTTAAGCGATCAGTTGCTATAAATGATTAATGGACGTTCGATATCTTAAATCTGAGGATTACGTAATGTCTAAGTGCAAGCCGACTCGACTTCGGTAATAAAGGGGTAAGTCGACATTCTTTCTCTAGTGGAATGATCGAATGTTTATAAATTAATTTATGTTACAATTTGAACATAAGATAATTAATTTATTTGAGGCCCGTCTTTATTCCTTGCATTTGATCCACAGGTGGCCCGTCCGGGCCGTATGAGGAAAATCGGTACCTCATGCTCCCGATGGTAAGATTTTATTCTCTTTATCCCACAAGGATATTATTATATTTATGGTATATGCATAGATCCTTTCCATATAAGATTATGGTAATAATCACGAGTATGGAAATAATCACGAAAGTATGGAAATAATCCTAAGATTATGGTAATTTTCCATATGGGATTATGGTAATTTCCATATAGGATTATGGTAATTTCCATATGGGATTAAGGTAGTGCATTATAAATATAAGGTATGAGATAAAGTCTAGGTTAATGATCATTAATCAAGATATCATTATTTTAGAGAATTCCATAAGCTCTTGGAGAGATTTTGAAAATTGTGTAGAGAGAAAAGGGTGATTTTCGAAGCATTCTCCATAGATCGTCCTCACTCGGCGTTGGAGATTGGGAAACGGGATACGATCCGAAGGTCAAAGCACGAGTCGATCCGTTCGATCCGTTCATCTCGTTCCATCGACCTCTTGGATCGAAGGTAAACACGTGAAAACCCTACGTGTTACGATTTAATTATATAAGCATGCTGGGTTTATAATCAATGTATGGTGAATTAAACACCAGATGGATCCTCGGGCGAGGTTAACATATGTTTTCCTACAATTGGTATCGAGCACGGGATCGAATCTTGGCTCATTGGATTAATTCACGTTTGATTATTACGTGCGTTTTAATAATTGTGGATCTGTCGTTCATCGTGGCTCGTTTATTGTTTTATTGGTTTTGTTTTACACCACGAGAAAATCCGTGGTTAGATTAGATTTATTATGTAAATCTTATACGTAAAAAGAAGAACGAAGCGAAAGAACGAAGAACGAAGCTTGACGGGAAAAGCAGGTCTCGGCGGTCATCGGGTGTTTTCTCATGGCGAGCCTCGCGATCGCGAGGGAGCGTCGCGGGCTGTGGCGGCAGGCGCGCGTTCGCGAGATCCTGGCGCCTAGCGGCGAGCTTCGCGATCGCGAGATTACCGCGGTACTGCGGCCGTCTGCGAGCTAGCGGGCGGCGGGCAGCGTTCGCGCGCGAAACCGGCGCTTGGCGAGACGGACTGTGATCGCGGTATGGCGGCGGCGGCGGCGTCTCGGCGGGCGTTCGGCGCTTGGGCGTGGCAGCGCCGCAGCGTGCTCGGCGGTCGCGGTCGCATTAGCGACCGCGGTAGCCGCGAGAACAGCGGGCGGCGCGCGTATGGTGGGCGCGGTGGGCTTTGCCCTGGCAGCGGCCCGGCCGCAGTTGGGCCGACCGGCCCGGACCGTTTTCAGTTTTCGGTCCGTGCTCGTGCGCGAGGCCCATTGTTGAATCCGGTCCGTGCGGGTGCCGCGAGGCCCGTTTTAGTTTAAGTGCATGCTTTGTAAATCTATGTAATAGATTAGATTTAAATGTCGGGGTTTCACGATTGGGCCGTGATGAACATTTTATTTTATTTTATCGTTCATATGCATGTCGTGGATGTTTAAATTATGCGGTAGCATGCTATGTATGTTTATATTACGTTGACAAACCTTTAAGTGTTTCACGTAATTGGATGCGCATAGTAAGCATGCTAGGTTTATCGCGTTTATCAAGCATATTTTAGAATTACTGCGAGCATGTTTTACATGTTGAGTTCTATAGAAAAGCATGCTAGGATTACGTGATGCATGGACAAACCTTTTGAATAAAAGGACTAAACAAGCAACCCGACAAATTAATTTTCAAATTAAAATGTCGAGACCTCCACTTTTGATCTCTAAACAAAGTGAGGCCTTTGTGAGTGGCGATTCTGCAGCGTGGCTTGCTTGCCTTGTTTATCATAAGTTTGTTAGATGAGATTTCTAAATAAAACATTTTAAATCTATTGAAGTGGGAGTTTCATGTATGGCGATCACACGCGTGGCTTGCATGTGCGATTTTCATAAGTTCTCTAGAGATAGATATAAAATGAGATAACAAAAGGATTTGAATTGGGCGGTATGGTCAGGTGAGTATACCAATTCTAAAATTTATTTCTGTTTATTAAAATTGTGGTCGATGCTTGAACATCACCTCAAGTACAACTTCCATGAAGTCCCTTCTTGCGATAGTGATGTGGTCTAGTAAGGTCAATCGTTAATTTCATTTGTCATAAGGATAAGTTGACATGGATTGAAATTAAGCGACTAAAAGGTATATTTTAGTGCAGTGGGGGTTCGTGTGTGGCGATCCACAGCGTGGCTTGCATGTGGAATTCCTTGGGCGATTGGAGGTTTCGATTAATATTGTTTTATCAAAAGGTTACAATATTATTATTCTGAATTATTTGCGATCGTATGCTTATGTGTTTACATTATCGTTTCGAGATATGTCTCTTCGCCGATTATCAATATGCTCGTACAAAATCCGTTATCCGGTCCAAATTTTATCGAGTGGAAGCGAAACATGGAATATGTTCTTATATTTGAAGAACACATGTTTGTTCTCACTACTCCTAAACCCGATGCCACTTCTCGTGGCGTCGACTAATGAGCGAGAGTCGAGCGGACTTTGGAATAAGTCGAACAATATGGCTAAATCTATATGATGACTACTATGTCCAAAGGCTTGCAGTGCTGACATCGATCGATGGTGAGCCGCGACGATATTTGGTCGAGTCTCGAGAGTAAGTTTGGACGATCGGATCGGACGATCCGCTTCCACACAATGAGAGAAATCTTGGCGTGTAAGATGGAAGAAGGAAGTTCGGTCCATGAACATGTCTCCACATGACTCGTCTCATGGATAGTCTTGATCGGTTGGGAGGAGGTATTGGCGAAGCCAAGGTCGACATCATCCTCAATACTGCTGCCCAAGTCTTTTGAGAACTTTTCGTGAATGCGATCATGAGCAAGACCGAGTTTACACTTAGTCGGTTCTTAATGATCTCGTTCTTTGGAAGGAGTTATGGGAAAAGGCACATGCTCTTGCTAGCACATCTAAGGGCCCAAAATTTTCATCGCAAAATGGAAATAGAAAAGGGTACCAAAGGTGGTAGAGGCGAGGAAATAGTGGGAGTAATGGGAGCAAGAACATGGTTGCCAGGAGGCTTGAAGAAAGCGAAGGAGAAGGCGAGTGCTTGAGTCTTGATGGGCCCAGGCATTGGAAGGCCAAGTGCCCTATGCTCAAGGCTCAGTGCGCCGTTTGCTTTAATGTGAAACATGTTTAGCGACTTGTTCTACCCATTCTTGGGTAGTAGATCTGGCATAATGATCATGTTTGTTACACCTGCGAGGGTTCTGCGGACAAGGCTGTTTGATGGTGAGATAACGATCTCCAAAGGGCAGCCGAAAGTCGAAAGCTGTTGCGAGTTGGAGATGTTCTTTATGTTTTGGGACAACAGTTTTAGTTTTGAAAGGCGTTTATATGTGCGGATTTTCGGCGGAACCTTGTTTACATTTGAAATTATTTACTCATGGATATTCATTATTTTTGATAGTGGTGTTTCTATCATAAGAAATGACGAAGTTATACGTGTTGGCACCTTATATAATTAAGCTTTATACTATTTATCGCAAAACATAATACCTATAACTATGTTGCATCTTCATCAAACCCTAAAAGAAAGTTTTCTTCAGAAGATGACTCTACTTTCTGGCATCTTAGATTAGGTCACATCAATCTAAATAGGATCAAAGGCGGCTAAGTATGGGCGTTGGGTGATCTCACGGTTACTCGTTCGATCTGCGAATCTGTATAGAAGGTAAGATGTCGACCCGGACCGCCCAGCGAAGGGTTATAGAGCCAAAGAAATGTTGGAGTTAGTCCGTTCGACTGTGTGGACCAATGTCCACACAGGCTAAATGGAGAATGCAGTATTTTGTCACTTTCATTGGCGATTACTCAGTGCGGATACATATACGCTTGCGCAAGTCTGAATGCTTTGAAATTCAAAGAGTTTAAGGCGGAGTGGAGGCAGGCGGGTAAAGTGTCAAGTCATCATGATGCGATCGCGGTGGCGAATACCTCGATGTAACGAGTTTATGGACTATCTAGTGAAGTGTGGGATTACATCCCGGCGCACTTCACCAAGGCACACCTGACAAAATGGTGTGTCGGAGCGAAGAAATAGGACTCTTTTAGAAATGGTTAGATCTATGATGAGTTATGCTACATTGCCTATTTAGTTCGGGGTATGCCTTAGAGGCGGCGTCATGCTTGCTAAATCTAGTACCGTCAAGTCGGTCGAAAGACCCTTTTCGAGTTGTGGTTTAGTGCAAGACTGGTTAAGCCACATAAGGATATGAGGCGATCCGGACTGCGTCTTTGAACAAGAAGGGCGACAAGTTGGAGGCTAGATCCGGCGCAAGGGCGTTTATTGGCTATCTAGAGGGCGAAGGTGGTTTATTCTATAGTCTAAGGATCGGAAGGTCGTTATTAGCACTAATGCTCGATTCTTAGAAGAGGACTACATGAAAATCATAAATCCAAAGTTGAAATCATTCTTGAGAATTAGAAGATGATCGTATTCCACCACCGAATAGGCGAAAGTGCGAGATGTCGAGTCTAGTGGGAGGGATCGACACGGATACTTCAAGAAATTGAAGTGGGTCGAGTTCCTTTGGAGATACCGACCGTGAGTGGTACCTACACGCTGACAAGTTGTGCAAGTTAGAGAACCACAAGTATCTGCACCCACCGTTGCCATTGTGCTGTAGAACCTCGTCGTAGTGGGAGGTTGTTCGTCGACCCGGCGATTTATGTTAGTGGGTGAATCTTGGTTTAGTCGATGGGCGAACATGCGATAATCGACCCATGGACATACTGAGGAGGCGATACAAGATATAGATGCAAGATCATGGCACGCCGCATGGACTTAGAAATGGAGTCCATGCGGCTATGGATGTATATGAAGACACCTCTACCGGATGGCAAGGAAGCCATAGGTAGTAAGTGGCTATCTGAGAGGAAGAGATTCCGATGGAGAGGTTTGACTTTTAAAGCCGGGCTTGTGGCGTAAAGGTACACTCAGTTGAGGCATCGATTTCTATGAGACCTTTTCGCGCAGCAATGCTCAAGTCCATCGAATTCTTACGGCCATAGTAGCCCACTTGAACTAGAGGTTTGGCAAATGGATGTTAAAACCGCTTTTCTAAGCGGTTACCTTGAGGAAGGTAGAGACATCTATGTCAACAACTGAAGGTTATGTGGTAAAGGTGAAGAGCATCTAGTATAGAAGCTTAAGAAGTCCATTTATGGACTTAAGCGAACCTCGATCATGGAACTTACGCTTTGGCGAGTAGTAAAGTCACATGGATTTACCCAGTTGCCTAGCGAGAGTTGTGTGTATCGGTTAGATGTCAGCGGTGATGTGGTATTTCTTGCACTTTATGTAGATGACATCCTTCTAGTTGGCAACAACGTGAAGCTGTTATCGAGCGTAAAGAGTTGGCTATCCGATCGGTTTCAAATGAAAGACTTAGGAGATGCGTACATTCTTGGGATCGAGGTTTACCGAGATCGCAAGAAGAAAATATTGAGCTTATCTCGCGTCTTACATTGATCTTGTGATTACTACGTTTTAGTATGGAGACCGCGAGAAAGGATTGCTACCTTCCGGACATGGCGTTCCTTTATCTAAAGCAGATCACCTATGTTGCAAAGGAGATAGAGGAAATGAGACAAGTTCATACTGCTTCGCCGTAGGAAGTCTCGTGTCATAATGCTATGCTGCGAGGCCCGATATCTGCTATGCGGTGAGGCATAGTAGCTAGATATCGATCTAACCTGGACAAGCTCATTGGTCGCTGCGGTAAAGCATATACTCAGTACACGAAAAGGACTCGAGATTATAGGCTGGTTACCATGCTGAGATAGTCTAATGCCTTTGGGTTATCTGAGACTCGGTTTCAAAGGCGCCGTGATGAGAAAAAGTCGACCTCGGGCTATGTGTTTACCTTGGGAGGTGACGTCGATTGAAAAGATTGATCTGACGGAAAATCTAGCGGATCCATTCACGAAGACTGCCGCAAAAAGTCTCGATGGACACGTTAGAGGACTTGGATTGCGCTTGATGGCACCCACTTAGAAAGAAACTTTTGTATAAGTGGGAGAAGCAAAGTGATGGTTGTTTGTAATAGCTAGTAGAAAGACACATTGTATACTAAAAGTTTGCTTTAGTATAAGTGGGAGATTATTGGATTTGTATCTTGAAAGCGGTTTGGTTGAGCTTGTATACAATGTTTCTGTTACCACTATTACAATCTCTGTCGGTTTGAATACTTGATTGCATATATCGTGTCCCTTATCTCATATATAAGTTAGATCATACGATTGTGTGAAGATCACAAAGTGTATGATTGGTCAAACTTAATGAGATATAAAAGTTTCACGGTGAGACAACTTAAGGGCGAGTTGTCGGTTTAGGCTGCGATATAGATAAGAAGTGACTTGACTTAGTTGCTTGTCTATCTTTGATGCGTCTACGGCGTATTGAAGGATCACGGTGAGATGAGTTCTTCTTTCGACCGTCGTGAAGAACCAAGATCTCGGTGACTTACGATGATCTAAACCTCGATAAGGTATTAGGTGAGTATGAGTTCTTGACCATCACTTTGACTTGTTATGAGTGAGGTTATATGTTCTAACCAGATTCTCCGCGTCTTGGGTGGTGGCGTCTTGTATGTCACGCTAGTTATCATGTCGAGTCGTAGTATCCGTTTAGGATGATGGCGTCCCTTAAGAGCTCAAAGGTTTGTGTACTAAACCCTGCGGTTGAGTTAGCTCAGTACAATAATAAGGTTGAGTGGTACTACTTAAGGAAATGAAGTTAATGTCGTTTAAGCGATCGATTGTTATAAATGATTAATGGACGTTCGATATCTTAAATCTGAGGATTCGTAATGTCTAAGTGCAAGCCGACTCAACTTCGGTAATAAAGGGGTAAATCGACATTCTTTCTCTAGTGGAATGATCGAATGTTTATAAATTAATTTATGTTACAATTTGAACATAAGATAATTAATTTATTTGAGGCCCATCTTTATTCCTTGCATTTGATCCACAATTTTGCCCGTCGGGCCGTAGCCAGGAAAATCGGCGCCCTCGTACTCCCAATGGTGAGATTTTATTCTCTTTATCCACGAGGATATTATTATATTTATGGTATATGCATAGATCCTTTCCATATAAGATTATGGTAATAATCCTGAGAGTATGGAAATAATCCTGAAAGTATGGAAATAATCCTAAGATTATGGTAATTTTCCATATGGGATTATGGTAATTTCCATATAGGATTATGGTAATTTCCATATGGGATTAAGGTAGTGCATTATAAATATAAGGTATGAGATAAAGTCTAGGTTAATGATCATTAATCAAGATATCATTATTTTCGAGAATTCCATAAGCTCTTGGAGAGATTTTCGAAAATTGTGTAGAGAGAAAAGAGGGTGATTTTCCGAAGCATTCTCCATAGATCGTCCTCACTCGGCGTTGGAATTGGGCAGCGGGATACAGTCCGGAAGGTCAAAGCAGCGAGTCCGATCCGTTCGATCCGTTCATCTCGTTCCATCGACCTCTTGATCGAAGGTAAACACGTGAAAACCCTACGTGTTACGATTTAATTATATAAGCATCTAGGTTTATAATCAATGTATGGTGAATTAAACACCCAAGATGGATCCTCGGGGCGAGGGTTAACATATGTTTTCCCTACAAAGTATTGAGGATCATATCGATTCTGACTACGTCATCGATATATCCTCAACCAATTTGAGCTCTCAGAAGAGATTGATCATTTGCTCTACATGTTCATGCCTTTGAATCACTTTCCTTCGTTGAACTTGACATTATTAATTTTGTCAAATTATGACAAGCAATTACGTCCGACTCATCATACAATTTCATGAGATTTAGCGGATAGTGGCTGCATCATCTATCTCTTGATGTTGGAGTTTCGAGGACTTCACATGGTGACCAAAGAAGGCACTTTGCCATTCTATTTGATTTGTCCCATTTCTCGTGCTCCTTCGCTCCTCGTCGATGAAAAATCGTCTAGAGGTTTCGGACGGGGTGTAGTAGTACAAATAAATTTTCTTGATGAGAACAAACCCAATGTTTCGTTTCCACTCGATGAAATTGGGACGGACGGAGGATTTTATGCGAGCATATTGATAATTGGTGTAAGAGATATATCGAAAAGAATGTAAACACATAAGCATACGATCGCACATAATTCGTAACAATAATATTGTAACCTTTGATAAAACAATATTAATTGAAACCTCAATCGTGAGAATCCCACATACGAAGCCAGCGTGTGGATGTTTACACATGAACTCCTCGACCGGGACAAAATATACCTTTCGATCGTTTAATTTCAATCCATGTATCAACTTATCCTTATGATGAATAAAATTAATGATTGGACCTTACTGAACCACATCACTATCGCGAGAAGGACTTGGCGGGAAGTTGTACTTGAGGTGATGTCTAGCAATGACCACAATTTTAACGATGAAAATGAATTCTTAGAATTGGCATAGTCACTAGGACCATACGGCTTCAATCAAATTCCTTTGTTATCTCATTTTGAATCTATCTACAGAGAACTTATGAAAATCGCACATACAAGCCCACGCGTGTGGGCGTTTACATGAAACTCCCACTTCTCAATAGATTAAAATGTTTTAGTTAGAAATCTCATCTAACAAACTTATGACAAATAGTGCAAGCAAGCCGTGCGTGTGGGCGTTTACTCACGGTCGTGTCACTTTGTTTAGAGATCAAAAGTGGAGGTCTTGACATTTTAATTTAAAACTAATATGTCGGGTTGATTCTTTATTCTTTTGTTTCAAAGGTTTGACCATGAAGATCACGTAATCTAGCATGCTTTTCTATAGAACTCGATATATAAAACATGCTCATGAGAATTCTAAAATATGCTTGAAAAGCGTGATAAACCTAGCATGCTTACTATGTGCATCTAATCACGAAAACATATAAAATGTTTGTCTCGTAATTTAAACATACATGGCATGCTCTGCATAATTTAAACATCCACGACATGCTTTGAGCGATAAAAATAAAATAAAATCGTTCATCGCGGCCCACTCATGGATCTGTGCTTCCGCCTAATTTATTACATAAATTTGCAAAGTATAGATCTTCAAACTTCGAAACGAGCCTCGCGTGCAGGCGCGGACGGATTCGTCAGCTGGTTGGGCGAAAAATCAAAAGCGAATTCGGATCATTGGAGCGGGTCGAACCGGGTCAAAAACTAGGCAGGGTTAAAAATCGGATCTAAAGGTGAAAAATCGGTCGAGGGCCGAACCGGGTCGAGTCGACCCAATGGAACAGGTCGGGTCGACATATAGGGGTGGGCCGCGCTGAGGCACAGCCATGCCAGCGCCAACCTCGGCGCGTCGCCATTCCACGGCCGAGGCGTCGGCGCCGTCGTCTGACCCGGCAGAGAGCGCCCGAGCAGTCGCGCGTCACAGCGAAGACCACTGTATGTCGTGGTGCCTGTCCTTGTCGAGACTTGCCTCGCCACACGGGGTTCTGCCGGAGTTTCACGTGCGCAGGTGTCGGCATCTGTCGAGAAAACTATCGCGCAACTCGTGCGCTGTCGCCCAGCGTTCTGCCGAGAAATCCGGGCTTTGAGGTTTCCCGCATGAGAATCGCACACCCCTCGTCGCCCGGTGCTACCGAGCCGTCTGTGCGCGCGGCCTATCGAGGCACCTACACGCCTTGCGGTCTGGCGCTTGCCGATGGGCGTTGAGGTTTTTCGGCGAGGCGGCCAGCGGCTGAGCCCGACTCGTCGAGGCGTGCTGAGCGCGTCGCCCGTTCTCGCTTGAGACCTTGTTGAGGTTTCGGCCAGCGCCGGCTTTCGGTCGGCGGTCTTGAGAGGTATCCTGCGGCGCGATGCACACCCTGGTGCCGAACCATGCCGCCCGATCTACTTTGTGCCGTCGCGCGCATCTGCCGAGGGTTGCTGCGCGACCCGCCGTCGGCGCCGCCGCCGCTGCCGTCGATCGTGCGTCCGGTTTTCGATGAGCTCCGTCTTCTCGTTCTTCGTGCTTTTTATCTTCGTTCTTCTTTTATAGAAAAGATTTACAAGAAAAATCTAATCTAACCACCGATTTTCTCGTGGTGAAAATAAAAATCCGACAAAAATAAAGCGAGCCACGATGAGCAGCAGTTCACAATTAATTAATTGCGCGTTATAATCAAGCGTGAATTAATCCAACAAAGCTAAGAATCTTGATCGGGCTCGATGCCAATTGATGGAAATCGATTTTAACCTCTCTCAGGATCTATCTTGGATGTTTAATTTACCATACATTGATTATATTCCTAGCATGCACCTATATAATTAATTGTAACACGTAGAAGTTTCTCGTGTTTACTGCGAATCTGTGGGGATGAATAGATCAAGACTAGTGCTTTGATCTTACGGATTGTATCCGTTTGCACTAAACTCGATGCCGAGTGAGGACAATCTATGGAGAATGCTATAGAAAATCACCATCTTTCCTTCTCTCAAGATTTTGAAAATCTCACTATTTTGGGAATAGAATTCTCAAAATTATGGCTTAAGCATTAGCCTTGATTTTCTCTGCTTATATTTATAATGCGACCCTAAATCTATCAAGATATGATTTATGCATATCTAATAAATATAATCTTATCTCTTAAGATGAGAGGATCAAGCTCAGTCCCACTAGGACTCTAGAATGGAGGGAACGAAATTCACCTTAGCTCCAGGCCTGGATGGGCCAGCCCAGGGATCAAATGCAAGGAATAAAGATGAGCCTCAAATAAATTAATTATCTTATGTTCAGCCCAGAACATAAATTAATTCATAAACATTTATTCATGCCACTAGAGAATAAATGATGACTTATCCTTTATTTCCGAAGTTGAGTCGGGCTTGCACTTAGACATTCGAATCCCGTATTTAAGATATAAATACGTCCATTAATTATTTGGTCATCATTGCTTAAAATAATTAATATCTTTAATTCATAAGTACTACCACTCAATCTTATTATTGTACTTGAGATAACTCAACCTATAGGGTTTAGTATAATAAACATTTGAGCTCCTTAAGGGGCGTCATCATCCTAGCGGATACGGTGACTCGACACGGGTAACTAGCATGACATCTGCCACCTTGCCCAAGATGCGAGAGAATCTTGGGTTATCTCATGTAACCTCACCCATAGCTAGTCAAAGTGATGGTCAACAACTCATACTCACCTAATAACTTATCGAGGTTTAGATCAACGTAAGTCTCCAAGATCTAGGTTCTTCACGGCGGTCGATAGAAGAACTCGTCTCCTTGTGATCCATCAATACGTCGAGAGGCGTGCCGGCATAGACAAGCAACCAAGTTAAGTCACTTCTTATCTGCTGCAGCCTATACCGACAACTTTCGTCCTCAAGTTGTCTCGGTGTGATATTTTTATATCTCATTAACCTTGACCAATCATGGAGACTTACGTGATCTACAACACCATGTATGATCTAACTTATATATGAGATAAAGGGACATACATATGCAATCAAGTAAACAATTCGAGATAGGAGATTGTAATAGTGGTAACGAAACATTGTATACAAGCTCAATAGCGCTTTTGGTATACAAATCCAACACGCTCGGCGGCCTCGGCGTGATTCTGTGAGAAACCTCAACGCGTGGGCGTGCTCGGTGGCACTAGGCGGCAGGCGCGTGATTTTTCGTGCGTAAGCCCAAAGAACTTCGATGATGCGGCTCATCGCGTCTCGGCGGTGCAGGTGAGGCACCCGGGCGCGTGAGTTTTCTCGTCGAGGCTCGGCGGTCTCGGCGGTGATTCCTCGGCCGGCCTTCGGCGGGTTGGGCGACGATGCGAGGAGGACGGCGAAATGCGGTGGGTGTGTCTTTGTGGGCTGTGCCCTAGCGCACGACCCGATCCACTTTGGCCGACCAGAGCCAAATTTCGGCCCGAACAGCTTTTTCGGCCCGATCCGCCCGTTTCACGGTTCCAGCCCGGTTTTGATTTTTCGACCCAAATCAAGTTTTGATGAATCCGGTCCGTGCTCGTGCCGCGAGGCTATTTCGAGTTTTGAAGATATGTACTTTGCAAATTTATGTAATAAATTAGGCGAAATCTGGGATCACAGTGGGCGCGATGAGCGATTTTATTTTATTTTATAGTTCAAAGCATGTCACGGATGTTTAAATTATGCGAAGCATGCTATGTATGTTTAATTACGTATATAAACATATTATATATTTTCTTGATTGGATGCGCATAGTAAGCGTGCTAGGTTTATCCCGGTTTTCAAGCATATTTTAGGATTCTGCGAGCATGTTTTACATGTTGAGTTCTATAGAAAAGCATGCTTGGGTTACGTGATCTGCATGGATAAACCTTTTGAAACAAAAGACTAAGCAAGAAACCCGACATATTAATTTTAAATTAAAATATCAAGACCTCCACTTTTGATCTCTAAACAAAGTGATACAACTATGAGTGGCGATCACATGCGTGGCTTGCACCTTGTTTTTCATAAGTTTGTTAGATGAGATTTCTAAATAAAACTTTTAATCTATTGAGAAGTGGGAGTTTCATGTATAAAGCGATCACGCGCATTAGCTTGCATATGTGATTTTCATAAGTTCTCTATAGATAGATTTAAAATGAGATAACAAAGGAATTTGGATTGGAGCGGTATGGTCTAGTGATTATGTCGATTCTAAGAATTCATTTTACTGAGTTAAAATTATGACCATTGCTTAGACATCGCCTTAAGTACAACTTCCATGAAGTCCCTTGTTGTGATAGTGATGTGGTCTAGTAAGGTCCAATCATTAATTTCATTTGTCATAAGGATAAGTTAACATGGATTGAAATTAAACTACTAAAGGTATATTTTATTACGGTCGGGGTTCATGTGTGGCGATCACACGCATGGCTTGCATGTGGGATTCCTTGGGCGATTGGAGGTTTCAATTAATATTATTTTATCAAAGGTTACAATATTATTATTACGAATTATGTCCGATCATATGCTTATGTGTTTACATTACTTTTCGAAATGTCTCTTACACCGATTATAAATATGCTACTTTAAAATCCTCTATCCGGTCCAAATTTCATCGAGTGGAAGCGAAACATGGAATATGTTCTTATCGTTGAAGAACACATGTTTGTTATCACTACTCCCAAACCCGATGCCCTCATCGACGATCGACTAATGAGCGGCAGAGTCGTGCGAGACTTTGGCATAAGTCGAATAATATGGCCAGTGCTATATGATGACCACGATGTCCAAAGGCTTGCAGCTGTAGCATCAGTCGATGGTAGACGTGATTGAAATATGGTCAAGTCTCGAGAGTAAGTTTGGGCAGTCGGATCGGATAGTCCGCTTCCACACAATGAGAGAAATCTTGGCCTGTAAGATAGAAGAAGTAAGTTCGGTCCATGAACATGTCTCCCACATGACTCATCTCATGGATAGTCTTGATCAGTTGGGAGGAGGTATTGACGGTGAAGCCAAGGTCGATATCATACTCAACACACTGCCCAAGTCTTTTGACAATTTTCGAGTGAATACGATCATGAGCAAGACCGAGTATACACTTGGTGGGTTGCTTAATGATCTCGTGGCAGCGGAAGAAGTCGTGGGCAAAGGAGCACATGCCCTTGCTGCACATCACAGGGGCCTAAATTTTCCGTTGAAAATGGAAGAAGAAAAGGGGCACCAAAGGTGGTAGAGGAAAATAAAGCAGTGAGGTAGTGGGAGCAAGAATATATGCCGCCATAGGAGGCTGAAAAAGCGAAGGAGAGGCAAGTGCTTGAGTGCGACAAGACGGGCGTTGGAAGGCCAAGTTCCCTATGCTCAAGGCTCAGTACGCCATTTGCTTTAATGTAACGGAAATATGTTTGGCGACTTGTTCTACTCATTCATGGGTAGTAGATCGGTGTTATTCTTGATCATGTTTGTTACACCTTGCGGGGTTCTTCGGACAAGGGAGGCGTGTGATGGCGAGATAACGATCTCCATGGGTAGCGATGAAAGTCGAGGCCGTTGCGGTCGGAGATGTTACTTTATGTTTTGATAGAACAATTTTAGTTTTGAAGGCGTTTTATATGTGCGGAGTTTCGGTGGAACCTTATTCAGTTCCAAACTATTTATTCATGGATATTCATTGTTTTTGATAGTGGTGTTTCTATCATAAGAAATGGCGAAGTTATACGTGGTGACACTTTATATAATTAGCTTTATACTATTTACGCCAAACATAATACCTTTAATAATGTTGCATCTACATCGGACCTTAAGAAGAGTTTTCTTCGCAAGATGGCGCCACATTTCTCTGGCATGTTAGATTAGGTCACATCAATCTAAATAGGATCCGAAGATTGGCTAAGAATGGGCGTTGGGTGATCTCACAATTACTCAGTTCCCATTACGTGAATCACAGTATAGAAGGAAAGATGTCGACCAGGACCCTTCAAGGCGAAGGGTTATAGAGCCAAAGAAGTGTTGGAGCTAGTCCATTCGACTGTGTGGATCTATGTCAACCAAGCTCGTGGAGGTGCAGTATTTTGTTACTTTCATTGGCGATTACTCGAGTGCGGATACATATACCCGCTTCACCATGCAAGTGCGGATGCTTTGAGAAATTCAAAGAATTTAAGACGGAAGTGGAGATGAAGCTTGGTAAAAGTAACAAGTCACTGCTGTCTGATCGCAGTGGCGAATACCTTTGTAACGAGTTTATGGACTATTTGGTGCAGTGTGGGATTACCTCCCAGCTCACTACACCGGGCACACCACAACAAAATGGTGTGTCAGAGCGAGGACTCTCTTAGAAATGGTTAGATCAATGATGAGTTATGCAACATTGCCTATTTCATTCTGGGGGTATGCCTTAGAAACAACGACATACTTGCTAAATCTAGTACCATCCAAGTCAATCGAAAAGACCCCTTTCGAGTTGTGGTTTGGGCGTAAGTCTAGTTTAAACCACATAAGGATATGGGGCACTCCAGCACATGTGCTGAACAACAAGGCTGACAAGTTGGAGTCTAGATCTGATGCAAGGCTGTTTATTAGCTATCCTAGAGGAACGGAAGGTGGTTATTTCTATAGTTCTAAGGATCGGGAAGGTCATTATTAGCACTAATGCCCGATTTTTAGAAGAGGATTATATGAAAACCATAAATCCAAAATTGAAATCATTCTTCAAGAATTAGAAGATGATCGTATTCCACCATCGATTAAGCGAAAGAGTGCGAGATGTCGTGTCTAGTGGGAGGATCGACACCGAGGATACTTCAAGAAATTGAAGTGGGTCGAGTTCCATTGGAGATCTGAGCCGTACAAGTGGCTCCTATCTAACAAGTTGTGCAGATAGAGAACCACAAGTTCTGCACCCATTGTTGCCATTGTGCGATAGCCTATAACGTCGTAGTGGGAGGGTTGTTCGTCGACCCGAGCGATTTATGTTCATGGGTGAATCTTGAATTTAGTCCGGGACACGAGCAAGCTATAATCGACCCATGGACATCGGTGTGAGGATACAAGACATTGATGCAAGATCATGGCATACCGCTATGGACTTAGAAATTGGTCCAGAATAGCTATGGATGTATCACGAAAGACACCACTACCGGATGGCGAGGAAGCCGTAGGTAGCAAGTGGGTATACTGAGAGGAGAGAGATTGAGATGGAGAGGTTTCGGCTTTTAAAGTGTAATACCCGTAAAATAAAATCGTAGTTAACAAAGAATTTAACTGGAGTGTTATTAAATATTTCCTTTTTATAATTAAATCAACAAAAAAAAAAATTTATCGTTTGATAATCAAATGATAAGGTTATATGATCGGATTCGATAAATCGGATTACAAGTGTGTGTGACGAACACCGATTTCTGTTCGAACAAAACGAGTGAAAAGTCGTAATCGAAATTATTCACGATTTCTAAAATTTCCGGAAATGGAAAGTTGACCTTGTATACTTTTTATTTACTTCTATCATCTCATATCCCTCCCATACCTCTCCCCTGCAAAAAGAAATCAGATTCACTACACTATGGGACAAAATGCATATACTCCTCTAACCTATCAGATACGTCCTGCACTCTGTGCATGAGAAAAAAATTCCAGCTCCTCCTCACCCAGATTCCCTTCATATACACGATACCCACATTTCAAACCCTCATCTCTTCTTCTCTGCAAACTCCTCAATACCCAAAACAAAGAGAAGAAGCAGAAAAAGCGAACAGAACAAAAGAACAAGAAGAGGTAAACATCTCAGCTTCTAAACGTTTAATATTCATTTTGTTAAACAACAACCAATTTCAGCTCTTTTATTCACAGGAGGCTATTCAATTGAAACATAAACACACTCATAGAAAACCTTCGTTAAGGTAAGAATTCAACCCCTTCGTCCATTACTTTTATTCCACCGATGTTCATAAACAAGAATCCAACAACAACCACAAGAAAGAAAATAAAATAAAATAAAACAATCTGATATACACGCTGCTCGTTTCTGCACCATTTTAGTACATCATATGCAAATAATAAACTATTGTACGACGAGATGTCCGTCGACTCTCCTGTACGAAATGACTGTTTCGGGACCTTCTTCCGATAGTGGAAATAGTCGAGAAGGGAAGATTGTGTGACGGAGAGAGGGAGACGAGCTCGAGCGGGAAAGAGGCAGCGGCGGCCGCTGCTCTCGGTCGAGGGATGAATGGAGAAAGGCCTGCGTTGACGGCGTTGGGATGCGGCGGCGAAGCTGGGGTAACGACGGTCCTCCTGCCGTGCCACGCGACGACTGCGTATGGTCACAAAAGAGAGAGAGAGAGAACTTGAGGAAAAAGGCGACATGATGCGGCGGCGAGACAGAGGCGCTAGTGGTGGTCCGGCGGCCGTTGTTCTTCGTCCGAGAGTGGCTGCGTGAGAGAGTACCAAACGATGGTAAAGTGATGAGGCGGAGAACGGCAGATGCCACGACGGCGCCGTAGAGAAGGAAAAGCGATGGTAGCGCCGCTGAGATGAGGAGAATATAGTTACGGAATGGGGTGGGGTGTGTGTAGGTTTAGTAGGGGGCTGGGTTGGGCCGCTGATTTTAGTTTGGGGTGGAGGAGTTTAATTAAACAGTTGGGCCTTTTGTTTTAAGTTGGGGTGGAAGTTTTTAATTAAATAATTGGGCTGGGAATTATGTGATGAGTTGGGCTGAATTAATTGATTTAATCAATAGCCCAATATGTGATCTAGTAAAACAGTGACCAAGAGGATTTACTTAACGGGCTGAAATAATTGGGCCGAGATGAAAATACACGAATGGGCTGAGCTTGGGCCGCGATTAATTACTAATAGCTGGACCTATTTATTTCATGGAATGGGCCCCTCTAAAAAGAAAAAAATGAATTGGACTCATATGACTTAAGTGTAGTGGGCTTAAGATATATATAGAATTGGACTACTAAGTTTTAATTGGAGTTTAATTAATTAAAGTTGGGCTTTAATTAATTAAATTTTGGACTTAAAAATTTATTTAGATCAACTTTAATTAAACAAAGTTGATAAGCTTTAATTAATTATAATTAGACATGAATTAATTAAGTTACTTGAACTTAATTGATTAATTTAGATTGACCTTAATAATTAATTGAGCTAGAATTTAATTAATTAATTAAGTTACTTAAACTTAATTAATTAGCTTGAGAGGACTCTAATTAATTAAGAGCATTGGGCCTTAATTAATTAATTTAATTAGGTCTTGACCGATTAAGTCACTTGGACTTGATCAATTAAGGATAGATTGACCTCAAGTAATTAAATTACTTAGGCCATAATTAATTAAAGCACTTGGACTTTAATTAATTAAATTAGTTGAATCTTATTAATTAATTAGAGGAACTCTAATTAATTAAATAGATTAGGCTTTGATTAATTAATCGGGTAGATCTTAAGTAATCAAATTTCCTTTGATCCTAATTGAGTTAATTGGACTTTAATTAATTAAGTCACTTAGACTTAATTAATTAACCAAGGTAATTGAACTTAAATTACTTATGTCACTTAGACCTTGATTATTTAAATTAGTTAAGAATTTCGTTGATTACGTTAAGACGAGTGCTATCATATATGCATTTAGATTGAGGGTTTATGAATGAATAGAATTGTTTGATGAATTGTTGGGTTTGAGAGGTGAGGAAAGTGATTAGGCCTGTCAGCCTAATCAAGAGTGATCGACGTTCGAATTCTCGCGTTGAAATCTCGCACGTCGAATTCGAGAGGATGACCTACTTACGAATAGGTCATGCCGAAATTTCGGTTCGCATCTTATCGCTATGCGTTGATCGAAGACCTCGTTCATAACATTAGTAAAACTAGACCACCTCGGACGCGACTCTAACCAAGCAATTTAAATCTTCTAAAGAAGAGAACCCATTCGGCTCAAGCGACTAAATAACGAAGTTCCCGTGAGGCGATCTAACTTAATCAACTAAGATCGAGATCGAACAACAAAAGTAAAACTTAAACAAGCTTTTGTTATGAATCTCGTTAAAAGAATACTCTCTCGATTAGACATCTTATTATCCTCCAATCTTCAATGAAGGTCCAGTAAGGGAGTAACGGAAGAGTTGTGCGAAGCGTCGAGACTGTATAAAGGCGCAACGGATGGGCTTTCTTATGTATGAGTAAAGCTAATGTTATGTTAAGCAAATGATTTTCTTTCAAAAGTTATGAATTGAAAATCTTTCAAGTTTTGTCTTGCCGAAGAATATTTTGAGATATATGTATGAGATCTATCTATGTTGGCCTTGCCAATTATATGATAATCGGTCGGGTCCTAAGCAGTTGATAGCTATCCGCCGGGACTAGTGTACACCTAACATGACTCTGAGTCCATGGCGAGACGGGCGATCATTGTGTACAGAATGACCCACTTTCCGTTACACCGATCTTGTTCGTTGAAGGGGCTACCTTCATGAATAAAAATTTCGAGATAGAATTGATTACAAAAGAACTTAGGCTATGATCGAACTTTTAGATCACAAAAATTTAGTAAGCTTGGGCCTTTTTAAGATAAAACCCATTCGCGTTCTTGATAAGGAGGCATGACAAATTTTTACATATATATATATATATATATATATATATATATATATATATATGTGTGTGTGTGTGTGTGTGTGTGGGTATCCGTTTTGTACGTGTTCATGAGTACTACTCACTCACACGCATATTTCTAAATGTGCGGTTGAGGCGTGAAGCTTGAAGATGGAGTGTCGAGCGAAGATTTTGTCTTATTTTGAGAATGTCAGTCATATATGTCTTCATACATGTATTATGTTCATTTCATTGCGTACACTCATTTTGTCAAATTCTTAGTCTGAGCTCTCAAAACATCGCTCAATTAAGACCATTGTGGTGTTACACCATTTAATTCGGATCTTCGGGATCGACTTCTATTTATCTTGAGAATATTTTGTTGACTATCCATATATGGGTAAATGATATTAGGATGAATCGATCTCTTGTATTTCAAGTTTCTTCCTTGATGCTTAATTCGAGTATGCATGGTTAAGACTTATTCACATTCCATCGTCTCTTTGGTGATGTTATCATAGATTGGATGACGTCGAGTAGGGTCAATGTTCCATATCTGTTTCCCCCTTTCTATTCCCCTAGCATGGCTATCCTTAGCTAGGCCTGATCGTGACATAAAGCCAGGCTTGTGGCGAAATGGTACATTCAGATTGAGGGCATCGATTTCGATGAGACCTTTTCGCCTATAGCAATGCTCAAGTCCATCAAAATTCTTCTGGCCATAGCAGCCCACTTAAACCTTGAGGTTTGGCAAATGGATATGAAAACCGTTTTTCTAAACGGTTACCTTGAAGAAGGTAGAGACATCTGATGGGAAATCTGATTTTAACCCTCTCCCGAGGATCTATCTTGGATGTTTAATTCACCATACATTGATTATATTCCTAGCATGCACCTATATAATTAATTGCAACACGTAGGGGTTTTCTCATGTTTACCTTTGAATCTGTCGGAGAGGATCGGGATGAACGGATCGAGACTCGTGCTTTGATCTTCTGGACTGTATCCCGGTTGCCCAATCTCCAATATTGAGTGATGATAATCTACGGAGAATGCTATAGAAAATCACCCTATTTCTCTCTATTATTTTCGAAAAATCTCTCCCAAGCACACTACGGATTCTCGAAAATATGGTATAGGATAATTGAGGATTAGCCTTGATCTTATCTCTTACCTTATATTTATAATGCATTACCATAATCCCATAAGGAAATGATCCATGCATATTCCATAAATATAATAATATCCTTATGGATAAAGAGAATCAAATCCTTACCATAGAGAGAGGATAGGACCGATTTTTCTCCTAACCGAACTGGATGGGCGACCGAGGATCAAATGCAAGGAATAAAGATGGGCCTCAAATAAATTAATTATCTTATGTTCAAATTTGAACATAAATTAATTTATAAACATGCATTCATGCCACTAGAGAATAAATCTTGACTTACCCCTTTATTACGAAGGTGAGTCGGACTTGCACTTAGACATTACTGAATCCCGTATTTAAGATATCGACGTCCATTAATTATTTAGAGCATTATCGCTTAAAATAATTAATATCTTTAAAACATAAGTAGTACCACTCAACCTTATTATTGTACTTGAGCTAACTTTCAACCTACGCGGTTTAGTACAATAAACCTTTGAGCTCCTTAAGGGGGCGTCATCATCCTAAGCGGATACGGTGACTCGTCTGAGATAACTAGCGTGACATACAAGCACCGCCACCACCCAAGATGCGGAGAATATTTGGTTAGAACATATAACCTCACCCATAACAAGTCAAAGTGATGGTCAAGAACTCATACTCACCTAATACCTTATCGAGGTTTAGATCATCGTAAGTCACCGAGATCTAGGTTCTTCACGGCGATCCGATAGAAGAACTCATCTCACCGTGATCCATCAATACGTCGTAGACATACCGGCATAGACAAGCAACCAAGTCGAGTCACTTCTTATCTATACATGGCTATACCGAGCAACTCGTCCTCAAGTTGTCTCAATTTGTGATTCTTTTATATCTCATTAAGCTTAACCAATCATACGACTTCTATGATCTTCTACACACTTTGTATGATCTAACTTATATATGAGATAAGGGGACACAGATATATGCAATCAAGTATTCAATTCGGATAGGAGATTGTAATAGTGGTAGCGAAACATTGTATACAAGCTCAACCAAAAGCGCTTTCGAGATACAAATCAACAACATCTATGTCACAAGAACCGAAGGTTATGTGGTGAAGGTGAAGAGCATCTAGTATGGAAGCTTAAGAAGTCCATTTATGGACTTAAGCAAGCTTCACGATCCGGAACTTACGCTTTGATGAAGTGGTAAAGTCCTATGTGTGGGGAAAACTAGGTTTAGCCTCGCCCAAGGATCTATCTTGGATGTTTAATTCACCATACATTGATTATATACCTAGCATGCACCTATATAATTAATTGCAATACGTAGGGTTTTCTCGTGTTTACCTTTGAATGCATCGGTAGGAATGGATCGAGACTCGTGCTTTGACCTTACGGGTGTATCCGGTTACCCAATCTCCAACGTCGGTGAGGGCGATCTATGGAGAATGCTTGGAAAATCACCCAATGCTCTCTCAAAATTTTCGAGAATCCTCTCATTCTTTCACTAGAGATGCACGAAAATTATGTGTAATAATAATGAGGATTAACTTTGATTCTATCTCTTACCTCATATTTATAATGCACTACCTTAATCCCATAAGGAAATTACCATAATCCCATATGAAAATTACCATAATCCTTTATGGAAATTACCATAATCCCATATGGAAATTACCATAATCCTATATGGAAAGGATTATTACCATAATCCTATATGGAAAGGATCTATGCATATCCCATAAATATAATAATATCCTTATAGGATAAAGAGAATCAAATCCTTTACATAAGAGCATGATGGTGGACGATTTTCTTGATCTCACGGGCACGGATGGGTCGGCCGAGGATCAAATGCAAGGAATAAAGATGGGCCTCAAATAAATTAATTATCTTATGTTCAAACCCGAACATAAATTAATTTATAAACATTTATTCATGCCACTAGAGAATAAATCTTGACTTACCCTTTATTACCAAGTTGAGTCGGGCTTGCACTTAGACATTACAATTCTCGTATTTAAGATATCGAACGTCCATTAATTATTTAGAGCATTACATTGCTTAAAATAATTAATATCTTTAATTCCTTAAGTAGTACCACTCAACCTTATTATTGTGCTTGAGCTAACTCGACTGCAGGGTTTAGTACAATAAACCTTTGAGCTCCTTAAGGGGCGTCATCATCCTAAGCGGATACGGTGACTCGATCTGAGCAACTAGAATGACATCAAACCTTTGCCACCACCCAAGATCGCGGAGAATATTGGGTTAGAACATATAACCCTCACCCATAACAAGTCAAAGTGATGGTCGACAACTCATACTCATCTAATACCTTATCGAGATTTAGATCATCGTGAAGTCACGAGATCTAGGTTCTTCTCTGATTCGGATAGAAGAACTCATCTCACTGTGATCCTTCAATACGTCGAGCGTGCCATCAAAGATGACAAGCAACTAAGTCAGTCACTTCTTATCTATACTACACTACTGCACCGACAACTCGTCCTCAAGTTGTCTCGGTTTGTGAAACTTTTATATCTCATTAAGCTCGACCAATCATACGGACTTACGTGATCTTCTACACCTTTGTATGATCTAACGTATATATGAGATAAGGGACACGAATATATGCAATCAAGTATTCAATTCGGATAGAGATTGTAATAGTGGTACAGAGAAAACATTGTATACAAGCTCAACCAAAAGCGCCAAAGATACAACTCCAACAATCTCCCACTTATACTAAAGCAAACTTTTAGTATACAATGTGTCTCTACTAGCTATTACTAACAAAACCATCACTTTGCTTCTCCCACTTATACAAAAGTTTCCTTTCTAAGTGGGTGCCATCAAGCGCAATCCGAGTCCTCTAACGTGTCCATCGTAGACTTTTGCGGCGTGCTCTTTGTGAATGGATCCGCTGGGTTATCCGTCAGATCAATCTTTTCAATCAAGACGTCCCATACCGTCTAACGATTTCTCGTATGACATGGTACTTTCTCTCTATGTGTTTGGTGCGCCTTGTGGGTCCGTGGTTCCTTCGAGTTTGCCACATTGCACCCGAGTTATCACGATGAAACTATGATACTCTTGGGCAAACCGGTACACACCTAGATCCGTGAGGTAGTTCTTGAACCATACAGCCTCCTTAGAAGCCTCAAGTGGCTACATATTCGGCTTCAAGGTAGAGTCCGCAATGCATGTTGCTTTGCACTCTGCCGGGATCGGCTCCACCTCCCAAGGTAAACACATAGCCCGAGGTAGATTTTTTCTCATCACGGTCGACTTGGAAATCCAGTGCAGATAACCCAAAGGCATTAGACTATCGCATGGTAAACTAGCTATAATCTCGAGTCCTTTTCGGTGCTTGAGTATATGCTTCTCGCAGGTCAATGAGCTTGTCGTGGTTAGATTGATTTCTAGCTACTATGCCTACCGCATAGCGAGATATCGGGCCTCGTGCATAGCATTGCGTATATGAGACTTCCTACGGTGAGCGTGAAGGAACTTGTCTCATTCCTCTATCTCCTTCAGCGGTCATAGGTGGCTGCTGTCTAGATCAAAGGAACGCCATGTATCCGAAAGGTAGCAATCCTTTCTTGGCGGTGCATACTAAAGCAGTAGTCACGAGATCAATGTAAGGCGCCCGAGATAAGCTCAGCATTTTCTTGCGATCTCGGTAAACCTTGATCCCGAGAATGTACTGCATCTCCTAAGTCTTTCATTTGAAGGCGATCGGATAGCCAACTCTTTACGTCGATAATAGCTTCACGTTGTTGCCAACTAGAAGAATGTCATCTACATAAAGTGCAAGAAATACCACATCACCGTTGACATCTAACCGATACACACAACTCTCGCTAGCAACTGGGTAAATCCATATGACTTTACCACCTCGTCAAAGCGTAAGTTCCATGATCGGGAGGCTGCTAAGTCCATAAATGGACTTAAGCTTCCATACTAGATCTTTTCACCCTTTACCACATAACCTTCTGGTTCTTTGCATATAGATGTCTCTACCTTCCTCAAGGTAACCGCTTAGAAAAGCGGTTTTAACATCCATTTGCCAAACCTCTAAGTTCAAGTGGTGCTATGGCGGAAGAATTACGATGGACTTGAGCATTGCTACGAGCGAAAAGGTCTCATCGAAATCGATGCCCTCAAACCGAGTGTACCCTTTCGCCACTAGCACGGCTTTAAAAGCGAAACCTCTCCATCGAATCTCTCTTCCTTTGTATATCCACTTACGCCTATGGCTTCCTTGCCATCTGGTAGAGGTGTCTTTTCATATACATCCATAGCCGTTATGGACTCATTTCTAAGTCCATAGTGGTCGTGATCTTGCATCAATGTCTTGTATCGCCTCCTTGTATGTCCATGGGTCGATTATTGCTGTTTGTTTCTGGGATTAAATCGAAGATTCTCCCACGAACATAAATCGCTCGGGTTGACGAACAACCCTCCCATTCTGACAGTTCTCTGAGCACTATGGCAACGGTGGTTGCGAAACTTGTGGTTCTCTCATCTTGCACAACTTCTTCGGGTAGGTACCACATGCGGTCGGTATCTCGGTGGAACTCGACCCACTTCAATTTCTTGAATTATCGGTGTCAATCCTCTCGCTAGACTCGACATCTCGTACCTTTCGCCCTAATCGGTGGTGGAATACGATCATCTTCTAATTCTTGAAGAATGATTTCAACTTTGGACTTATGATTCTTCATATAATCCTCTTCTAAGAATCGGGCATTAGTGCTAATAATGACCTTGATCCTTAGGACTATAGAATAAACCACCTTCGTTCCTCTAGGATATCCAATAAGCGACCTTGCGTCGGATCTAGCCTCCAACTTGTCGACGCCTTCATGTTCAAAGACGTGCGGATTTGCCCTATATCCTTATGTGGCTTAAAGTGGGCTTGCGCCCAAACCACAACTCGAAAGGGTCTTTTCGACCGACTTGGATGGTACTAGATTTATCAAGTATGCCGTTTCTAAGGCATACCCCGAACGAAATAAGCGATGTTGCATAACTCATCATTGATCTAACAATTTCCAAAAGTCGTAATCTTTTTCGCCCGACACACCATTTTCTTGTGGTGTGCCCGGTGAAATCTTGTTGGGAGGTAATCCCATACTTCACTAGATAGTCCATGAACTCGTTCTTGAGGTATTCGCCACCACGATCGGACCGCGGTGACTTGATACTCTTACTAAGCTTAAATCTCCATTTCGCCTTTAAACTCTTTGAATTTCTCAAAGCATTCGAGACTTCGGTGAAGAAGGTATCGTATCCGTACCTTGAGTAATCGTCAATGAAAGTGACAAAATACTCGTACCCTCCACGAGCTTGTGTGGACAGCGGTCCACAGTCGAATGGACTAACTCTAACATTTCTTTGGCTCTATAACCCTTCGCTTTGAAGGTGCAGTCGACATCTTACCTTCTATACGAGATTAAGTAGGCGGGAATGGAGTAGCGTGAGATTACCCAACACTCCATTCTTAGCGGTCTTTGGATCCTATTTAGATTGATGTGACCTAATCTAAGATACCAGAGAAATGTGGTGTCATCTTGCGAAGAAAACTTTCTCTTTCTAGGGTTTGAAGAAGATGCAACATAGTTATAGGTATTATGTTTTCCAGAAATAGTATAAAGCGAATTATATAAAGTGCCAACACATATAACTCGTCATTTCTTATGATAGAAACACCACTATCAAAAATAATGAGAATATCCATGAGTAAATAGTTTGAAAGCAGAAACAAGGTTACTCACGAAAATCCGGCACATATAAAACGTCTTTTAAAACTAAAACTGTTCTCTCAAAACATAAAGTAACATCTCCGATCGCAGCGGCCTCGACTTTCGCGCGTTGCCCATGGAGATCGTTATCTCGCCATAACTTCGCTCCTTGTCGCGGGAACCCTCGCAAGTATAACAAACATGATCGATCGACTCGTGTCTACTACCCAAGAATGGGTAGAACAAGTTGCTAAACATGTTTCGTTACTAAAGCAAGCAGCGTACCTTGAGCCTTGAGCATAGGGCACTTAGCTTTCCAATGCCCGTCTTACGGCACTGAAGCACTTGCCTTCTCCTTTGGCTTCTTCAAGCCTCGGTGGCGACCGTGTTCTTGCTCCCATTACTCCCACTATTTCCCTTGCCTCTACCACCTTTGGTGCCCCTTTTCTTTTCCAATTTGCAACGGAAAATTTGGGCCCTTAGATGTGCTAGCAAGAGCATGTGCTCCTTTGCCCATAACTCCTTCCGACCAGCGAGATAGATCATCGAGCAACCGACTAAGTGTATACTCGGTCTTGCTCATGATCGCATTCCGAAAAGTTCTCAAAAGACTTGGGCGGTGTATTGAGGATGATATCGACCTTGGCTTCGTCGTCAATACCTCCTCCCAACCGATCAAAACTATCCATGAGATGAGTCATGGGAGACATGTTCGTGGACCGAACTTCCTTCTTCCATCTTACACATGAGATTTCTTTCATTGTGTGGAAGCGATTGTCCGATCCGACCGCCCAAACTTACTCTCGAGACTTGACCAAATATCGATCGCGTCTACCATCGATCGATCTTGCAATGCAAGCCTTTGGACATAGTAGTCATCATATAGCATTTAGCCATATTGTTTGACTTATTCCAAAGTGCCTTGACTCTCCTCGCTCATTAGTCGATGCGTCGATAAGGGCATCGGGTTTAGGAGTAGTGAGAACAAACATGTGTTCTTCGTGATAAGAACATATTCCATGTTTCGTTTCCACTCGATAAAAATTGGACGGATAACGGATTTTGTGCGAGCATATTGATAATCGATGTAAGAGACATATCCGAAGCGATAATGTAAACACATAAGCATACGATCGCACATAATTCGTAACAATAATATTGTAACCTTTTGATAAAACAATATTAATGAAACCTCCAATCGCCCAAGGAATCCCAAATGCAAGCCACGCGTGTGGGCGTTTACTATGAACCCCGACTGGACTAAAATATACCTTTTAGTCGTTTAATTTCAATCCATGTCAACTTATCCTTATGACAAATGAAATTAACAATTGGACTTTACTAGACCACATCACTATCACGAAGGGACTTAGGTGGGAAGTTGTACTTGAGGTGATGTATAAGCAATGACCACATTTTTAACAAATAGAAAATTCTTAGAATTAGCATACTCACTAGGACCATACCGCTTCAATTCAAATTCTTTTGTTATCTCATTTTATATCTATCTCTAGAGAACTTATGAAAATCGCACATACAAAGCCAGCGTGTGGGCGTTTACATGAAACTCCCACTACTCGATAGATTTAAAAGTTTTATTTAGAAATCTCATCTAACAAACTTAAGATAAGCAGTGCAAGCAAGCGCGTGTGGGCGTTTACTCAGTCATGTATCACTTTGTTTTGAGATCAAAAGTGGAGGTCTTGACATTTTAATTTAAAAATTAATTTGTCGGTTTGCTTGCTTAGTCTTTTTGTTCAAAAGGTTTGTCCATGCAGATCATGTAATCCTAGCATGCTTTTCTATAGAACTCGACATGTAAAACATGCTCGCGAAATTCTAAAATATGCTTGAAAACGCGATAAACCAAGCATGCTTACTATGCGCACTCAATTACGAAAACACTTAAAGGTTTGTCAGCGTAATTTAAACATACATAACGTATGTTATTGCATAATTTAAACATCCCGACATGCAATGAATGATAAAATAAAATTAAAACGTTCATCGTGGCCCACTGTGGAAGCTGTACTCGCTAATCTATTACATAGAATTGCAAAGCATGAGATCTTTATAATCTTCGAAACAGGCCTCGCGTGCAGGCACGGACCGGACTTGTCAAAACAGATTCGGGCTGGAAAAATGGATCAGGCTCGGCCCACACGCGACGACGTCTGCGAGCGCCCGTGCACGCCTTGTGTGCCGTCGCAGCGCGTCGTGCGACCCGTTTTCCGCTGTCTCGATCTGGCGGCTTTGTCTTCGTTTACTTTTACATATAAGATTTCTGAAAAATAAATCTAATCTAACCACGGATTTTCTCGTGGTGAAAAACAAAATCGACAAAATAAAAGCGAGCCACGATGAGCAGCAGATTCAACAATTAATATATTGCGCGTAATAATCAAGCGTGAATTAATCCAACAAAGCCAAGATATCGATCGTGCTCGATACCAATTGTAGGAAAAACTAGGTTTAGCCGCCCGAGGATCTATCTTGGATGTTTAATTCGCCATACATTGATTATATACCTAGCATGCACCTATATAATTAATTGCAACACGTAGGGGTTTTCGTGTTTACCTTTGAACTGCCGAGGCGGAATGGATCGAGACTCGTGCTTTGACCTTCCGGATGTATCCCGGCTACCCAATCTCCAATGTCGAGTGAGGACGATCTATGGAGAATGCTTCGAAAATCAATTAATGTTTCTCTCACAATTTTCGAAAATCATCTCTATTCTTTCACTAGAGATGCACGAAAATTATGTGTAATAATTATGAGGATTAACTTTGATTCTATCTCTTACCTCATATTTATAATGCACTACCTTAATCCCATAAGGAAATTACCATAATCCCATATGGAAATTACCATAATCCCATATGGAAATTACCATAATCCTTTATGGAAATTACCATAATCCCATATGGAAGGATTATTACCATAATCTATATGGAAAGGATCTATGCATATCCCATAAATATAATAATATCCTTATAGGATAAAGAGAATCAAATCCTTTCCATAAGAGCATGATGGTGGGCGATTTTCTTTAGCTCACGGGTCTGGACGGGCCGGCCAGGATCAAATGCAAGGAATAAAGATGAGGCCTCAAATAAATTAATTATCTTATGTTGACCCGTAACATAAATTAATTTATAAACATTTATTCATGCCACTAGAGAATAAATCTTGACTTACCCTTTATTACCGAAGTTGAGTCGGGGCTTGCACTTAGACATTACGAATCCCGTATTTAAGATATCGAGCGTCCATTAATTATTTAGAGCATTGAGACTACTTAAAATAATTAATATCTTTAATTCCTTAAGTAGTACCACTCAACCTTATTATTGTACTTGAGATAACTCAACTGCGGGGTTTAGTACAATAAACCTTTTGAGCTCCTTAAGGGCGTCATCATCCTAAACGGATACGGTGACTCGATCTGATGTAACTAGCATGACATCTGAAAATCGCCACCATCGAAGATGAGAGAATATTGGGTTAGAACATATAACCTCACCCATAACAAGTCAAAGTGATGGTCAAGAACTCATACTCATCTAATACCTTATCGAGATTTAGATCATCGTAAGTCACCGAGATCTAGGTTCTTCACTACGGTCCGATAGAAGAACTCATCTCATTGTGATCCTTCAATACGTCGAGACGTATCAAAGATAGACAAGCAACCAAGTCAAGTCACTTCTTATCTATAATGCGGCTCACACCGACAACTCGTCCTCAAGTTGTCTCGGTGTGAAACTTTTATATCTCATTAAGCGACCAATCATACAAACACTTGTGATCTTCTACACCTTGTATGATCTAACTTATATATGAGATAAGGGGACCTGAATATATGCAATCAAGTATTCAATTCAGATAGGAGATTGTAATAGTGGTAGCGAAACATTGTATACAAGCTCAACCAAAACGCTTTGAGATACAACTCCAACACTATGGATTTACCAGTTGCCTAGCCAAAGTTATGTATCGTTTAGATGTCAGCGGTGATGTGGTATTTCTTGCACTTTACGTAGATGACATTCTTCTACTTGGCAACAATGTGAAGTTGTTATCGGACATAAAGAGTTGGTTATCCGATCGTTTCAAATGAAAGACTTAGGAGATGCGGCAGACATTCTTGGGATCAAGGTTTATCGAGATCGCAAGAGAAAAATATTGAGCTTATCTCGGGCGTTACATTGATACTGTGATTACTCGTTTTAGTATGCAGACCGCCAGGAAAGGATTGCTACCTTTCAGGCATGGTGTTCCTTTATCTAAGGACCAATCTCCTATGACTGCGAAGGAGATAGAGGAAATGAGATAAGTTCCTTACGCTTCTGCAGTAGGAAGTCTCATGTACGCAATGCTATGTACGAGACACGATATACGCTATGCGGTGAGCATAGTAGCAAGATATAGTCTAACCTGGACAAGCTCATTGATCGGTGAAGCATATACTCAAGTACACGAAAAGGACTCGAGATTATAGGCTGGTTTACCATGCATATAGTCTAATGCCTTTGGGTTATTCGGACTCGAATTTCCAAGCCGACCATGATGAGAAGAAGTCTCACCTTAGGCTATGTGTTTATCTCTTGGGAGGAGACGTATCTGGCGGTGTAAAGCGATGATGCATTGCGGACTCTACCATGGAAGCCGAATATGTAGCCGCCGGAGGCCGCTAATGAGGTCAGATGGTTCAGAGAACCTCTTGGATCTAGATGTGGTACTGGTTTGCCCAAGAGTATCATAGTTTCTTGTGATAACTTTCGGTGCGAGGCAAACTTCGAAGGAACCACGGACCCACAAGCAACGAAACACATAGAGAGAAAGTACCATATCATATGAGAAATCGTTAGAGCGAGGGGACGTGCTGATTGAAAAGATTGGTGCTGCGGATAACCTAGCTGATCCATTCACGAAGAGCACCGCCATAAAAAGTCTCGAAGAGCATATTCGAGGACTTGGATTGCGCAAGATGGAACCCACTTAGAAAGGAAACTTTTTGTATAAGTGGGAGAAACAAAGTGATGGTGTTGTTTGTAATAGCTAGTTGAGAGACACATTCTATACTAAAAGTTTTGCTTTAGTATAAGTGGGAGATTGTTGGATTTGTATACTAGAAGTAGTTTTGGTTGAGCTTGTATATAATGTTTCCTGTTACCACTACTACAATCTCCTATCTGAATTGTTTACTTGATTGCATATGTATGTCCATTTATCTCATATATAAGTTAGATCATACGATTGTGTTGTAGATCATGAGAAGTCGTATGATTGGTCAAGTTTAATGAGATATAAAAAGTATCACGGTGAGACTACTTGTGGACGAGTTATTCGGTGATAGGCTGCGGTATAGATAAGTGACTTGACTTGGTTGCTTGTCTACATCCGGTATGTCTCGACGTATTGATGGATCATGTGATGGTGAGTTCTTCTCGTCGACCATCGTGAAGAACCTAGATCTCGGTGACTCACGTTGATCTAAACCTCGATAAGGTATTAGGTAAGTATGAGTTCTTGACCATCACTGACTTGTTATGGGTGAGGGTTACATGAGATAACCCAAGATTCTCTGCGTCTTGGGTGGTGGCGTGCTTGTATGTCGTGCTAGTTACGTATGTCGAGTCACCGATCCGTTTAGGATGATGACGCCCCTTAAGGAGCTCAAAATGTTTATTGTACTAAACCTGCGGTTAAGTTATCTCAAGTGCAATAATAAGGTTGAGTGGTACTACTTAGGAATTAAAGATATTAATTATATTAAGCGGTCGAGCATCAGTAAATAATTAATGGACGTGTGATATCTTAGATACGGGGATTCATGAAGTCTAAATGCAAGCCCGACTCAACTTCAGAAATAAATGGGTAAGTCAGCATTTATTCTCTAGTGGCATGAATAAATGTTTATGAATTAATTTATGTTCTGGGTGAACATAAGATAATTAATTTATTTGAGGCCCATCTTTATTCCTCGCATTTGATCCTGGTCGGCCCATCCAGCCCTGAGCTTAGAGATTTTCGCCCACTTCCTCTGTAGTCCCAGCGAGACTGCTGATCCTCTCTATCTTAAGTGATATGATTATATTTATTAGATATGCATAAATCCTATCCGGATAGGATTTAGGGTTCGCATTATAAATATAAGGTGAGAGAAAATCAGGTTAATGCTCAAATAATATTTTAGAATTATACTTCCAAAAGTGTGAGATTTTCGAAAATTTTGAGAAAATGAAGAAGGTGAATTTCTATAGCATTCTCCATAGATTATCCTCACTCGGCATTGGAGTTTAGGCAAACGGGATACAGTCCAGAAGATCAAAGCACTAGTCTTGATCCTTTTCTTTCCCGACAGATTCGTAGGTAAACACCAGAAAACTCCGTGTTGCAATTAATTATATAGGTGCATGCTTGGAATATAATCAATGTATGGTGAATTAAACATCCAAGATAGATCCTCGGGAGAGGGTTAAAATCAGATTTCCCTACACATCTGGTGTGTGCAATGTGATATCCCGTAGCATAGGATGATGTTCATGAATGATCTCGTGTTGAGTTGATATACATGTCAATGCTTCATTCCCTTTCTCTGCGGCTGAAGCCTTTCTATGAGGTGGCATTGTGATATCTGCAAAAATACATTAAATCAAACACAACCCAACAAATATATTCTCTCAGCTCAAGGTACAAAAAAGTATTAACTCTGATCCCTTCCTCAATTTAGCCTAAGCAAATATACTTTACCCACACACATCAACTTCTCAACTCCTCAAACTTATATATTTCTCAATATCTCAAGATATTATCCTCACACTAAGCACAAATTTGAATTCTAGCATCACAGCATGTTAATATTTCAACAATGACGAACAATGATGCTAAACTCGCAATTTATTCAAAAATCCAACCAATATATCTCTAGCAATTTCTCCAATATATTTTCCACACAAATTCATAATGATAAACTGTAAAATCAATTAAATTCATACTTCCATTACTAACATATAAAACATATGAGTGAGAATTTATACTTGGAACAAATTGGAAAAACACGAAAATACCGAAAAAATTTGGGATTACAGGTTGTTCTTCGCGAGGCAAAACACATCAAAAAAATTCAACACTGCAATCGCGATCTTCTTATCGCATGTGAGGGGGTGGAGTTCGCGAGAGATGTCCGCGAGTAAACAAAAAAAAATGAGTAAAAAGAGGGAGAGCTCGTAACTTATCTAGCGAGGAGCTAGGAAAATCGCAACGGGGGTTGGAGGCTTCGCGAGAGAGAGAGAAGAAGGAGAAACAACTGAGGCGGCGTAAAAAATAAAAAAATTTATCCCTAACCTTTCATCAGCATAGGCTTGAGAACTTAACTCGTGACATATAGTCGCGAAGTTAACTCGCGAAGAATAACTTTCTCGGCCTCGTCGAGTTCGCGACATACTATCGCGACTTCGAGGCGTGAAGAATGTTGGATTTGTATACTGAAAGCAGTTTGGTTGAGCTTGTATACAATGTTTCTGTTACCACTATTACAATCTCCTATCTGAATTGAATACTTGATTGCATATATCGTGTCCCCTTATCTCATATATGTTAGATCATACGATTGTGTAGAAGATCACGAAGTCCGTATGATTGGTCAAGCTTAATGAGATATAAAAGTATCACAACCGAGACAACTTGAGGGACGAGTTGTCGGTATAGCTGCGGTGTAGATAAGAAGTGACTTGACTTGGTTGTTTGTCTATCTTGAGTGCGTCTCGACGTATTGATGGATCGGTGAGATGTGTTCTTCTATCTCGACCGTCGTGAAGAACCAAGATCTCGGTGACTTACGATGATCTAAACCTCGATAAGGTATTAGGTGAGTATGAGTTCGACCATCACTTTGACTTGTTATGGGTGAGGGTTATATGTTCTAACCCAATATTCTCGCATCTTGGGTGGTGGCGATTCTTGTATGTCATGCTAGTTATCTCAGACGAGTCACCGTATCCGTTTAGGATGATGGCGTCCCCTTAAGGAGCTCAAAGGTTTATTGTACTAAACCCCGCAGTTGAGTTAGCTCAGTACAATAATAAGGTTGAGTGATACTACTTAAGGAATTAAAGATATTAATTATTTTAAGCGGTCGAATGCTCTAAATAATTAATGGACATTCGATATCTTAAATACGAGGATTCAGAATGCCTAAGTGCAAGCCCGACTCAACTTTGATAATAAAGGGGTAAGTCAGCATTTATTCTCTAGTGGTATGAATAAATGTTTATAAATAAATTTATGTTCTGGGCTGAACATAAGATAATTAATTTATTTGAGTCCCATCTTTATTCCTCGCATTTGATCCTGGGGCCCATCCGTTCGTAGCTTGGAAGGAAAAATCGTCCACTATTGCTCTCTATGGAAAGATTTTATTCTCTTTATCCCAAAAGGATATTATTATATTTATGGGATATGCATAGATCCTTTCCATATAGAATTATGGTAATAATCCTTTCCATATAGGATTATGGTAATTTCCATATGGGATTATGGTAATTTCCATATAGGATTATGGTTATGCATTATAAATATGAGGTAAGAGCTTAAATCTTGGTTAATGATTAATTATCATCATCATATTCTCGAAAATTCCATGTGTATTGGGAGAGATTTTCGAAAAATATAGAGAGCTTGAGGGCATTTTTCCGAAGCATTCTCCATAGATCGTCCTCACTCAACGTTGGAGATTGGGCAATCGTGATACAGTCCAGAAGATCAAAGCACAAGTCTCGATCCGTTCATCCCGATCCACCTCGACAGATTCAAAGGTAAACACGAGCAAACCCTACGTGTTGCAATTAATTATATAGGTGCATGCTAGGTATATAATCAATGTATGGTGAATTAAACATCCAAGATAGATCCTCGGAGAGGGCTAAACATAGTTTTCCCAACAATTGGTATCGAGCACAGGATCGATATCTTCGCTCTGTTGAATTAATTCACGTTTGATTATTACGTGCGCTTAATTAATTGTTTGGATCCGTCGCTCATCGTTGGCTCGTTTATTTTGTCGGATTTTGTTTTACACCACAAGAAAATCCGTGGTTAGATTAGATTTATTTTCTTTGTAAATCTTATACGTAAAGAAGAACGAAGCAGCGGTCGGATCGAGGCAGACGGGAAAAATGGGTCGCGGCATGCGGCGACGGCACGCATGCAGCGTGCACGGCGCTCGCGACACACCGCGCGGGCGATTTCTCACGGAGCGAGGCGGCGGGGCGTGCGTCACAAGACGAACACCCGGCGCCTCACGAGGCGACGCGGCGGGACACGCGAGCGTGTTTGGCGGCCAGGCACCGGGCGCGCGACTTTGCGTGCAGACATCCGGTGGCGCTCGACGGCATCTGGCGCCAGCGGCGCCGGCAGCCGCAGCTAGTGGCGCTCATCGGCAGCGGCGACGCAAGATAGAGGCAGCGGATGGCTTACGGCGCGGCGCATGGGCTGTGCCCTAGCGCGCGGCCGAGATCATATTGGTCTAGTAAGGTCCAATTGTTAATCTTAAGTTTGTTAGATGAGATTTCTAAATAAAACATTTTAAATCTATTGAGAAGTGGGAGTTTCATGTAAGCGCCCACGCAGCGTGGCTTGCATGTGTGATTTTCATAAGTTCTCTAGAGATAGATATAAAATGAGATAACAAAAGAATTTGAATTGGAAGCGGTATGGTCCTAGTGAGTATGCTAATTCTAAGAATTCATTTTCTGCTGTTAAAAATGTGGTCATTACTTAGACATCACCTCAAGTACAACTTCCCACGAAGTCCCTTCTTGTGATAGTGATGTGGTCTAGTAAGGTCCAATTGTTAATTTCATTTGTCATAAGGATAAGTTGACATGGATTGAAATTAAACGACTAAAAGGTATATTTTAGTCTGGTCGAGGGTTCGTGTATGGCGTCCACGCGTGGCTTGCATGTGGGATTCCTTGGGCGATTGGAGGTTTCAATTAATATTGTTTTATCAAAAGGTTACAATATTATTGTTACGAATTATGTGCGATCGTATGCTTATGTGTTTTCATTATCGTTTCAGATATGTCTCTTACACCGATTATCAATATGCTCGCATAAAATCGGTTATCCGGTCAAAATTTTATCGAGTGAAAATGAAACATGGAATATGTTCTTATCGCTGAAGAACACATGTTTGTTCTCACTACTCCTAAACCCGATGCCCTTATTGACGCATCGACTAATGAGCAGCGAGAGTCAAGCAGACTTTGGAATAAGTCAAACAATATGGCTAAATGCTATATGATGACTACTATATCCAAAGGCTTTGCAGGTCTGACATCGATCGATGGTAGACGCGACGATATTTGGTCATGTCTCGAGAGTAAGTTTGGGCGATCGGATCGGACGATCCGGTTCCACACAATGAGAGAAATCTTGGCGTGTAAGATGGAAGAAAGCTGAAGTTCGGTCCATGAACATGTCTCACATGACTCATCTCATGGATAGTTTTGATCGGTTGGGAGGAGGTATTGACGGCGGCCAAGGTCGATATCATCCTCAATACACCGCCCAAGTCTTTTGAGAACTTTCGGCGTGAATGCGATCATGAGCAAGGCGAGTATACACTTAGTCAGTTGCTCAATGATCTTGTGGCTGCGGAAGAAGTTATGGGCAAAGGAGCACATGCTCTTGCTAGCACATCTAAGGGCCCAAATTTTCCGTTGCAAAATGGAAAAAGCAAAAGGGGCACCAAAGGTGGTAGAGGCAAGGAAATAGTGGGAGTAATGGGAGCAAGAACATGGTTGTCACGGAGGCTTGAAGAAGGAGAAGGGCAAGTGCTTCAAGTGCAGTAAGGCCGGGCATTGGAAGGCTAAGTGCCCTATGCTCGAAGGCTCGAGTCGCCGTTTGTTTTAGTAATGGAAACATGTTTAGCAACTTGTTCTACCCATTCTTGGGTAGTGACACGCTGTGCGATCGATCATGTTTGTTACACCTTGCAGGGGTTCCTGCGGACAAGGAGGCGAGTAATGGCGAGATAACGATCTCCATGAGCAACGCAGAAAAGTCGAGCCGTTGCGGTCGGAGATGTTACTTTATGTTTTGAGAGAACAGTTTAGTTTTAAAAGGCGTTTTATATGTGCCGGATTTTGGTGAACCTTGTTCTGCTTTGAAACTATTTACTCATGGATATTCTCGTTATTTTTGATAGTGGTGTTTCTATCATAAGAAATGACGGTTATCTCGTGTTGGCACTTTATATAATTCGCTTTATACTATTTTCGCAAAACATAATACCTATAACTATGTTGCATCTTCTTCAAACCCTAGAAAGAGAAAGTTTTCTTGCAATATGACACCACATTTCTCGGCATCTTAGATTAGGTCACATCAATCTAAATAGAATCCAAAGGCGGCTAAGAATGGAGTTGGGTAATCTCATAGTTACTCCATTCCCACCGCAAATCGTGATAGAAGGTAAGATGTCGACCGCACCCTTCAAAGCGAAGGGTTATAGCCAAAGAAATTTTAGAGTTAGTCCATTCGACTGTGGACCGATGTCCACACAAGCTCGTGGAGTACGAGTATTTTGTCACTTTCATTGATGATTACTCAAGAATGCGGACACGTATACCGCTTTCACCGAAGTCTGAATGCTTTGAGAAATTCAAAGAGTTTAAAGGCGGAAGTGGAGACAAAGCTTGGTAAGGTATCAAGTCACCGGTCCGATCGCGGTGGCGAATACCTCGAGAACGAGTTCATGGACTATCTAGTGAAGTATGGGATTACCTCCCAACAAGACTTTCACCGGCACACCACAGCAGAAATGGTGTCGGGCGAAGAAATAGGACTCTTTTGGAAATGGTTAGGTCAATGATGAGTTATGCAACATTGCCTATTTCGTTCTAGGGGTATGCCTTAGAAACGGCTGCATACTTGTTAAATCTAGTACCATCCAAGTCGGTCGAAAAGACCCCTTTCGAGTTGTGGTTTGGGCGCAAACCTAGTTTAAGCCACATAAGGATATGGGGCAGTCCAGCACATGTGTTGAACAAGAAGGCTGACAAGTTAGAGGCTAGATCCAATGCAAAATTGTTTATTGGCTATCCTAGAGGAACGAAGGTGGTTTATTCTATAGTCCTAAGAATCGGAAGGTCATTATTAGCACTAATGCCCGATTCTTAGAAGAGACCGTATGAAAATCATAAATCCAAAGTTGACATCATTCTTCAAGAATTAGAAGATGATCGTATTCCACCACCGATTAGACCAAAGGTACGAGATGTGGTGTTCAGTGGGAGGATCGACACGGATACTTCAAGAAATTGAAGTGGATCGAGTTCCACTTTGGAGATACCGACCGTACATGTGGTACCTACCCGACAAGTTGTGTAAGATAGAGAACCACGAGTTCTTGCACCCACCGTTGCCATAGTGCTTGTAGCACCTCGTCGTGATGGGAGGTTGTTCGTCGACCCGGCGATTTATGTTCGTGGGTGAATCTTGATTTAGTCCCGTAAAGCGAACAGCAATAATCGACCCATGGACGACTGGCGAGGCGATCAAGACAATGATGCAAGATCATGGAACTTACGTTTGGGCGAGGTGGTAAAGTCCTATGGATTTACCCAGTTGCCTAGCGAGAGTTGTGTGTATCGTTTAGATGTCAATGGTAATGTGGTTTTTCTTGCACTTACGAGATGACATTATTCTGTTTGGCAACAATGTGAAGTTGTTATCGCACGTAAAGAGTTGGTTATCCGATCGGTTTCGAATGAAAGACTTAGGAGATCGATACAGCATTCTTGGGATCAAGGTTTCGAGATCGCAAGAGAAAAATGTTGAGCATAAGGCGTCTTACATCGACATCTTGTGATTACTCGTTTGAGTCTGCAGACCGCCTAGAAAGGATTGCTACCTTTCGGACATGGCGTTCCTTTACCTGAAGGAGCGATCACCTATGGTTGCAAAGGAGATAGAGGAAATGAGAAAAGTTCCCCACGCCTCGTCGTAGGAAGTCTCATGTCACGCAATCCCATGCACGAGGCCCGATATCTTCTACGGTGAGCATAGTAGCTGAATATCGTCTAACCTGGACAAGCTCATTCGATTGCAGAAAGCATATACTCAAGCACCGAAAAGACTTGAGATTATAGGCTAATTTACTATGCAGATAGTCTAATGCCTTTGGGTTATTCTGGACTGGATTTCAAGCCGACCGTGATAAGAATAAGTCTACCCTAGACTATGTGTTTACCTTGGGAGGTGGAGCCGTATCTGGCAAGGAGTGCAAAGCGGCGATGCATTGCGGACTCTACCATGGAAGCCTAATATGTAGCCGCCTGAGGTGCTAAGAAGGGCGTATGGTACAAGAACTACCTCATGGATCTAGGCGTGGCACCGGTTTGCCCAAGAGTATCATAGTTTCTTCGTGATAACTCGTTCAGTGCGATGGCAAACTCGAAGGAACCACTGATTTCAATGCGACCAAACACATAGAGAGAAAGTACCATGTCATACGAGAAATCGTTAAGCGAGGGGACGTCTTTGATTGCAAAGATTTATACGACGGATAACGTGGCGGATCCATTCACGAAAGCCTGCCGCAATAAGTCTACGTTGGGCATGTTAGAGGACTTGAATTGCGCTAGATGGCACCGCTAAAGCTGCCGCAATAAGTCTACGTTGGGCGCGTTAGAGGACTTGAATTGCGCTAGATGGCACCCGCTAAAGCTGCGCCGCATAAGTCTACGTCGGGGACGTTAGAGGACTTGAATTGCGCTAGATGGCACCCACTTAGAAAGGAAAATTTTGTATAAGTGGGAGAAGCAAAGTGATTGTTTTGTTTGTAATAGCTAGTAGAGACACATTGTATACTAAAAGTTTGCTTTAGTATAAGTGGGAGATTGTTGATTTGTATCTTGAAAGCAGTTTGGTTGAGCTTGTATACAATGTTTCGTTACCACTATTACAATCGCCTATCTGAATTGAATACTTGATTGCATATATCGTGTCCCTTATCTCATATATAAGTTAGATCATACGATTGTGTAGAAGATCACGTAAGTGCGTATGATTGGTCATGCTTAATGAGATATAAAAAGTATCACGGTGGTGAGACAACTTGAGGGCGAGTTGTCGGTATAGGTTCTTGATGTAGATAAGAAGTGACTTGACTTGGTTACTTGTCTATCCGGTACGTCTCGACATATTGATGGATCACGGTGAGATGTGTTCTTCTATCCGACCGTCGTGAAGAACCAAGATCTCGGTGACTTACGATGATCTAAACCTCGATAAGGTATTAGGTGAGTATGAGTTCTTGACCATCACTTTGACTTGTTATGGGTGAGGTTATATGTTCTAACCCAATATTCTCCGCATCTTGGGTGGTGGCGGTTGTATGTCATGCTAGTTATCTCAGACGAGTCAGTCGCGTATCCGTTTAGGATGATGACTTCATAGGAGCTCAAAGGTTTATTGTACTAAACCCCGCAGGTTGAGTTAGCTCAAGTACAATAATAAGGTTGAGTGGTACTACTTAAGGAATTAAAGATATTAATTATTTTAAGCAATCGAATGCTCTAAATAATTAATGGACGTTCGATATCTTAAATACGGGGATTCGTAATGCAAGTGCAAGCCCCGACTCAACTTCTAATAAAGGGGTAAGTCAAGATTTATTCTCTAGTGGCATGAATAAATGTTTATAAATTAATTTATATTCTAAATTTGAACATGAGATAATTAATTTATTTGAGGCCCATCTTTATTCCTCACATTTGATCCTGGCTGGCCCGTCTGTGCCCGTAGCTTGGAAGGAAAAATCGTCACTATTGCTTTCTATGGAAAGATTTTATTCTCTTTATCCCAAAAGAATATTATTATATTTATGGGATATGCATAGATCCTTTCCATATAGAATTATGGTAATAATCCTTTCCATATAGGATTATGGTAATTTCCATATGGGATTATGGTAATTTCCATAAAGGATTATGGTAATTTCCATATGGGATTATGGTAATTTCCATAAAGGATTATGGTAATTTCCATATGGAATTATAGTAATTTCCATATGGGATTATGATAATTGTTTAGAATGATTTTGTTCTTAATCTTGGTATTCTTTTGTATGTCAATTTCAATAGTTTATTCTATTTATGTCGTTGGTTTGATTTGTATTGATCGAATTGGACTTATTTGGTTTGTTTTGATGTTTTGCAGAAAAATTACATTAAATAGGATGAAATTTATCTACCAATAATTATCCTATATTGAAGATCATCGCGATAGGAGTCCGTGGGCGCAAACGGATCTCAATTTGGAGTTCGGACGAGAGAGAACGGAGCGAAACCGCGAAGTCGCGCACGTGCACGCGCGAGCGCGTCCGGCGCTGCGCGCCGTCCGGCGCTGGGACACGCCCAGCGCGCGCTGCACACCTCCCAGCGCACGTTCTGCTGCTCCAGCTCCTCCCCAACGCGCGTTGGCCCCCCTCCAACGCCTGCTGCAGCCTCCTTCGGCGCTAGGAATGGCCCAGCGCCCCGTCTCGCAATCACCCTCCGCACACGTTCGTCATGCGTCGCACGACTCACTTCGTCCAGCGCCCATCCAACGCTTCCCATCCAGCGCACGCTGCACCATCACCCAACTACGTCCGGCGTTTTGATCCCATCCGGCGCTGGACATGTGTCCCGGCGCTTGGATCCGTCCGGCGCTGGGTTTCTGTGATTGTTCACTCCAGAGAGTCCTCGCGTCCGGCGCTTCGTCGTGTCCGTCGCTGGATTCTATTTTTGGGCCTATTTTTAGCGTATTTTTGACTGGGCTTCCGCGAGGGTTTTATAAATAAAAAAGATCAGCAGCCTCCCTCATATTCTCTCACTCTCGCACGCACGCTTTTCTTTTCCTTTCCTTTCTTTTCTTTTCCTTTCAATTATTTTGTGCTTGGATTAACAATTGATTATGCGATTCGGATATTCGCGCATTTAATTTATCTATGAATGGTTGTAAGCTTTCCTCATTTTAATTATGTCTATGTAATTGGATTTGAATTATTTCTACCATGAGATGAATTATGATTTGTAGAGAAATATATGTTGAATTGTTCTTATCTTGAATCGTGATTGTTGGGCCAATGATTTGCGATTTCTTAATCCGTATAAATTGTTTATTTTATGATCTTCATACATGGTGTTCGAAAGAATAGTGTAGGTTGATTGTATGCTTATGTTTGATGATAAAGATATGCGAGAGCAGATTTATATTAAATATGAGTTTGACAATGAAAGTGATCGAGAGATTGGTTTGTTGTTGAATAAATGATATATGTGGATAGGGTTTTGCTATTGTGTGCATTTGTAGTGAAATATCCTTCGTAGTTGATGGTGGGGTGGTCGAGATATCTTATGTCATTAAGTTCGAGTCTAGCATTGACGTAATCGAGAGATTAGTTAGTGTTGACTGTTTGGTGAGAAGCGTGGGTGTTTAATGCATTGTGTACCGGTCCTTGATTCATTAGTTGTGAGGATAGATTCGAACCCTAGAACACCGTCTCCAATTCCGTGTATCTGTCAATTTCTCTTGTTGTCCAAGTGCAGTCCGCTTTATCTCGCTTTATTTTATTTTCCTGCCGTCCTTTCCGTGACAGCCCCTTTATGTTAGGACGTTAGTTTTCTTTTTCTCGCTTGTGTTTGACATAAAACCGTAGCCTCATTAAGCCTTCCTCGAGAGATTCGACTGGGTCGACCTTACCGCTTTATAAGGACCTCCGAGCAGGGTGGCCGAGGCGGTAGCGCGCGGAGGCGCGGGCGGGTGCGGGCGGGCGGTATGGCGCGCTGGCAGGCGGCGGCAACGCCATTCTATGGGATGCCTAGTGAGGATGCCTGAACTTCATCCGGAGTTCTATGCGGTGGTTCACACTTTTCCTTTGAGCAACGGGCTTCTGTAAGATACGCCGAGAATGAGGTGTTTTCCCTATACCCTGAAAGACAACGCGCATTGGGGAGGAGCTGGAGCAGCAGAACGTGTGCTGGGAGGTGTGCAGCTGCTTGGGCGTGTCCAAGACGGACGGCAGCAGCGCCGGATCCTTCAAGCGCGCGCGGCGTCTTGTGACTTCGCGGTTTATCTCCGTTCTCTCTAGTCCGAACTCCGAATTGAGATCCGTTTGCGCCCACGGACTTCTATCACGATGCTCTTCAATATAGGATAATTCTTGGTAGATACATTTCATCCTATTTAATGTCATTTTTCTGCAAAACATCAAAACAAACCAAATAAGTCCAATTCGATCAATACAAATCAAACCAACGACATAAATAGAACAAACTATTGAAATTGACATACAAAAGAATACCAAGATTAAGAACAAAATCATTCTAAACAGTAATTTCCATATAGGATTATGGTTATGCATTATAAATATGAGGTAAGAGCTTAAATCTTGGTTAATGATTAATTATCATCATCATATTCTCGAAAATTCCATGTGTATTGGGAGAGATTTTCGAAAAATATAGAGAGCTTGAGGGCATTTTTCTGAAGCATTATTCATAGATCGTCCTCACTCGACGTTGGAGATTGGGCAATCGGGATACAGTCCAGAAGATCAAAGCACGAGTCTCGATCCGTTCATCCCGATCCACCTCGACAGATTCAAAGGTAAACACGAGCAAACCGCTACGTGTTGCAATTAATTATATAGGTGCATGCTAGGTATATAATCAATGTATGGTGAATTAAACATCCAAGATAGATCCTCGGGAGAGGGCTAAACATAGTTTTTCCCAACAAAGAAAACTCGCGAGGCGTTGTAAATCCACATTCGCGTGTTTGGCTCACGGGCTTAGCTCGCGGGCTCTGGCTTCCACTACCATCTCGCGAGGCGTGATTAATAGATTCTCGAAAATTTTGTTTGAATCCACTCCTTGTCCGCCAAGCTTAAAATTCAAGCTACTCAAAAACAAAAACAGAACACAACCAACTAAAAAGATAAAAACAAAACAGAACAAAATGAAATAATTGGGTTACCTCCCAACCAGTGCTTAATTTAACGTCTTTAGCTAGACTACTACCTCAATCACTGGGGAATCTCAAATAGAGTAAGTTCACTCACTTCCTTCCCATGAGGTCTAAAATAATACTTAAGACGATGCTCATTGACTGTAAATGTATTCCCATCCAATTTGAAAAGCTCAAATGTGCCATTGTGGTTGCTCTTTTCAACAGTATACGGACCCGACCACTTTGACTGTAATTTTCCTGGAAAGAGACGCATCAGACGAGAATTATAAACAAGTACCTCATCCCCAGGAGCAAAGTCTTTCTTCTTGATGCTCAAGTCGTGAAATGTTTTGGCCATTTCTTTGTAAATTCTCGAGTTCTCAAATGCTTGATTCCTCCACTCATCTAACTCCGTAATCCTCTTCTTGGTATGTCCGGTGACTAAGAAATCTTGGTTTATCCTCCTTGTTGCCCAATAAGCCTGTGTTCTATCTCCACTGGTAAATGACATGATTCTCCGAACACAAGTTGGTAGGGAGACATACCAATTGCTGTTTTGTATGCTGTCCTATATGCCCATAGTGCATCATCTAAGTGTTTCGCCCAATCCTTCTTGTTGACAGTGGACTTCTCCAGAATCTGCTTGATTTCTCGATTTGCCAACTCCGCTTGACCATTAGCTTGTGGGTGGTATGGTGTCATGATCTTGTGTTTGACCCCGTACTTGGCTAGCATTGATGACAACCACTTGTTATTGAAGTGGCTCCCCCCCATCAATGAGCAAAACTCTCGGAGTTCCATACCGAGATAGAATATTCTTGTGCAAGAACTTAATCACCACTTTAGAATCATTCGTGGTTGGAGGAATGGATTCCACCCACCTAGATACATATTCTCATCGCAAGCAAAATATAAGAAAAACCACAAGAATTCGGGAAAGGTCCCATGAAATCAATACCCCAAACATCAAATAATTCAACTTCAACCATGATATTTTGTGACATCTCATCCCTTTTTGATATATTACCCATCCTTTGGCATCTATCATATTCTTTGACAAAGGCATGACAATCCTTGTAAATAGATGGCCAGTAAAATCCACTCTGGTTGATCTTCATGGCTGTTCTATTAGCTCCAAAGTGGCCTCCTGTGAGAGCGCTGTGGCACTCGGCTATGATCCTATTCCATTGGGATTGATGAACACAGGTACGGATAAAGCCATCTGCACACCGTCTATAAAGATGTGGATCTTCCCAATAATCGAATTTGGCATCATGTACAAACTTCTTCCTTTGATGGTAGGACAAAGCTTCCGGGACGTGCCTGATCACCAAATAATTCACAAAATCAGCATACCATGGCGTATGATCAATAAGGGCTAATGCCTGCTCATCTGGGAATTGCTCATTGATATGCATATGCGGAGGATCGCCTTTCACCGGCTGCTCCAATCGAGATAAGTGATCAGCTACCACATTCTCGCATCCTTTCCTATCCCGGATCTCCATGTCGAATTCCTGGAGTAGTAAAATCCAACGGACTAGACGTGGCTTCGAATCCTTCTTGTTGAAGAGGAATCGTATAGCTGCATGGTCAATGTGCATAATGGTGTAGGAACCCACTAAATAAGGACGAAATTTATCAAAAGCATATACCACCGCTAATAACTCCTTTTCAGTAGTTGTATAGTTCATCTGGGTTGAGTCTAATGTCTTGCTGGCGTAGTAGATGACTTTGAAAATTTTATCTCTCTTTTTGGCCCAAAACAGCTCCAACTACCCAATCACTGGCATCACACATTAACTCGAAGGGTGCACTCCAATCTGGGGAAATAAGAACAGATGTAGTAGTTATAGCAGTTTTTAAAATCTCAAAAGCTCCCAAGCATTCTTTAGTGAAAGCAAATTTAACATCTTTTTCTAACAATCCACACAAAGTCTTGGTGATCTTCGAGAAATTCTGTATAAAACGACGGTAGAATCCAGCATGTCCTAGAAAGCTCCGGACCGACACATTTGTTGGAGGTGGTAAATTTTTAATGCCACCACTTTGGCTCTATCTATCTCCAAGCCCTCTGCTGAGACTCTATGTCCTAACACGATACTTTCCTTTACCATGAAATGACACTTCTCCTAATTCAACACAAGGCACGTCTCTTCGCATCGTTGCAACACCTGACTAAGATTATCAAGAAAATTGTCAAAAGAAGATCCAAAGATAGAAAAATCATCCATAAATACCTCCATGATATTTTCAATTAATCCATGAAAAATTGCCATCATGCACCGCTGAAAAGTAGTGGGAGCATTGCATAGTCCAAATGACATCCGTCTGTAGGTAAAAACACCATAGGGGCAAGTGAATGCCGTCTTATGCTGATCTTCCGGGGCGATGGGGATCTGATTATATCCCGAGTATCCATCCAAGAAGCAGTAGAACTCATGACCTGCTAATCTGTCTAACATTTAATCAATAAATGGTAAAGGGAAATGATCTTTACCTGTGGCTGCATTTAATGCTCTGTAATCAATGCACACCCTCCATCCTATGACCAATCGTGTTCCTATTAGCTCATTGTTTTCATCCTTGATCACTGTCATTCCTCCTTTCTTTGACACCACCTGTGTGGGACTCACCCACTCACTGTCGGATATGGCATATATCATTCCAGTGTCTAATAGTTTCAGGACCTCTTTTCCGACCACTTCACCGCATAGTGGATTTATTCTACCGAGGTCAGTACTTTGGTGCGTTTCTCGATTCCAATAAGATTCAGTGCATGCAGAGAGACGGACTAATTCCTTTGATATCCGCGATGGTCCATCCTATAGCTTTCTTGTACCTTCTCAATACTCGCATGAGCTTCTCCAATTCTGTGGGATTAAGCAAAGCAGAAACAATAACAGGGTAAGTATCATTATCTCCCAAAAAAGAATACCTGAGATGATCTGGTAATGGTTTAAGCTCGAGTTTAAAAAATGCGTCTGTGGTTTCCACTGATGATTTCTTCTCCGTTGATGGATTTTTCCCTATGGACCCCCCATCAACTGGTCGATGAATGTCCAAGTATGAGACCTGTTTAGATATGGGAGTGGTATCAAGCACAGATAAATATTCTAAAATTTCATCACAAGCTTCATCTAAATCATTATAAGAGAAAACAGAGTTTCTGATGCAATGCTTTAGCTTATCATCTTTGACTGGCTCAAAGGATGTGAGAGTGGTAATGGAGCAACAATCCTCGGAATCTGAGCTGTCATGTCTCTTGATGGCATCATAAATCGAGATTTTGAGCTCCTCCTTGTTCAAATGAAAAGTGAGGTCACCATCCTGCACTTCAATTAAAGCTCGACCAGTAGCTAGAAAAGGTCGATCCAAGATTAATGGCTGATTTTTATCTTCAGGCATATCTAAAATTATAAAATCAGCAGGAAAGACAAAGTCTTGAATTCTTACCAGAACATCTTCAACTACTCCCTTAGGGTAAGAAATTGACCTATCAGCCATCAATAATGAGATTGTGGTTGGTTTCATCTCGTCAATCTCCAATCGGTTGAAAATAGATAGTGGCATCAAATTAATGATTGCTCCCAAATCGCACAACACGTTGGGGAATGTATGCTCTCCAATCCTGCACACCAAAGTAAAGCTCCCTGGATCCTTTTGTTTGAGTGGCAACTTCTCCAGTATTATAGCAATCGCATTCTTCGTGAGAGGTTGATTGTCTCAAATTTTCCTAGCTTCTTCTTGCTTGCTACTGCGTCCTTGAGAAATTTGATATATCTCGGCATATCTCTAAGCGCATCAAGGAGTCGTATGTTGATGTTCACTTTCTGAAACATCTCCATAAAACGGGTGAGCTCTCGTCATTTTTTGCTTCCTAGTTACCGAGAAAATGGAGTCAGTAGCTGCATGTCGATCCTTTATGCCTTCACCGTGAGTTTGCCTCTATCATTCCCTCGCGAATTTCCCTCTCTCGAGATGCTACTTCCATCGGTCTTCGCAGGTTTTGATCGCAACCTATCTTCGCGAGGTACACTCGCGATACCTTCTTCATCTATCTTCTCGGATTTCCCTCGCGACTCTTGCTCGCGAAGTAAGGTCGCGAGATGAGTTTCTTCATCTGACGAGGCATTACTCGCGACTTGATTTTGTGACAGTGACTCACGAGGTGCACTCACGAGGCGAGAATTCGTTGACTCATACGTCTCGCCCTCTTCGTCTTTTTCATACTCCGGATGGTTGATGTATGATTTTTCGCTTCTCATCTGAATGGCATTGCATTGATTTTGAGGCATCCGATTTTCGGTGTTCCGCTCCAGACATTGAAATTGACCACGCTAGAATCCCGGCTCTCTCATCGCCATCCGCCTCTATTTGATTTTCCACCATCTTAAGTTGTTTTCCAATAGATGTAACAAAGATTATTGATGGAACCGACGTGTTCTCCAAAGCATTTATTCTGTGTCTCGTCGGTTGTATCCGAGTATTCGTTGAGCCACAATTTGTTGGTGACTTCTCGCAATCTGTTGATTACTCATTAATAATTGTTGCATCATCTCTTCCAAACCGAGCTTCTTCGGCTCCACAATTACTCCATTATTTACGAAGAAACCAGACGGTGGTTGCTATGCATTTTGAGCATTTGCATAAGACAAATTAGGATGATTCCTATTATTTAGATGATACGCTGGATTTGCACACTGATTCCCTTGGAAGCCTCGATTCTGAAAATTACTTCTTTGATTCACAAAATTGGCCTCTTCAGTATCTTGCACCATTAAAACAATCATCTTACCCTTTCTTTCTTCTTCACATTCCTTTTGCAATGCTGTGAACTTTTCCAAGAGATCATCATATTTACTATCCACCTCAGTAGCAGCGACTTTTCTTATTGGCTGTCTCTTCATCGGCCACTGATAACTGTTGGATGTCATCTCCTCAATTATTCTCAACGCTTCATCTATACCTCGATTGAGAAGACACCCTTCGGCTGAGGCATCCATAATACTTCGGGTATCGGGCAAGAAGACCATCAGTAAAATTGCGCCACCCGCCGCTCAGGAATAACCATGTTGTGGACATTTCGCATGAGACTTCTGAATCTTTCCTGTGCTTCAAATAATGACTCATCTCCCAATTGTGAGAAATGATAAATCTCAGCAATAATCTTCTGAGCATTGGCAGGTGGGAAGTATTTAGATAAAAACTTCTCACAAAGTTGCTCCCACGTAGTAATTCCTGATCTGTCTAATCTCTTGAACCATTCTTTAGCTTGGCTCCTCAGCGAAAATACGAACATCCGCATCCGGATGGCATCAGCTGGCATTCCATTCTGCTTGATAGTATCACATATATCAAGGAATGCCTCTAAGTGTGCGTTGGGGTCTTTAGTAACCCCTCCCCAAAACTGTTCCACTTGTATCATGCTGATGAGGGCAGGCTTTAACTCGAAATTATTCGCATTGACGTTCGACACCAATCCTCCACCTTGGAATAAATCCGTCGGTGGCCGTATACGTGATTGAGTCAGATGGGCTGTGCTCGTCCACCAATGTGGCCCATCTGATTCTGCAATGCCAGTTGGCGCTGCATTGCTGCCAGCATCTCCTCCATTTCGGCCATTCGATCATGGCCTTGAGGTTGTCTATCTGCCATTTTTAGCTGTCTTCTTTTTCGGCTCTCTCTCTTATGTGATCTTTCAATCTCAAGATCTAATGTAATAATTTCTTTCCTTTGGGATCTTGTAATCATGCACTGCACAGAGAGATAAAAACCAGATTAGATCCAAGAAGCAACACCGAAATAATAAATGTTTTTTTTTCTATTTTTTTATAAGCTTGAATTAATAACTACAATCCAGAAAATTATCACTATGCAATCTAAACAGTCCCCGACAACAGCGCCAAAATTTGATCGCTAATATTCCTACCAAATAAATGATAGTAAAACAGCTAGTATATTATATCGTATCCACAGGGACTGCGACTCGAGAACACAACAATTAATCAATACAGAATCTTGATTATTATTTAGACAACGATTTATCAAGAGAGATATAATAATAAAACTAGACTCAAAGATAAATAAGGAATAAAACCAGATATAAAAGACTGACCCTAGGGATGTACTTAACCTAACCAGATTTACACAATTAACCTGTTAATCTGTTTACCAATTTAATTCGTATTCATATGAAGGATCACTAATGTAACTATAGTTTCCGTCGGACGACTATAGTAGTAGGTTAGCCTAAACTCTATCTCCGTCGGGTCTCAAGAGAAGTAAGCTAATTACCAAAAACACATAAAGATTTAACCTCCTACAGTTCACCTATCTCCGCCAGGTCTCAAGGAAAAAACTGTATCATGAATTCAAGATATCGATTATGCAATTAATTCCGCCAAGACATCAATCACATAACTAGCATGCATTAATATTGATCAGATACCAACACATGAGAATTAAAGCCAAGAATTATAAATCATGAATGGGAAGGCAAAACAGTATCAATAGATAAATTATACAGATCTAGTCAGACATACAAACCCTAGGATCAATACGAAATTTAGCTACTCATAATTAAATTATTAAAGCAATAAATAATTAAAGATAACATAAACTGAAATAAATAGATAAAACCGTAAGATTCCACGATGAACAATGTAGTACTTGAATCCGGAAGTAAATCTGAACTCCAACACTACTACAAATACTGAATGAAATAGAAACTGAAATATAAACTGGAAGACGTGCGAAAGAAATAACTAAAAGAAAAGTGTTCTGAATTCTGGACTCAAAAGCTAAAACCTATCTCTCGTAAAGAAAACGTAAAGCTGCGCTAATCCTCTATCTCGTGGAATGTGTCACCCTCTCTGACTTCTGATGAGTTGATATGTGCAACCCTAGGCCACGTCACTTCACGAATTTTCATCACGAGCGAGATTTGCGAGCGAAAGTCACGATGTTTCCTCCGTGTTGCCTCGTGAGTTTACTTCGCGATCCTTGGTCGCGAGTGAAACTTGCGAACAACTCTGTCAGCACGCATCTCACCTTCCTCGCGAGTTTACTTCGTGAGAATAACTTGCGAAGAAAACTCGCGATCTCTTCTAGCTCATGCGCCATCCTCTAGCTCGCGGACTCATTTCGCGACATGTCTGATCACGCAAGTCTCATGGCGTCCTCAATTTCTGATTTTTGCTTAGTTAATTCCTCTTAATCGTGATCCACCTTTTTGACATCAAAACATGTGCTAAAATAACACAAAATACACACGGCATAATATCTTCCAAGGTAAATATAAATGTATCAAAAGATAGCTCAAAAGATCACTTATCAATTATAAACGAGACAAATATAACTTTATAAAACAGGTAAAAATGAGGCTTATCAGGCGCCGTTGTCGGGGATTGTTTAGATTATATAGGAATAACTTGACGATTTGAAATTATTAATTCAAGTTGTAATTTTATATTATTTTATTTCTCGCCAGAGCTGATTTCTCCCTTTTTCTCCAGGTAGTTTATGATCACAAGGTCCCAAGGACCTCCTAAACTGCCTTTAGATCTCGATATCGAAAATACCTAAAGGAGAATGAGACGAGAAAGAAGACAACGAGAGATGACAGCGAATCTGAACAACGGGGGCGTACCTCCCGAGAATGTTGCACGTCTTCTGGCAGAGTTTGTAGAGATGCAGCGCCAGATGAGAAACATGGGACTGCTTCCTGCTGTAGAGATGAGACCGCTAAATTACATGTACCGACCACCAACGGAGCAATTCCAAGGAAGTGGATGGGGCCCGGAAGTGAATGCGAACAATTTTGAGTTGAAGCCGGCCCTGATCAGTATGGTACAAGGAGAGCAGTTCGGAGGAGGAGTGATAGAAGATCTGAATGCCCATCTAGAGACATACCTGGACATATGTGACACCATCAAGCAAAATGGGGTGCCACAAGATACGATCCGGATACGCATGTTCGAATTTTCTCTGCGCAACCAGGCGAAGGATTGGTTCAAAAGCCTGGACTGTACTGGGATCAACAGTTGGGGGAAGCTTTGCGAGAAGTTTCTCTCGAAATATTTTCCGTCGGCTAAAGCGTAGAAGATTATAGCCGAGATCTCCCATTTCTCCCAACTAGGAGATGAATCATTGTTCGAGTCATGGGAGAGATTCAGGGGCTTATTAAGAAAATGCCCTCAGCATGGATTCTCCAGGGAGCAGCAGATCACGTAGTTCTATAGTGGACTGACACTTCACACGAGAAGCATAGTAGATGCGTCGGCAGGAGGATGCTTATTGAACCGACGAGTGGAGGAGGCCAGCAGAATCATAGAAGAGATGGCTGCCAACAGCTATCAACGGCTGATGGAGAGAACGTCTGTGGTTAAAGCAGCTGCTATAGAGAGTGACTCGAGATACGACGATCTCAAGGAGAAGTTTACTCTTTTAAAAACCGGTTCGAGGCGGAGGGCGTTAATTTTATAAATCGGAGGAACCTTCACGGGAAAATCCGACCTACCATCCTAACAATAGGAATCATCCTAACTTGTCGTATGCCAACCCCAACAACTTCCAACAACCTCCAGAATGCTTTGCTGTGCAGAATTGGATGATTCTGGAGCCGAAAAAGCAGAGCTTAGAGAAGATGATGCAACAGTTGGTTGTGAGTAAACCAACAATTGACGACTCGATGAAACGCCTTCATCGAGAGCACCGGTGGAGGATAACTCATCTAGAATCCACCGTAGGAGCGATGGGCAAACATCTAAAAATAATGGAGAATCGGATCAGCCAGATATCTGCACAACAGAATATGCAACATAATTCGGGCCAATTTCCTAGCACTACGGAGGTAAACCCGAAGAATCAGTGTTTTCCATCCAGTTGAGGAGTGGGAAAGAGTGCCAGAACCATCCCGAGCAAGAAAAAGAAGAACGTGAGCTGAACGAGGAGTTAGCGACCGAGCTCGCGACCGCGAGCCCAGCCGTGAAGAAGAAAACAGATGCAGTTCGTGTGCCAAGCGACCACCCTAGCGACCGCAAGGGTGGCCGCAAGGTAGATCCGAGGAAGAAATACCCAATCTACACTCCTCCGATCTCGTTCCCGAGTCGGTTAGCCAAACCAAGCATGACGATAGGCGGCACGATTTTTGGAGACGTTCTAGAAGGTTAATATTAACATCCCATTGCTAGATACGCTCAGAGATATGCCGGGGTACATGAAATTTCTAAAGGATACTGTGACCAACAAGAAGAAGTTGGAGAAGTTCGAGACTATTAATTTGTCTCAAGAGTGCAGTGTTGTGCTGCAAAAGAAGCTGTCGTTGAAGCAGAAAGATCCAGGCAGCTTCACAATACCTTGTGTTATTGGAGGGTGATAAATGTGCTTTTTACTCGTTTATTGATGATATATTAAGATGAAATAGATCTATTAAGTGTGTTTATATAGTCGATCTTTATGCTTTTAGCTATTTTTGGAAGATACTGCTATTGGGGTTTCTCTTTGGTGTTTTGTAGGCTTTTCAGGTGATAATCGATGCACAAGGCAAAGATGTAACCAAAGATGATGAAATGGATATGAAAAATATGGATGTGAAAAGTTTACAATGTTAAATATCATCTCGATAGGAGTCCATAGGTACAAACGGATCGCAATTCGGAGTTCGGACGCGAGAGAACGGATCGAAACAGTGAAGTCGCGCAGGAGCTAGCGACCTACCTCGCGGCAGCCGGGACGGCCGCAGAAATCGTCTGAATGTTTTTGGGCAAAGCCTCGCGACTGAGCTCACGGCCATGAGGCGAGGCGGTTGGGCACAAAATTAGGATTTTTCCTTCACCTATATATATCCCAAGCTTGCTCGCGCCCAAAACCCTTTCCAGACGATTTTTATCACTTTTCTCTAGTTTTTCACTTATTTTTCACTCTAGCATTCCATTACTTTGATCTAGACATTAGTATTCATTGTTTTACATTTGTTCTACGCATTATCATCACTTGGGAACGATTTCATCTAGGCGAATTCATTATTTTCCAGTTTTCTTCTTGGATTTGGATACGAACCCAACCATTGTTCTTCCGATGCCACAGTACGGGTTTTATCTATTTAATTCTTATTTATATGATTAATTCTTATTTTATTTCGTTTATTATGTCTAGCTAATTTCCGTTCTAATCCTAGGGTTTGCATGATTCTATCCTAAATGTTGTGATTCCTGCTATTACTATTTACCTTCCAGGCATTGATTTATGATTCTTGGTGCTTAATTATATGTGTTAATTTCTGATCAATCTTGATGCATATCTAGTTGCCAGTTAATTACTTCACCGTTTTAATTGTCAATCGATTTTGAATGCATAATACGAATAAGCCTTGAGTCGTAGCTGAGATAGGAACATTCGTAGGAGTTGCTAATTTTCACCTAGAGACTGACGACCACTCGGATTACTCGTCGTTAGAGGTCTCGTGATGCGTCAAGATACATTTATAATTTCCTCCAACTTGAACACATAGTTCCGTATATGGCAAGTTAAGGGTCGAACCCAAGAGAGCTGGTTGTGTTATTCTTGAGTTGTCACAGTTTGAGTAGGAGGTTGCCCGGAGGCGAGTATCGATCTGGCTGACGGTCTTAGTAGAGATGTACTGAGAGATAGATCTTGAGCAGAATGTAAAACTAAAAACTAAACACAAGATAAAGAGATTAAATAACAAGTAGTTAGGCGAGGTTCCACACGTTGAGATCTTGGTCAAGGTGGTTATAGGTTCAAGGGTTTTCACCGAGAGTGTATGTCGTGGTTAAAGGTACCAAGGGGTAGATGCCTTTTAGGTTGTCACGTACACCAGGCCCCCCAGCCCCAGCTTGCCCGTAGATTTTAGGACTAAGTACAGAGGCCCCCTGCCTTGTCCCCTTGCCAAGACGGTCTCCAAGATTGGTTCGTCCGCCCCAACAGCTTTACTCACTAGATAGCCCAACTAGCCACAGCCGGTCCAAGGGAGTGGCTCGCAGCCCTTTGCCCAAGGCCGCCGGCTACAATCACCCACTCCAGCCGTACTTCTCGGGATAAAGAGACACTCAATGTCTTACTCCGGCTATTGCCTGTAGCTACTCCTCCCCCCAAGGCTACCGGCCGAGTTAACGCTCAACGAAAGGAATAACATGGGTATAAAGGCCTAGAGCTTCGGGAACACCCACTCAAGGTTCTAAGTACGTTTAGACCTCATGACTCGTATGACCTCGACTCAACGTGTTTCACCCCGAGCCCAACCAAACCGACTACTCACGCATAATCGACATAAACATTAAATCAATAAACAAGAACATAAATGAAACCATACTTGAATAGAAAATCAAAAGCAAAGAAAATCTTCTCTCGCAAGCGGTTGCTCGGCGAGAGATTAAATACATAATATAAGTGTTTGCCCGTAGGACTTGTTTCTTCCTCACCAATCACTCATGAAAGCAAAGAGAAATAAAAGAGATAAGTGTACAGAGAATTTTCGGACTGATGCTCTTTCCCTCAAACCGTATGAATTGTGAATTGTGAATCCTCCCTCTTGGGAGTTGTTGGGAGCCTAGGTATACTCCTTCTTGGCTTGGTCAGTACATGCATCTCGAGGCAATAGGTGGTGAGGGCAGCAGCTTGGCTCGGGCTCTAGACCCCGACAAGGGCTCCTCTGGCTTCAGTCTGGCAGGTTTGTCTCATTCCAGGCGCTGTAGGTTGACCTTTCCCTTTACGGAAAAAATCAAGCAGGCGGTAGAGATGACCTTGCCCAGAATCTTTCCATTTGCGTGCAAGTCTGCCAGAGATCTCGTCTACGTCCCCCAGCTGCATCCTGAGATTACCCTATGTTCCCTGCGTCACTTCTTATCCTTTTTACCTCTCTTCCTTGTCTCGATTACCTTCTTGGCTTCACGTTAGCTCGTTGATCAGGCTCAGCTTCCATGCGGTGCAGTGTCTTGGCAAGATGTCAGAATGCCTTGCCAAATATAGTCTTCGGGATTTTTACCTCTCTCACAGGAGGTGGCCTGATCTTGCCCAAGGTCCGTCCCAACCTGCAACATCCCAAGCGTGTCCTCCCAGACACAAACACATGCAAAGAACACACACGAAATGCACTCTTTCTAGGGCAAGGACTACCCCAAAAAGAGCACGAAAAATGGGCTCGTCAAGACGTAACAGTAATAGGGAAAATTAGTAATCTACTACCACAATTGTTGTAACTGAAATTGTTGGTTACATATGTGATATTCCATCTTGTCTGGATTAAAATTAGTTAATAGGAAGCAGGATAAACATACGTTGTGGGTAGGATTAATGCATCCCTAGGGTTAGTCTTTCTATCTTATTATTTCTTTGAGTGTTTATTGCTTTAGTTTATTTTTACGTTGTTACGCTTTTGCTTTGGATTTAATTTTCGAAGCCATAAACCCTTTATAAACCAATTGTGTTCTTGGATAATGATGAATTGTTGTTGAGTTAGCTTCTGTGTTTTCGTGTTACAATCCCTATTGATACGATACTCGACTTACCTTTATACTTACACGTTTTTCGTGTTAGAAAAATGAGCGATCAAATTTTGACGCCGTTGCCGGGGATTGTTAAGATTATATAGGAATAACTTGATGGTTTGGAGTTATTAATTCAAGTTGTTTTTTTTATATTATTTTTCTTTGCTTGTCGGATCTGATTTCTCTCTTTCTCTCCAGGTAGTTTATGATCACAAGGTCCCAGGGACCTCCTGAACAACCTTTGGATCCCGAAATCGAACTCACTCACAAAAAAAGAAGGAGACGAGAAAAGAGACAGCAAGAAATGGCAACTAATCCGAACAACGGGGGTGTACCTCCCGAGCAGGCTGCACGTCTTCTGGCAGAGTTTACAGAGATACAACGCCAAATGAAGAATATGGGACTCCTTGTTCCTGTTCCAGAGACGAGACCGTTGAACTACATTTATCGATCTCATACGGGACAATTTCAAGGAGGCAGATGGGGTCCGGAGGTGAATGCGAATAATTTCGAGTTGAAGCCGACCCTAATCAGCATGGTTCAAGGAGAACAGTTCGGAGGAGGAGTGACAGAGAATCCGAATGCCCATCTCGAGACATACCTCGATATTTATGACACCATCAAGCAGAATGGGGTGCCACAAGATACGATCCGGATGCGCATGTTCGGATTTTCTGCCTGACTGGCGAAGGATTGGTTCAAGAGCCTGGACCATACTGGGATAGACAGTTGGGGAAAACTTTGCGAGTAGTTTCTTTCTAAATATTTTCCACTGTCGAAAGCACAGAAGATAATAGCCGAGATCTCTCATTTCTGCCAACAAGAAGATGAATCATTATTCGAGGCATAGGAGAGATTCAGGTGCTTATTGAGAAAGTGCCCTCAACACGGATTCTCAAAAGAGCAGCAGATCACGCAATTCTACAGTGGACTGACGCTTTACACGAGGAGCATAGTGCGTCGACATGGGGATGCCTGTTGAACCGCCGAGTTGAGGAGGTTAGCCGAATCATAGAAGATATGGCGGCCAACAGCTATCAATGGCTGATGGAGAGAGCACCAGTGGTTAAAGCAGCTTCCGTAGAGGTCGACTCGAGATACGACGATCTCATGGAGAAGTTTACTCTTTTGAAGAGTCAATTCGAGACGGAGAACGTGAATTTTAATCAGAGGAACCGTCCTGGGGGGAAATCCGACATACAATCCTAACAACAAGAATCATCCAAACTTGTCGTATGCAAACCCCAACAACTTCCAGCAACCTCCAGCAGGCTTTGTAGTGCAGAATGGGATAAATCAGGAGCCGAAGAAGCAGAGCCTAGAGAATATGATGCAACAGTTGGTTCTGAGCAACCAACAACTGGCGACACTGAGAACTCATTCATCGGTACCACCGGTCGAGGAGGATTACATTTGGAATCCACCGTAGTGACAATGGGCAAGAATTTGAAAATAATGGAGAACCAGATTAGCCAAATAGCTGCACAACAAAACGCGCAACATAAGTCAGGCCAATTTCCGAGTAATATGGAAGTGAACCCAAAGAATCATGTTTTGCTATCCAGTTGAGGAGTGAACGAGCTTACCAGAATCACCCATGGCAAAACGATGAAAAGGAAGAAAATCTAGAGGAACTCGCGATCGAGCTCGCGAACGCGAGTCCGGCCGCGAGAAACCAGGCAGAAAGTTTTCCAGAGACTCTCGCGACTGATCAAGCGATCGCTACGCCGGCCCCGAGAAAGTGGGCAGAGAGTTCTGCCGAGGAGTTAGCGACCGAGACGACGACCGCCAGCCCGACCGCGAAGAAGACCGCTGACGCAGCCTGTATGCCTAGCGACCTATCTCGCAACCGTGAAGATGGCCGCAAGGCGCTCCCAGTGAAGAAATATCCCACATACACTCCTCCGATCCCATTACCGAGTCGTTTAGCCCAACCCAAGCATGACGATAGGCTGACCCGATTCTTAGAGACATTCCAGAAGGTGAATATTAACATCTCATTGCTAGATGCGCTAAGAGACATGTCGGGATATATGAAATTTCTAAAGGAGGCTGTGACCAACAAGAAGAAGTTGGAGAAGTTCGAGACTATCAATTTATCTCAAGAGTGCAGTGATGTCTTTGCAAAAAGTTGCCGCTCAGCGAAGGATCGTGCGGTTTCACCATAGCATGTGTCATCGGAGGACAGACATTCTCCAAAGTTCTGTGCGACTTAGGGGCAAGCATCAACCTAATGTCGTTGTCCATATTCAACAAATTGGAGATTGGAGAATTAAAGCCAACTACAATTGCTCTCCAGATGGCAGATCATCAGTCACCCGTCCAAAGGGAATAGTGGAAGATGTGCTTATCAAAGTCAAAGATTTTATCTTCCCAGCGGATTTTGTAGTCCTTGATATGCCAGAGGATGGGAACACACCTCTCATTTTAGGGAGACCGTTCTTAGCCACAGGCAGGGCTCTGATCGATGTGCAGGATGGTGATCTCACCTTCCGTGTGAATAAAGAGGAGTTAACCATTTCAATCTATGATACCATCAAGCGAAATGATAACTTAAAGCATGAGGATTGCTATTCGATCACCATTGCCACTTCTAGACAAGTCTCGCGCTTAGATGTCAACTGACCAGTCGATGAGGATGCTACAAAGAAGAGTTGGACTCGGCATGGAACTCCGAGTGATTCATTCATGTTTGGGGGGGCACTTCCACACTCAGTGGTGGTCTGCTGTGAATGCAAAGTATAGGCCCAAACACATGTTTGGCAAGAAGTCGGCTGCCAAAATGCCAGATTGATTGAGGTATGTGATGGTCTAGCTAAAGATGTTAAATTAAGCACTTGTTGGGAGGTAACCCAATCTTTTTGCTTTGTTTTGCTTTTCGTTTTGTTTTGCTTTCGCTTTTGTTTTGTTTCCGTTTTGTTCGTTTTTGTTTTGTTTTTCTTGTTTTGGTTTGTGTTTGTTTGGGGTTGAGTTGAATGAAGAGTAGTCGATGATGAGAATTATTTTTATTAGAAAATCGATTGCAACTGATTTTGTGAGATGAAGCATGTTATGATTATTGTGAGTATTGAGCCTTTGAGAACTTGATCACATGTTTGAAACCTGTGAGACTTGAGCTTTTGACTGTCATATATTTGCAGTCTTATTTCTTTCTGTGTGAATAGTTTGAAATAGCATGTGTTTCTCTATAACTTGCTCTGGATCTTTTTCGAGGTTGCATTGATGTGCTTAAGAATTGGGAGATGATATTAGGCATTCTTTTCTTAGTCTATATACTATCCAAACACTAACCTGTTATTCATATTATCCTTTGATGAGCCCGTTTGAGCCTGCCTTATTCTTTCATATAGCCCTGGATCGGGTTATGTAGATAGCATGATTTTTGGTTGCGAGAATTGAGGGTTGAGAAAAAGAAAGAAAAGAAAAAGAAATAGATGATGAAAAGTGATAATCAAAAATATTTGCTTACCCATATAAGTTCGAAAAGAAAAGAAAAAGAAAAAAATGGCACACGTGTGCGAAAAGAACATAAATGGGTAAGTAGTTAGTGCTTTGAGATGAGTATATCACTTATATGATAAGTGTGATGTTCTTAAAAGAAAAATGACTTCTTGGTATGGAAAATTAAAATGAATTGTGAAAAGTTGGGAATTGTGTCATATGATACTTATGGTGTTTTCATTATGGGATTATGAGTCACTTAGCCTAAATATATCCTGCCTTACCAAAGAGCCTACATTATAACCTCGTTATAAAGACCTTTTTGATCTTGGTTCTTGAGCACATATTTTAGCAATGGAGAATTAGGCGATTTGCAAGCTTATGGTAGATTCCGTGTGTTTTAAACTACGAGTATACACGTCCTCATTGATACACTTGAGTGTTTGAGATTCTTATATATATATCCATGCCGTGAGGATTAAAGTTTGAGAAGACTTGTGCTTATGGTTATTATGATATGTGGGGTTGAACAAAGATATTGTGATTTGATTCATTGATGTGAATCTTTTGTTGCTCGTTGCTTTGAGGCGTTATTGCTGTTGTCGTTCGACTCATTCCTTGTCGTTTTGTTGTCTTTCGTTTGTTCTGTTTTGTTTGAGGACAAACAATGCTTCAAGTTTGAGGGTGTGATAAACGTACTTTTTAGTCGTTTATTAAAGATATATTAAGATGAAATAGATCTATTAAGTGTGTTATATAGTCGATCTTTATGCTTTTAGCTATTTTTGGAAGATACTGCTCTTGGGGTTTCTCTTTGGTGTTTTGTAGGCTTTTCAGGTGATAATCGATGCACAAGGTAAAGATGTAACCAAAGATGATGAAATGGGTATGACAAATATGGATGTAAAAATATTACAATGTTAAAGAGCATCTCGATAGGAGTCCATAGGCGCAAACAGATCGCAATTCGGAGTTCGGACGTGAGAAAACGGAGCGAAACAGTGAAGTCGCGCAGGAGCTAGCGACCTACCTCGCGGCCGCGAGGACGGCCGTGGGAAATCGTCCAGAATGTTTTCGGGCAGAGCCTCGCGACCGAGCTCGCGGCCGCGAGCCCGACCGTGAGGCGGCTGGGCACAAAATTAGGGTTTTTCCTCCACCTATATATATCCCCAAGCTTGCTCCCGTGTCCCCAACCCTTTCCAGATGATTTTTATCACTTTTCTCTAGTTTTTCACTCTGGCATTCCATTACTTTGATGTAGACATTAGATATTCATTGTTTTACATTTGTTCTACGCATTATCATCGCTTGGGAACGATTTCATCCGGGCGAATTCATTATTTTCCAGTTTTCTTCTTGGATTTGAATACGAACCCAACCATTGTTCTTCCGACGCTATATTACGGGTTTTATCTATTTAATTCTTATTTCTAAGATTAATTCTTATTTTATTTCGTTTATTATGTCTAGCTAATTTCCGTTCTAATCCTAGGGTTTGCATGATTCTATCCTAAATGTTGTGATTCCTGCTATTACTATTTACCTTCCAGGCATTGATTTATGATTCTTGGTGCTTAATTATATGTGTTAATTTCTGATCAATCTTGATGCATATCTAGTTGCCAGTTAATTACTTAACCGTTTTAATTGTCGATCGATCTTGAATGCATATCTGAATAAGCGCTTGAGTCGTGGTGAGATAGGAACATTCAGTAGGAAGCATATTCTTTGTGATCCTTTTGAAGTTACTTATTTTCACATAGAGGCGTAATGATAATAGGGAAAATTAGTAATCAAGCGCCACAATTGTAAATGAATGAAATTGTTGGTTACATATATGATCTTCCATCTTATGCGGATTAAAATTGGTTAATAGGAAGCAGGATAAACATACTTTGTGGGTAGGATTAATGCATCCATTGGGTTAGTCTTTCTATCTTATTATTTCTTTGAGTGTTTATTGCTTTAGTTTATTTTTACGTTGTTACGTTTTGCTTTGGATTTAATATTGAAGCCATAAACCCTTTATAAACCAATTTTGTTCTTGGATAATGATGTATTGTTGTTGAGTTAGCTTCTGTGTTTTTGTGTTACAATCCCTGTGGATACGATACTCGACTTACCTTTATACTTGCACGTTTTTCGTGTTAGAAAAGTGAGCAATCAGAGGGCATACTTTCTCCAGAGTTATGTGCGATTTAGGGACAGGCATCAACCTGATGTCGTTGTCCATATTTAACAAATTGGAGATTGGAGAATTAAAGCCTACTACAATTGCTCTCCAGATGGCAGACGCATCAGTTACCCGTCCAAAGGGGATAGTGGAAGACGTGCTTGTCAAGGTCAAAGATTTCATCTTTCCAGCAGATTTTGTGGTCCTTGACATGCCAGAGGATGAGAACACACCTTTCATTCTTGGGAGACCGTTCTTAGCCACAGGCAGGGCACTGAGCGACGTGCAAGATGGAGACCTTACCTTCGGGGTCAATAAGGAAGAGCTGACCATTTCAATCTATGATGCCATAAAGTGACATGATAATTCAGAGCATGAAGATTGTTATTCCATCACCACTGCCACAGCTAGACCAATCTCGAGCTTGAATGTCAACCGACCATTTGACAAACATGCTACAAAGAAGAGATGGACTCGGTATGGAACCCCGAGTGATTCATTCAAGTTTGGGAGGGGCCACTTCCACACTCAGTGGTGGTCTGCTGTGAATGCAAAGTATAAAAGCAAGCACAAGTTTGGCAAGAAAGCAGTTGCCAAAACACCAGATTGATCGTGGTATGTGATGGTCCTGCTAAAGACGTTAAACTAAGCACTTGTTGGGAGGTAACCCAATCTTTTTTTTTGTTTTTGTTTTGCTTTCGCTTTTGTTTTGTTTTTATTTTGGTCGTTCTTGTTTTGTTTTTCTTGTTTTGTTTTGTGTCTGGTTAGGGTTGAGTTGAATGACGAGTAGCCGATGATGAGAATTGTTTTTATTAGAAAATTTGATTGCAACTGATTTTGTGAGACGAAGCATGTTATGATTATTGTGAGTATTGAGCCTTTGAGAACTTGATCACATGTTTGAAACCTGTAAGACTTGACTGTCATATCTTTTCAGTCTTGTTTCTTTCGTGTGAATAGTTTGAAATAGTATGGTATCTCTAGAACTTGCTCTGGATCTTTTCGAGGTTGCATTGATGTGCTTAGAATTGGGAGATGATATTAGGCATTCTTTTCTTAGCTTATATACTATCGAACACTAACACGTTAATCATTGAATCATTTGATGAGCAGTTTGAACTACCTTATTCTTTCATATAGTGGATTGGGTTATGTAGTTAGTATGATGTTTGGTTGCGAGAATTGAGGGTTGAGAAAAAAAAAGAAAAGAAAAAGAAAATAGATAATGAAAAGTGATCATCAAAAATAGTTGCTTACCCATATAAGTTTGAAAAGAAAAGAAAAAGAAAAAATGGCACACGTGTGCAAAAAGAACATAAATGGGTAAGTAGTTAGTGTTTTGAGATGAGTATATCAGTTATAAGTGTGATGTTCTTAAAAGAAAAATGAGTTCTTGGTATGGAAAATTGAAATGAATTGTGAAAAGTTGGAAATTGTGTCTTATGATATTTATGGTGTTTTCATTATGGGATTTTGAGTCACTTAGCCTAAATATATCATACTTTACCAAAGAACCTGCATTATAACCTGTTATAAATACCTTTTTTTATCTTGGTTCTTGAGCACATATTTGAGCAATGGAGAATTAGACGATTTGCAAGCTTATGGTAGATTCCATGTGTTTTTAAAATTTGAGAGAGACCAAAGATCTTGAGCGACCGATCCGTGAACAACTCAAAAGATAAAGAAGTATCGTTAATTTCTTCATGCTCGTTCCAAGTTAAGTACCATTTGTACAAATAAGAATCCCTTCGTTACATGATTTCTTCTTCATATAGATAGATATAGGATCTATGGGGCAATTACTTAGAAGTACATTTTGTGCTCTGACCCTTCTATCGATAGAAAAGCCTCGATTTGGTACCTCTCTCACAGCCCGCACCGAAACAGTGCTTTACCCCTAGATGTCCAGTCAACTGCTGCGCCTCAACGCATTTCAGCAAGAATTTCCAGGAACATTTGGAACATTTCGTTTCTGAGCAGAAGAGCCATTTTCAAATAGTGTTCGATCAATTATGTATTAATCAATACACACATCCTCATTGATACACTTGAGTGTTTGAGATTCTTATATATATATCCATGCCGTGAGGATTTAATTTTGAGAATGCTTGTGCTTATGGTTTTTATGATATGTGGAGTTGAACGGAAGATGTTGTGATTTATTTCATTTGAGGTGAATGTTTTGTTGCTCATTGCTCTAAGGCTTATTGCTGTTGTCGTTCGACTCATTTCCTATCGTTTTGTTGTCTTTCGTTTTTTCTGTTTTGTTTGAGGACAAACAATGCTTCAAGTTTGGGGGGTGTGATAAATGCGCTTTTTACCCATTTATTGATGATATATTTAGATGATTCTAGATCTGTTAAGTGCGTTTATAGAGTCGAATTTAATGTTTTTAGTTATTTTTAGAAGATACTGCTCTTGGGGTTCCTCTTTGGTGTTTTGTAGGCTTTTCAGGTGATAATCGATGCACAAGGTAAAGATGTAAGCAAAGATGATGAAATGGATATGATAAGTATGAATGTGAAAAATTTACAATGTTAAAGAGTATCTCGATAGAAGTCCATAGGCGCAAACGGATCGCAATTCGGAGTTCGGACACGAGAGAACGGAGGCGAAGCAGGTAGTCGCGCGTGCGAGGGCTCGCGACCATCCTCGCGGCCGGCCTAGTGCCCAGAACGTAAGGCGAGTCAGCTGGGCGCGAATTAGGGTTCAGCCCTACGCCTATATATACCCCTAGGCTTGCCCATGCGTCTCCAAGACGCAACACCTTTATTTTGGACGATTTTCCTTCAGTTTTCTTCAGTTTTTCACATACTCTCATCCTAGCTTTAATTTACTTTCATCTAGGCTTTAGATTTTCTTCATTCTATATTTATTCTACCATTGTAATCGCTTGGAGCAGTTTGATCCGAACGAAGTCTGTTTTTCCAGTTTTCTTCTTGGGTTTGGATTCGAACCCAACCATTGTTCTTCCAATGCTGCATTACGGGTTTTATCTATTTAATTTCTATTTCTATGTTTAATTCATATTTTATTTTGATTATTATGTCTAGCTAAATTCATGTTCTAATCCTACGGTTTGTATGATTCTATCCTAAGTGTCGTGATTCCTGCTAGTTGCTATTTACCTTCCAGGCATTGATTTGTGATTCTTGGTGCTTAATAATATGTGTTAATTTATGATCAATCTTGATGCATATCTAGTTGCCAATTGAATACTTAACAGTTTTAATTGTCAATCGATCTTGAATCCGCACTACGAATAAGCCTTGAGTCGTAGCTGAGATAGGAACATTCCTAGGAAGCTATTCTTTGTGATCTTTTTGGAGTTGCTAATTTTCACCTAGAGACGTAACAGTAATATGGAAAATTAGAAATCTACTGCAACAATTATCGTAACTGAAATTGTTGGTCACACATGTAATTTATTATAAACATACGATGTGGGTAAGATTAATGCATCCCTAGGGTTAGTCTTTCAGTCTTATTATCTGTTTGAGTATTTGTTTATTTGTCTTTATTTTTTTATTTTGTTCATGGCTTTGAATCTAAGATTTGAAGTCCCAAAACCTTTTCCAAAACCAAATCTGTTACTTGGATAATGATGAATGATTGTTGAGTTAACTTCTGTGTTTTTGCGTTACAATCCATGTGGATACGATACTCGACTTACCTATCTACTTGCACTTTTTCGTGTTAGAAAATAGTGTGATCAGTCTCTGACGTATTGATGGATCACAGTTCTATCTGTCCGTAGTGAAGAACCTAGATCTCGGTGACTTTATGTTGATCTAAACCTCGATAAGGTTTTAGGTGAGTATGAGTTGCTGACCATCAATTTGACTTGTTATGGATGAGGGTTACATGAGATAACCCAATATTCTCTGTATCTTGGGTGGTGGCAGTGCTTGTACGTCATGTTAGTTACCTGTATCGAGTCATCGTATCAGTTTAGGATGATGACGTCCCCTTAAGGAGCTCAAAAGACTTATTGTACTAAACCCTGCAGGTTGAGTTATCTCAAGTACAATAATAAGGTTGAGTGGTATTACTTAAGGAATTAAAGAGATTAATTAATTTAAGCAGTGAGAACGCTATGAATAATTAATGAACGTGCGATATCTTAAATACGGGGATTCGTGAAGTGTAAGTGCAAGCCCGTCTCAACTTCGAAAATAAAGGGATAAGTCAGTATTTATTCTCTAGTGGCATGAATAAATGTTTATGAATTAATTTATGTTATGGGCTGAACATAAGATAATTAATTTATTTGAGGCCCATATTTATTCCTTATATTTGATCCCTGGGCTGGCCCATCAAGGCCTGGAGCTGCATAAAATTCATCCACTTCATAGAGAATCCCACTGGGATTCAGTTCTGATCCTCTATATCTGAAAAGATATGATTATATTTATTAGATATGGAGAGATCCGTTCATAATAGGATTCTAAGGTTGCATTATAAATATAAGGTGAGAAAAAATCAGTGTATCCTAATGCTAAGAGATTTTCGAAAATTATACTTTGCTCATTTTGATTTTTGAAATTTCTAAGTGTGAGGAAGAAGGCGAATTTTGCAGTATTCTCCATAAATTGCTCTCACTCAGCATTGGAGTTTAGGCAAACGGGATATAGTCCAGAAGATCAAAGCACGAGTCTTGATCCTCTTCTTTGTTCGATAAATTCGCAGGTAAACACGAGAAAACACCAACTTGTTGCAATTAATTATATAGGTGCATGCTAGGTATATAATTAATGTATGATGAATTAAACATCTAAGATAGATCCTCGAGAGATGGTTACAATAAGATGTCCCTACAAGAGAGAGAGAGATAGAGAGAGAGAGACAGAGAGAGAGAGAATAGGTAAGGATAGGGGTATTCATTCTTGGTGTAGAGATGACTTGGGTGAAAGTTTCCAAATAATTAAAATATGCAGCATAAGAGCGTAGTAGGTCTAGTATGTGGGATTGTTGGATTTGTATACTGAAAGCAGTTTGGTTGAGCTTGTATACAATGTTTCCTGTTACCACTATTACAATCTCCTATCTGAATTGTTTACTTGATTGCATGTATGTCCTTTATCTCATATATAAGTTAGATCATACGATGTGTAGTAGATCACGAAGTCCGTATGATTGGTCAAGCTTAATGAGATATAAAAAGTATCACTGGTGAGACAACTTGAGGGCGAGTTGTTGGTATGAGCTGCGGTGTAGATAGAAGTGACTTGACTTGGTTGCTTGTCTATGCTTTGATGCGTCTCGGCGTATTGATGGATCACGGTGAGTTCTTCTATCGACCGTCATGAAGAACCTAGATCTCGGAGACTTACGTTGATCTAAACCTCGATAAGGTATTAGGTGAGTATGAGTTGTTGACCATCACTTTGACTTGCTATGGGTGAGGTTACATGAGATAACCAGATTCTCTGCATCTTAGGTGGTGGCGGTGCTTGTATGTCATGCTAGTTACGTGTGAGTCACCTTATCCGTTTAGGATGATGGCGTCCCTTAAGGAGCTCAAAGGTTTATTGTACTAAACCCGCAGGTTGAGTTATCTCAAGTATAATAATAAGGTTGAGTGGTACTACTTAAGGAATTAAAGATATTAATTATTTTAAGCAGTCAGAACGCTGTAAATAATTAATGGACGTACGATATCTTAAATACGGGGATTCGTGAAATCTAAGTGCAAGCCCGACTCACCTTCGAAAATAAAGGGGTAAGTCAGCATTTATTCTCTAGTGGCATGAATAAATGTTTATGAATTAATTTATGTTCTGGGCTGAACATAAGATAATTAATTTACTTTAGTCCTTGCATTTGATCCTGATGGCCCGTCCGGGCACAGAGCTAAGGTAATTCGCCCCTCATCTCTAGAGTTCTACTAGGACTCAGCTTGATCCTCTCTATCTTAAGAGATAAGATTATATTTATTAGATATGCATAAATCATATCTTGATAGGATTTAGGGTTGCATTATAAATATAAGGTGAGAGAGAAAATAAAGGCTAATGCTCAAGCCATAATTTTCGAGAATTCTATTCCCAAAATAGTGAGATTTTCGAAAATCTTGAGAGAAGGAAAGAGGGTGATTTTCTATAGCATTCTCCATAGATTGTCCTCACTCGACATTGGAGTTTAGGCAAACGGGATACAGTCCAGAAGATCAAAGCACGATTCTTGATCTATTCATCCCCGATAGATTCGCAGGTAAACACGAGAAAACTCCTACGTGTTGCAATTAATTATATAGGTGCATGCTAGGAATATAATCAATGTATGATGAATTAAACATCCAAGATAGATCCTCGGAGATGGTTAAAATCGATTTCCTACAATTGGTATCGAGCACAGGATCGATATCTTGGCTGTTTGGATTAATTCACGTTTGATTATAACGTCGCAATTAATTAATTGTGAATCTGTTCATCGTGGCTCGTTTATTTTTGTCGGTTTTGTTTTCACCACGAGAAAATCGGTGGTTAGATTAGATTTTTTGTAAATTTTATATGTAAAGAAGAACGAAGATGAAAAGCATGAAGAAGCGAGACAATAGGAGTACATCGGAAGCGATCGCACGATGCGGCGGCGTGCGGCGACGATGCGCTCGGCGTGCCGCGCTCGCAGACACCTGCGCGCGATGTGCGGGCGGTTTCGGCAACACGGTGGCGAGGCGGCGCGGCTCGATAGCCCGAGCGTGCGGGCGTGCCGTCTTTGCGCAGACGCCGGCGGCGAGTGCAGCGCCCTCGGCAGATCGTCCTCGGCAACTTTGGACGAGGTCATCGGCATGGCTCGGCGAGAAGGGTTGGCAGCTTCGGATGACCTCGGCAAGGGTTGAGCGATACGGCTCGGCACGCTTCGGTGGGGTCGTGTCCGACAGTGCTCGGCCTCGGTAGGTCGATCTCGGCTGGGGTAGGGCGACCTCGGCAGGTCGTCCTCGGTAGGCTGTCGGGCGACGCGATGAGGCACGCGAGTTTCTCGCGCGGAAGTCTCGGCAGCGCTCGGTGGATTTCTCGGTAGATCACGCGGGAAACCTCAACGTAACCTCAGCATGGCTCGGCAGATGCAGCGACGCGAAGGTGCGCGATTCTCGCGTGTGGCCTCGGTAACGCTCGGCGGCCTCGGCACGATTCTCGCGCACAGAAACCTCAACGAGATCTCGGCAACGCCTGGGCGACAGCACGCATAGCGTGCGCGGCCCTCGGCAGGAAAGTCTCGACGACGACATGCGAGGTGGCTCGGCAGCACCAGGCGACGTCGTGCGAGAAAGCTCGGCCAGGTGCGGCGACGTCGTGCGGCGCGATGAGACAGGGCGGCGTGGTGTGCTGGGAGCGCGCGTGGGCTGAGCCCTAGGGCGCGGCCCAGCCCATCTTGGGCCGACTCGGCCCAAATTTGACCCTGACCCGGATTTTCAGCCCGAACCCGTTTTTCGGCTTGATCCGGCCCGTTTTCGATTTTTTGGCCCAAATCCAGTTTTGACGAATCCGGTCTGTGCCCGTGCACGTGAGGCCCATTTTCAAGTTTGAAGATTTGTACTTTGCAAATTTATGTAATAAATTAGGCAGGGAAGTACAGGATCCACAAATGGGCCGCGATGAACGATTTTATTTTATTTTTATCGTTCAAAGTATGTCGTAGATGTTTAAATTATGCAGTAGCATGCTATGTATGTTTAAATTACGTAGATAAACATGTTATATGTTTTCGTGATTGGATGCGCATAGTAAGCATGCTAGGTTTATCGCGTTTTTCAAGCATATTTTAGAATTCTGCGAGCATGTTTTACATGTTGAGTTCTATAGAAAAACATGCTAGGATTACGTGATCTGCATGGACAAACCTTTTGAAACAAAAGACTAAGCAAGTAACCCAACATATTAATTTTAAATTAAAATGTCAAGACCTCCACTTTTTGATCTCTAAACAAAGTGATACACACTGTGAGTAAACGTCCACACGCGTGGCTTGCATATGCGATTTTTCATAAGTTCTCTAGAGATAGATTTAAAATGAGATAACAAAAGAATTTGGATTGGAAGCGGTATGGTCCTAGTGAGTATGCCAATTCTAAGATAGTGATGTGGTCATTACTTAGACATCACCTCAAGTACAACTTCCCGCGAAGTCCCTTCTTACGATAGTGATGTGGTCTAGTAAGGTCCAATCATTAATTTCATTTGTTGTAAGGATAAGTTGACATGGATTGAAATTAAACGACTAAAAGGTATATTTTAGTCTGGTCGAGGGGTTCATGTGTAAACATCCACACGCGTGGCTTGCATGTGGAATTCCTTGGGCGATTGGAGGTTTCAATTAATATTGTTTTATCAAAAGGTTACAATATTATTTTTACGAATTATATGCGATCGTATGCTTATGTGTTTACATTACTTTTCAGATATGTCTCTTACACCAATTATCAATATGCTCGCACAAAATCCTCTATTCGGTCCAAATTTTATCGAGTGGAAACGAAACATGGAATATGTTCTTATCGCTGAAGAACACATGTTTGTTCTCACTACTCCCAAACCCGATGCCCTCTCGACGCATCGACTAATGAGCAGCGAGAGTCAAGCAGACTTTGGCATAAGTCAAACAATATGGCCAAGTGCTATATGATGACTACGATGTCCAAAGGCTTGCAGCTGCAGCATCAGTCGATGGTAGACGCGACTGAAATATGGTTAATTATAGAAAATATATAACATACTACTAGAAATTCGATCAGATCAGTTTTAATCGATTTTTTCTTATAAAAACTGAACCGACCGAACATAAATTTTGGTTTTCTATTTTTTACCCGGACCGTTATTATATAACCGAACCGAATCAACCGAAAACCAACGGTTAGGTTACGGTTCGATTTTGCTTACCCCTAGCTATAATTTAGCCATCTGAATCGTCTAAAATATATATGTACCCAACTTTCACCGTGTTCGTAATCTCGCCTTCACTCAACTGTCTTGTGTGTAAGAACTAGGGTTGTATACGAACTGAATACTACCAAACTCAAGCTCAACTCGTTTAAATTTTATTCGACTCGAGTTCGAATTCGAGCTTTAAATTGAGCTCGAGCTCGATTTGTTATAAAATTTTTGAGCTCACGAGCAGCTCGAATTCGATTCGATAACTACTCGTTTATGAGACATATTCGAACTCGAGCTCAAACTCTGCTCGTGTTCGACGAGCTCGAACTCGAGCTCGAATTCGGTTTTTCCAGTTATAGAGTGATCCTTTACAATGATCACAATGTAAAGAATAGGAATTACACATCTGCGTATTGAGATATTTTAGAAAGATCTCCTTAGGACATAGTGGAAAAGTGGTATAAAAGGTAGGAATAGCTAGAAGAACACCAAATAAATATTATATGGTTTGAAGTGTTCTTGAGGAATGATATTTATGAGCTTAAGATTTGTTTTGAGCTTTGAATGCTTAGATTTATCGTTATTTTGTCTGTTGGTGAAGTCCGTTATTTATAGAGAAGATATTTCATACTAGCCATTAGGAAGTGACAATTTGAAATTCAAACTCTATTACAAAAAGTAACTAGTTGTTGGACTTGTCGTGTAGTGTCTTTTTGTTATCTTTGAAGTAAAGTCAGCTGGGCACTTCTTGACTTCTTATCAACTCAGCTGAATATAGGAGTTTGTAACTCTGTGACTCTTTAGTTGAGTTGTTCTTGAGAGATCTTCTGATGATGTAAGACTTTATCTTATGTGTTTTACTAACACATTTCAGATATTGAAATATTGACTGTTGAGTCTGTGTCATGACCTAGTCTTCTTATGTGGTATTTTGACTTTTGATTCTTGATTCTGATATGATATTTTCTTGAGTGCGTTTGATTCTGTAGTCTAAACTTAACTTGTGCCGTTTGACTTTTACAGATTACAAATGCACGTCAGCTTTAGGTTCCCCCTTAGCTGACAACTAATGTAAAAAAAAAAAAACACATGAACAGTTGAGTTAATCAGACTATCAAACTATCATCAGATGTGAACGTATAGATATTTGGGTACGATACAAATTTTTTTGACATATAACTCAAAATCCTCCCGGCTGAACACCTTTCTCAACTGAAGCTGCCCATGCAACTGTGGAGTAACTGCAACAACAAAACAAATCAAAACGTCTCTAAACCCTCACGGGATCCTCTATTCCACTTTTGATATCTTAGTTTTATTTTTTTAGTAGTTAATCACCTTTTTTTCTTCAGTTTTAATTTCTTATGTCTTAGTATAACTTTAAGATTATTAATTAGGATCTACTAATCCATTTTGGGGTTTATAATTATTTTTTATATTTTCTTTGTGTTTTTTAGTTAAAAATTATTATTTTAGTTGATTATTCCAAAATTATGGTATACTCCTTCCATCCACCAATTTCCTTTCTAGGTTTTTTTTTTGGGGGACGTCCCCCAATTTCATTTCTATCCATTTATGATAACTATCTTTCCAACTTATTACCATCAATAATATCATTTATTTATACATTTTACCACTCATGAACCACTACTATTTCTTTTTTTACACTCAACAATCCATTTATTTACACATTTTACTACTTGTGACTACCTACTAACTAATTTAATACTCCATCTGTCCCACTAAAGATGACCTGTATTCCTTTTTGGACTGTCCCACCTAAGATGACCTGTTTCATTTTCAGGAAATAATTATATCTTCAAAAAATTATGGGACATACCAACTTTTTATAACTTTAATTACTTTATACCCTTCTCCTAAATAATCGTGTTGAAAAGAAATGAGTCGTCTTGGGTGGGACGATGAAGTATTATACTAATATGAGACATTTACTTCACTCATAATACATTCAACAACTTTTATTAAAACTCGTACCGAAGATTCCCAAGAATAGATTTGGGGCATGGAGAGAGTATAATTTTTTAAGTTCAATTTTTTTAATAAATATTAATTATGTTTCATTATATAATAATTTTTATTTATAATAACTATTATTAAAATAGTGAAACATATAGGGGACATAAAAAATTTTAGGTAAATCTCATCCGCCCTAAACCTTTCCTTAATGCGGAAGTTGTGGTGGGTGTTGGGGATGAGATCCTCTAGCCCAACTGTATTTTATATTATCCACATCTTACTATTAATTTCACTAATTTAATAATAATAATAATAATAATAATAATAATAACAACAACAACAACAACAACAACAACAAAAAAATAATAATAATAATAATAATAATAATAATAATAATAATAATAATAATAATAATAATAATAATAATAATAATAATAATAATAAAATCTAATTAAAATTTATAAAAACAAATTTTAAAAATTTTATACCTAATTTTGGATTATTAATCAACCAAATGATTTTTTAACTAAATATAAATTATAATTGGATTAGTGAATTCTTGTTAATTGATAATTATAAAATTAAATAAAATTATAATATATGAAATTAAAAAAAACAAATTCAATGGGACACAGGATGAGACACCAAAGCTTGGGTTGACCATCCCAAGTAGTCATTGATGCATCTAAAGTTTTTATTTGGGCTCAATTAATAGTACTGTATAAATTAACAATAATGTTGTGTAGTGTTAATTTAATCAAATTTAACATTCGAAAGTAATTTTTAAATCAATTATCTTGGATCATTTCACTTAAAAAACTAAAGGAAAGTTAGAAATATAATCAACCTTAAATCTTGAAATAAACAAACAAAACAAAAGTCGATGCTTGACTGAGGCGAAAACAAAAATATCTAAAAATGCACAAAACAAACAAACTAATAAATTCGGGATGAGTCAAGTATAACATGGATATTATATTCTACAAACAAGAGAAAGATCAATTAAATTTTGAAAATCAAATTCCACCAGTCTCATAAACTAATTTTGACAAATGAAAATTATCCCAAATCTAATCAAATTTAGGTCCCGGTTGTACCTTATGGACATAACAGCGGAAACCAGAGAGACACCGGTGATTGAATTGAAGGCGGGGAGTTGGGAGAGGACAAAGTGAACAGAGGCAAATATGAGTATGAAAGAAATAGTGCTGATTTCTCCCTTCAATCCCTGCAAACCAAATCATGAAATTTTTCGAGCAACTGGCCATCTGTGATGAGGTACACTGTGTCCAATCCTGCTAGAACTATTAGCTGCACAGGTACCACAATCCACAGCCCTAACTTTTGTCCGAAAGTATCTTGTCCCAACTCATGGTACCTATCAAAGCGTTTCCGCCATCATTTCATGCATCTCCACCATTTGCCACGACGAGTAGAGAGTCACGATCCACAACACCACCAACATCGTCATTCCGGGGCCCCTAAGAATACATACACGTAAAGGGGCCAACATTTACTCTAGAATACATATTATCGAGTAGTACTTGAATGATTACATGATCAGACAAGTTTAAAATTGTTCAAATATATCAAAGTACGTAGTGGATTAGTCCAAGGGCAAAAGAGCCAAGCCCCTGGCACTACTTGGGGATCCACGACACCACCAACATAGTCGTTCCGGGCCCCCTAAGAATACATACACGAAAAGGGGCAGGAATTTACTCTAGAACACATATGATTGAGTACTTAAATGATTACATGATCAAACAAGCTTAAAATTGTTGAAATACATCAGAGAAAGTAGTTGGTGGTTAGCCCAAGGGCAAAAGAATTGAGGCATAAAATGAAGAATAAAAGATGAATCAAAATGGAAGAAATTGGGGATGCCACATAGGATTGTGAATTGATATGAGCTTTTCAATGTGTGTCGGATTATCAAATTAATAGATTCTATTTCCTAATGGAAACCCATAAGTTTAACAAAGTTGGTATTTTTTAACGGTTTCATTAAATTCTTGTGAGTAAAACATCTCACAAGTGCAAAACTGTTAGAAATGCAACGATATTAAATTTCAAGATTTTATCTTGAATTAAGAATAATTGTAACCATTCAATGCTATTTATTATAATTTATTCCCACAAATAAGTAATCATGATATTTAAGTTAGGGTTCCTTCATAAATTTTCGAATAATGACTCTTATGTTTTAAAAGTAAAATTAGTGATTCAGCCCCCATTATATATGCGAGAATGCCCATAAATGCACATTGATGTTGATTGATGATAATTTTTTAATGTATAAGGAAAACAGTTAATTAGTGTATATCTATATAATTGTGAATTGGGCTAATAATAATATTTAAGTACATAAAATGTGGAATTTAGATAAAAAAAAGAATAGAAGATTATAGGGATGCCACGTAGGATGATGAATGGTTGTGGGTTAAAGAATCTGTAACGGATTATAGAATTTATAGATATAGATAGATGTGAGGAAAATACACCATTTAGATAAATTTAAACTTTTTCTTTGCACAAGGCCGGTAGCTACTGGCTATAGCTGGTCGGGTAATTGACAGTTCAATATTGATGTCAGTACTGTTGGTCAGTTCAGATAAGAGAAGTCTTGTACTGAGTGATATCAGTTAACAAACCTCTTGATCGCTAGTCGGTTGATCGATAAGCGATGCGCGCAAAATGTGACGATTCTTGTGTTGCCTTCGAAAACTTAAACTGGCTCTAAAACACTTAGTCGAATATTGTTTAGTCAGTTTTCAATTTATCTTTCGAATATCAAACTGATACTGATAGAGTATTTTAAATCGATGTTGTCTTCTTTGTGTCTTGATGATTAGAGTGGCAAAGGGATGGTCGGGCTTGTTATTTTACCGAGTCGGGCTGGCCCAGCCTGAAATGTTATCGGGCTGAAAATATGTAGCCCAGCCCAGCCCCATCTGAGCCACCGGGTCAAACCCGTCCAATATTTAATTTGATAAAATATTATTTTTAATTTCAAAAAAATATGATAACAATAAATAAATTAAATCAAGCAACATCAATTTCAAAGTAAATAAGATAAATTACGTCTAATAACATCAATTCCAAAGTAAATAAAATAAATTAAGTTTACTAACAAGTCTAACATTAATTTCAACGTAAATAAGATAAACTTAAAGTTTTAAATATCATCAAACATCGATCACATTTGAATCTTCCTCGTACAATTGTACTCTTTCACCTTCTTGCGCATCTGTATTACAATATAAAAATATGAGTAAAACTTTAAATGTGTGGGCGGGTTTTTAGGCCCGTTAACCCCGGGCTTTTTAGCCCCAAAGCCCGATCAGCCCGATGGGCTATGTGGACGGGCTTTTTAGGCCCGATTTTTTTCGGGGTCACTATTTTCATGAGTCCAACCCGATCCCAATTCCGGGTACCCCAGGCCAGGCCAATTTTGCCGGCTGTACTGATGATGACAGTTCAATAATATGCATATATTAGTTTCGTTCACCTTGTTATTACATATAATACAATAATAACTTATAATAATATATTATAATACCATTTACTTTATTATATAATTAAATAATATTTCATAATATTGAGTTATGAGTCATCATAAAATTAATATTCGATTAATTATCATATAGATAATTTGTATAAATTTACAAATTAAATTATATGTGACCAAAATTTTTAGATATTGAAAATTCTGAATACTATACTTTGAATTGTCATGACCATATATGATATCTAGAACTTTCACCGATAGAATTCCGACAACATATATCGGTCACCGACAATATTTAGTTAGATTAACGATAATATTTGATAAATAGTAGGGATGAAGAAGAGAGAAAGATAGAATTTTAATACTAAGAACAAAGATTAAAAATATAAAAAGATATAGTGCATGATGATGTTCTAGGGCCAAAAGGAATTGGGCTGAGACAATTGTTTTGGGCCACCAATAAATCTTTACCCAAATAAACCAAAGCAAAGAAAATTCTCTTGACCTGTATTTCAAGATTCAATTAGCTCGTAATTTTTCTGACGTGTGTATTTATTATCGTGCTTGAATTATATTTTCATACCATTCATTTCTTGTCCCGTTACATACTAAAATTACATTGATAAGATATTTATTAATTTTTCTTTGAGTTTGGGAGGCGTTTTTTTTTTTTTTTTTTTTTTTGGGGGGATTCACGGTTGAACGAAATAAAATAAGAATAAAAATATTACTTACGCTTCTCTAGAAATTGTACCATATAATGATTTTTTTATACTAATGAACAAATTTATAAATTAGATGCATTATTTCGTAAGTTGGATACTGCGGTGTTACGTTTGTAGAGTCAAACTCTAGTTATGGGTCCCACATCATTAGCATAATATGTGTTTGATGTGCTATTATTTGATAAAAAAAATTTAAAGATGATACGATGGTTGACTTACATCTGAAATCTTTGATCTCAATTATTATTAAACAAATCATTATATTATTTGAAATATATATATATATACACTATTGCACGTGTAAGTGTCGTGGACTTGTGCTTGTTCAACATTCTAATAAATGTGGACAAAGGCGTCGGTAGCAAGTGGACATAAATAATTGGAAGCGAAAAGTCCAGGATGACAACGCGCAAAAATAAGTTGACAAAGACCCAGGTCTTTTATACACTTTCATTTTCGAAATGTAAATATTACTCTTACATATAATCTCCTACGCGGACGTTCGTATGTGTTGATAATAATATATTTTTTAATATAAATAATATTTTTTTCAATATAAATGATACTTTAAATTATAATATAAAATATAATGATATTTTTTCAATGTAAATGATACTTTTATTAAGAATAAATAGTAATTTTATTCGTTGTCACGATATGAAGGGATGTATATATGAATTTTTGTGTTTCTTTTATTTTCTTGAAAACATATTAAAACAACTCGAATCGTAAACATTTTCCTTAAAGAAAGTTCCATATGCGATTTACACTTATTTTTCCATACATGCAGCCAGTGATGGAGCTAGAAATATTTTTCTGAGGATTCAAATAATTATAAATTTGAAAAATTATAAGTGTAATTTTTAAAATAAAATTAAAAACTAATTATAATAATTTCAATAATCGTTTAATATTATCTGAATTACACGACAACGTTAAAAAAAAGTGTGATCATCTCATAACGTGAACAAAAAAAGCAAATCCAATGTATAACGTCATTTTGATATTGGATTTTACACCGAAATGATGCATTTTCGTACTCGTGCGAAATTTGGTGTAAGTTATTAGCTTTACATAAAATGTGTATGATTGGAATACAATATGATAAAAAACTACATAACATTTAGAATTTTAGTGTAGTTTAGAGTTAGACTAAAACGATACTTATTCGACATAAAGTTTGATAAAGAATGATAAATTTTATTCTTAGACTTTTCGGAAAAAGAATAAAGATGTGATCAATACTTATGTTTCTAAAATAATTGTCATATATTAAATCAATTTATATTTTGATTGTTCTATCATCAACAACATCTTCAGGGCTTAAAATAAGAATTCAAATAACTTGGATGTTTTCAAGCATTCTTGTTAGAATAAGTTTATCATAATCTTTTTAAAAATTAGATTGATCATATTAATTCAATATAAAATTTTATTATTTACATACATATTTTATTTTATCAACATAATACAAATTAAATAAAAAAAAAGAGCAGAAAATAAGAAGAGAGATTTTAAAAATTGAACAAATTATAAAAAGAGAGCATAAATAATGAGAGAGATAAAGAAGATATAACCAAAAAAAATTAAAAAAATTGAACACATTAAAGCAAAAAAAAAAGAGCATAATTAATCAGAGAGATAAAGAAGAAAAACCAAAATAGGCTTTTTTGTCAACCCCAATAATCGAACACGGTTTTCACAATTGAGAGATGAGAACCTTATCCAACTCAACTAGATTATACATTTGTATTATTTATAGCTTATGTATATAATAGTAGTTTTTTTATAACAAGTTGGGGGGTCCATGGGCCTTCCAAGCCCCAGTATGGCTCCGCCAATGCATGCAGCACATATACTGTTATCATTCTACTGAATAGGGTGGTAAACATATTAGTCAATTTATTTGAATTGATATTCAAATTCGTATATTTATATTCAAATTCCAATAAGTACATATTAAAATAGACTTGTTCAACGTAGAAATCGACGAGGTTCTAATAAAAAATTGAATTGTTGGAATATTGTAACCGGACGATAGTTAATATGACCAAAAAATTTAGGGTTAATTATCTTTTGTGTTCTCGATTTTTAATATTTTTATAAATATTCCCAATATGTGTGTTCTAAAAAAATTATCATCTTTCAGCATTTTTCAAAAAATGTCAAAAAAATGTCGATTCTTTGAGTCACGAAGCTTATGTCAACTCAGATCCTTAGTTGGTAAAACCCCTCTACAAAACCCCCAAAGTTAAGTAAAAGTTTAGGCAAGTAAGCTACAGAATGTTAGTTGCTGAAAGCTTGGTTTTCTAGCATCCGTAAGCTAGAAGGTGTATCGATTGCTCGCAAAGAGTGGTTAGGATTTCATAGCACCATCAAGCGTGAAGGAGCATGAGTTAAGTGGGGTACTGTAAGGTGACCTCAATATTTGGGTTTATTCTTGTTCCCGTAAGCAAGACCCAATCCGAAGTTAGTGAATTGACTGAGAAATCGGTCCATGGATGTCAGAGTTGATCTCTCCGAACCACGTTAAAATCAACGTGTTCTTTACATTCAGTACTGCACTTAATATCACATGTTATTGAATTGTCATCATCAGTTCACAGCAGTACATCATTGATTTGAAGCACTTTTATCAGTAACCATTTGATACTGGAAGAGATAATGGCCGACTAATCATTATTTGACTAAGTCTTACGAATCAGTTTTCCAAGGTAAACCAGTAACCACCACTTTCCATAAACACGCATGATTATCGGTCCAATGACCATTTGTCTCGGCCGGTTAGTAGGTTTGCTAACTGATATAACTCAACTCAAGACTCCTCTTACTTGAATTGATCGTGATCGCCATTAGTCTTTGGGCTGCAGTTACAGATAGCTCTTGTCAAGTAGCTAGTCAGTCTTGAGTAAAGAAAAAGTTTTAAATTTACCTTACTGGTGTATTCCCCCATACACCAGATCGTACCCAGCGGGATCCATCAATATGTATCTTAATATAAAAAAGCACCAAAATAGAATTATTATACAATTTACCTACATGATGCTGAAAAATATCCATAAATAGGGGCTGTACAAAAACCGGTCGGACAAACTAGACCGACCAAAAACCGATTGAAGTAGTCAATTTGGGTTGGGTTTTTTTGCATATATACGACCGGTTTGATTATAACATTTTTAAAAATTTTATTCTTGGTCAATTTTCGATTTTATATATTTTGTGTCAGTCGAAAATCGAACAACAATTTATTAAGCATATAATATTTTTTTAATATTTTTATATCATTCTTATTTTTATCAATCAGTATTTTGTAAAACAAAACAAACCTTACTCTAACTCTTTAAGAGCATCTCCAAAGGATACAGTAGAACATCATTGGCCGCTTGAATGCACGAGTTCTTCTCCAACGGACCATTTCACGCCACGCTTAAAGCCCGTAAATGAATAGTTTGTAATTCTTTATTTTGCAATTCTTTATTTTGTAATTCATTCATTAAACTCAATCAAGACCCACTCTGCTACTATTTAATTTGGGCAATTAGTTTGGATTATTAATTTAGTTTAATTTAATCCAAGCCCATAATTATTATACTTTGTGTGGATTTTTTTTTTAGTTTCATTATTTTATTTTATATTTTTATAAACAACTGTCATTAATTATCTTGATTATTTTGTAAAATTGATTATAGAGACAAATCACATTATGCAACATTTAAACATAATATTTTATTAAATTATTTATTTTAATAATATTTAAAGTAAAATTATGTTTATTATAATTAAATATGATAAAGCATAAATAAAATTAAATATCAATATATATGATATATAAATAATTACATCAATAAATTAATTCAATACTAAAAATTATAAAAATATAATATTTTATCGGAGAGTTAAATGTTGAGTTGACCGTTGGAGATGAATATAAGATTACTCTACAATTGTATTGAGTTAACTCTAAAATAAAATTAACTCTTGGAGATGCTCTAAGTCTCTAACTGCCACATCTCTCTCTCTCCGCACTTGACATCCGGCGGGATTCATTTCCCAATCTCCATCTCTCTTCTCTCACTCTCACTATCATCTTCTCATGTCATGTCTCCTTCACCGTTCTACATCTAGGGCGACACCTTTGTTGGCAACAGTTGGCGATTGTAAAGCGTTCGATCAAATCGGGATCAATGGCTGAGATGTATTCGCATGAGAAAGCAAGCTCATCTGATGTTTCAACAAGGACTTTTGTAGATATGAATAACCCCTCCCAACAAATGAATAGGTGATGAGATTGAGATAGCAGGAAAAAGAAAAGCTTCATTTATAGAGAGAGATGAGAGCTGAATAGGGGATTTATGGAAGAAAAAGGAGCCCATTTGAGAGGAAAAATAATTAGGGAAAGAAAGATTGTTGTTTTATCCGCCAGATTCATTCTGAATCTTGATTTTCTAGCGACTCTTCATCACATTCTCCTGCGAATTAAGCTATAACAATCTCTGAGTGATGAATTATATAATTGGATATAGATTGTAATTTAATATTCATACGATTGATTGACCGACTGAAATCCAACATTGAAATTGGTTCGGTTATCGATCGGTTTCTTACAATAAGCGGTTAGTTCGGTTGGAAAATAGGCGAGCGGTTGGTTGGTCAGTTTGAGCTTTTTGGGTTAGTCGGTCGGTCGGTTGTTAGGGATGTCAATCGGACGAACATGCTCGGGTTCGGACCAACCCACTCGAGTATTCGAGCTATTCAGTGTGGGCTATTCAGATTGATTTTTTTTGGGTTAGAATATTCAACATTAACCTTAAACTCCTAGGTCCTGGGCTAACCCATCGGTCAACGAGTCAGAAAGCTTAAGGGAAAAAAAATAAGCTATATTTTTTTATAATTATATGTTTACAAGTACGTATAATAAGCGTTGGAGTGAAAACCAAAGAAGTGAAACAATATGTATAACTTTCAAAAATTAAACCAAAATACGTTCCATAAGTATTTTTATTATACTAACTTTCAAGAGCAAATAATTAAGTTTGAAAACTATGTAACTAGAAAACTTTAGTTAATCAAGGAACCCGTTCAATTTTCGGGCCGACCCATTCGGGGTCGGGTCAACCCACTTAGGTTGTCGTGCTATTCGGATTGATATTTTTTTCGAGTTAAAATTTTTTAACCCTAATCATATCGGACTATTGGTCTATTCGGATCAATCCAAGGATTTCAGACTAAATTGACATCCCGCACAATCCTAACTGTAACATGATAACACGTGAAAGTAAAACTTTAAAACTTCTACTAAATTTTGTTTTATTACATATTTCATAAAATTTTGCAAGTTTGCCAAAAGAATGTTGAAATTAAAGTAGACATAAATATAAATCCGGTCAACTTTCAATTGTATCTTAATCAATTATCTTCCAATTTCTTATGTCACAAGTAAGAGACGTGACTGGCCAGAGTCTTTCTCATTGCGCCAATTCATTCTAATTATAGAATCTTCAACTACATATTCATATATTATCTTTGCACTTTGGTTTGGTTGATTTTTTATTTATATATTGCGTTTGGTCTTTGCTTTTATATATGTTAAAATGTTGGTAAAATTGACTTATATTCGTTTCAAAAAAATAAAATAAAATTGCCTTGTATATGTTTGGCTTTTCATCTCACAAACTTAAGGAATTCCCAAATTATCATCTTATGTCTGTAATTTTATTTTTTTATTTTTATTGGGGTTGGTGCGTGGTAATTGAACCCTAAACTTATTCTTCGGCATATTTAGTTTTGTGTAGTATACAAATACATGAAAAATAATACTCCATCAGTCCACCAAAATCGTTCGTTGATTTTGGTGGCACGAGTTTTAATAAATTGTAATGAGTGTAAAGTAAATGAGTATAAAAAGGTATGCCATGTGGATAATAAATGAATATATTAATGAATATTAAGTGTAAAAAGGTGGGTCATAGGTGGTTTTTTTGTAAATAAGTAGATAGATTTATAGTAAAAATGTAAAGTTGATGTTTTCAAAAAAGGAAAGTGAACATTTTTCGTGGACGGACCAAAACGGAATTAAATGCACGAATTTAGTGGACGGTGGGAGTATATTATATTTTCAAAAATATATTTTCCTTGCCAGACCTCTAATTTGAAAATATTATTTTAATCAATCTTTTTCGTGATACGAGCTTGAATGGCACTAGCTCAAATATTTTTCATGAGATGACTCTGAAGAAGACGCACTGAAATTACGATTTAAATCATATATGTTTTGATTGTTCATTTGTTAACCTTGAATTTTCTACTATATTTGAAACTCCTAATATTAAATATACTTATCATATTTACGAATATGAAAAGGACTAATTTGACTTCCCATTTATTATTTGTTACCATACTCATTCTGATTAATTATTCTACTATAGAAATATAGTAATGACAAAGTCATATCTTAATTTATCAATAAAATCGATATTTGACCTCATATATAATAGTGATATAGAAAGCTTGAATAACACTTATCCTATACACACGCCACCATTAGCATTTTCAACTAAAGAATTTCGCCGCAACCCTCTACAGCGAAAATAAGAAATAAAAAATTGAACCATTCAATAAAAGTATTCATATACAGATCCCCTAAAACGGTGCATATATATATATATATATATGTATATATAGCAATCTAGAAAATTACAATCAAGACTTTACTGGTAAAATTGATAAGTTTTGGCTTGAAGTATAATCAGCCTGAGCCCTCCAATTGGTCCAACAATCATCAACAGCACACCAGTTATTATGCAAAACTGAAATGTCACAAACCAAGTTAAGAATAATTAAATCAATATAAATATAAATATAAATATAAATATAAATATGCATACCCAGCAGGCCAACCAAGAAAAGCTCAGCATCCGTGGCTTGTGAACAATAAGCCATACGATACTCGGAAGCTGCACAAATATCAAAACTGTGTCACATTTTTTGCAGTTAAAGTACAATTTAATTATGTGGATATACTTAGTTGCTTACAAAATATGTGGTTGGCGCGAACCCAAATCCTCCGAAAAACCCAAGAAGCGCATTGAAGAAAGGGAATGTGATGGCAATAAACGTTGTAAAAGCTGGCAAAAAAAAAATAACTCATCATTCACTTATTTATATATGTCGAAAAATACAAACAAAAATAATTAATTAACAAGCTAAAATGAGTGGTTTATTGTAGGAAGGAACTTACCTACGTACGAATTCCTTGAAAAAAAGCGCAGATACCAAGTTGGCTTCAACTTGAGCTTCTTTGTGAGCACAGCTTCTATCATGTCGAAAACCGGCATTGCATATAACTGCATCACTCCAAAGCATATATACTTACCAAAATCAATATTAAATTATATTTTTTAAAATTTGTGACTACTTAGTATTTTTGCCTAAGAAAAATGGTTATTTATCTGTTCCTAACAAAAAAAAAGATAATTCCGAATTTAACCTGATAGCTTCCAACAAGATGAACCACTACAAACATGTTAGCCATGGCGATGAGCCATCTAGGTTTGTCGAGGGTGATGAGAATGTTATCTTGTACTTCATTACCAAATTTCCAGTATCCAATTATAGCAACAGGAAAGTAACAGAGGGCGACGATAACATAAGCAACCACGACTCCCTTCCACATGGGTTTCCTCGAAGGCTTCTGCGGCGTGGATGGCATAGTAGCTTGAATCTCCATCACCACGTTGTGGCCACCATAGGCGAAAGCAACGCTCCCCATCGCGTTGAAGAAGTTGAACACAGTATCGGCTGTAGTGTTTGATTTATTATAACCATAATCTACGCCCGGTTGAACACCTTTCTCAACTGAAGCTGCCCATGCAACCGTGGAGTAACTGCAACAACAAAACAAATCAAGAAAAAAAAATAAAAAAGAAATCGGATTTAGGTTTCTGATCTACCTGATCGACATGACAGCAGCAGCGAGAGAGACGCCGGAGATTGAGTTGAAGGTGGGGAGCTGGGAGAGGACGAAGTGGACGGAGGAGAAAATGAGGATGAAATAAGTGAGTTTGATTTCGTTGCAACCTTGACAGACCAATTTATGGAATTTTAGGAGGGATTGACCGCCTGTAATGAGGTAAACAATGTTCAATCCGGCTAGAACGACGAGCTGTATGGGGACGACAACCCAGAGACCGAGCTTGTGTCCGAAGGCGTGCTGTCCGAGCTCGTGATAGCGGTCGAAGCGCTTCCCCGGCAGGAGCTCGTGCATCTCCACCATCTGCCACAACGAGTAGAGCGTCACCACCCAGGATATGACCAGGAACGACACACCAGGCCCCCTGCAAATTAATACCAGCGCCACCTCAGGATATGTATCTATCTATCTATATAGCTAGGTCAAGTCAAGCTCTGTGTGTGTGTGTGTGCGTGTGTGTTACCATCCGAGTTGGGACATGGCGTAAGGGAGGCCGAGCACTCCGGCGCCGACGATGGCAGTGACGTTGTGGAAAGCGGAAAACCACCATTTTGCGGTCCTCGAGGATGTGATGGGAAGCCACTCGTCTATTGCCCTCTCTTCTGCTAGTCGCTCTTCCGCCTGCAATTTTCCATGTTTGTTTTAAACAACAAAATCGAAGGAACAAGCTCCCCCAAACACACACTGGGAGACTTACATTATTGTAGTAATCGTTCTTGCCATAAATTGGAGCTTCAGCCTCCATCGACTGCTCTAGATACTGTAGGGATCTACTCTCAAGCTTGCAAATACGAGGAGAAATTAGGAATTAATAAAACTGAAGGAATCTTCAAGGGTAGCTGTATTGTGCTAGCTTTTCTCTTCCGTGTGGACGTTAATAAAATGAGCACGCCTTAAATAAGTTCATTTATAATATTCAGAGTTCGAACCATCCGAGAAATAGCTGGTTACCTATTCTATATGGCCCACTACTTAATTAAACTTGACTAAGTTCCTAGAATAAATTAATTCTTGAGTTGGTCACAGCCTCAATCTTAGTTATTTTGTGTTCCGTTAATTATGGCCTTCAAAGTTTTTTAATGAGCACTTTATAGTTTAAATGCTACTCCATCGGTCCCATCCAAGACGCTTCATTTTTTAATTTTCGGCACGATTATTTAGGAGAAGAGTATAAAATGATTAAAATGATAAAAAGTATATGTAGGTCTCAAAATTTTTGAAGAGATAATTATTTTTTAAAAATGAAACATACTATCTTGGGTAAGACAGTCCAAAAATGAATACATGCTATCTTGGATGGGACGGATGGAGTAATATATAATAGGAATAGCAACAAGATGTAAATTGCCTTTCAAAAAATAAAAATAAAAATAATAAGAATATTAGTAGTCGTTTTCCAGATTTGAAGTTTTTTCGTAAGTATAATGATGGGTTTGTATTTTTGGAATATTTCCAAGATAGATTGTACCATAAATGTCAAATCATATATATAATAGAGAAGTGGATATTGTTGCAATATTATATTTGCATATTTATTCGAAGGTGGAAGGAAGAGAGAAAGAAACTAAAGAATTGAAAGCTATAATAGATTAATAGAGAACAAAGAATAATAGAAAGAGCCAATAAGTTATACAAAAGAAAAGAAAAAAGAGTGATTGATATGGATCTTTTATATCCCAAAACTTACAAAATACTAATTATAAGTTGAATACTAAAAATAGAGAGCGAAAAAAATATACTTGATTTGTAAATTTGATAATTTGGGTCATAATGTATGAGGCATAGTTTTGGTAATATTTTATGGTGTAATTTGTGTGTGAAGCATTTTGTATGCTTTTTTGTGTTTAATTTGTTATAACCTCTGTCGAACTGTTTCAGTTTTGGTTAGCTAATTTAACACACGTATACTACTACTACTTTGACATGCATATATTGCTAAATACACTAATACAAATACACATTAGATGCTGGCTGGTACGTATGAATGAAATTAGATAAGAATATAGAGATAGAGATGAAATGAAATAAATATGTGATTCATATGACGCATATGTGTATGGAATGAAAGAATAAGAATGAAATAAAATAAATGGAATAACCATTATTATTAGAATTATTAGTTTTATTATTATTATTAATAATTAATTAATTAATATAAATATTGATGTTATAATTGATTGTTATTAATTATTATTTATTATGTTAATATTATTTATCAATATTAATTACTATTATTGTTATTACTATTAATTTATTATAATTTATTATTGATATTATTCATTTCATAAGAAAAAATAAAAAAGAATAATTTTATTATTTTAAAAAAAATTGGTTAAACTCCATTTTAATGTGAATATGTAATACCATAGGGGAGGGGTGAAATGACTAATCTCATATCCATGAGAATAAATATTACTTCACAAATGATGATTCTGACGATAAAAATCTTAACAACTATATGATTGGAAATTGACCCAAGAATCATTATTACATTGCAGCGTACCAGTACTACTTTAGAGAAATATATATAGAGCTATACAGAACATATATATTTGACTAATTTAACACATATGGTACTGTTCATTTCACGCTAAATAAAATTTAAGGAAATACATGATGAAAAAGTTGAAAGTAAATAAAAAAAAAAGTTAGGCCGGATGTATATGTGTACGAACTCCTTAACATGCTACATGCTTTTGAATATATTAAATATAAAAATAAGTTAGGCAGGATACTTGCTTGTGGATATCTTGAAATTCATAATAATCATTATTTCGGACTTTATTTACTTATCTTCAGAAGATGGCGCAATTGATTTCCCACGTGAAACATCCGTGGCGCAAATGGAAATATATCGCTTTTATTGAAACTAGTATATAATCTGAATTCGATGATAAATTATTTTACCTTACATTTATATTTGATATGTATAAGAGTATAAGTTATTCTTGTTGAGTTTTGATCGAAAATCATTTTATATTATTATTTTTAAGTAGAAATTTAAATGCAATTTGATTGATATGAATTGTTGATCGTGGTGGAGCATAGTTATGAAGGGAAATGATAATACTATAATTTAGCCATATGAATCTGTCTAAATATATATGTATCTAACTTTCGCTATGTTACCCATGAACATCGTAATCTTGTCTTCACTCAAATGTCTTGTCCGCAGTAACCTCTGTAAGGTGTAACAAATATGGTCAGTCGCACCCGTATGTACTATCCACGAATGAGTAGAACAAGTTGTCAAACATGTTTTCGTTACTAAAGCTAATAACGTACCTTGAGCCTTGAGCATAGAGGACATAGTCTTCCAATGCTCAGTCTTACCGCACTTGAAGTATTTGTCTTTCTCCTTTGACTTTTTAAAACCGCTGGTAGAACCGTTTGCATTACTCCCACTACTTTCTTTAGCCTTAGCATCTCTTGAGTCTCACTTTCTCTTTTCATCTTTCGATGAAACAATTGTATTTCTTGAGGTGCTGATACGATCCTCGTTGGTACGAAGGATCTATCGACCTGTGACGGAAGATTTTGAGCAGGCGATGGAAAATCCCAAAACCACTGAATCTAACCCAAGAAGTGATACAGGTCAGTATGTCGCCTATACCCCAACGTGATGTTGAAGTAGCAACTCGGGGACGATGAATGACACACGAACGAGGGATGGATGTCTCGTCGATACGTCGATAATTGAATTCCTTGGCAAACACAAGAAAATTCAAGAGCTCTTGAAGAGAGAATAAACCTCACATATATTGGAAATCAAAAGCTGAATATTTTCGTATGCTTACAAGCCTTTATATAGGCTGAAAAATGGAACTCTATCCTAATGAAAGAAGGACTCCTTATCAAAGAAGAACTCTAATTTACAAAAGAAGTTTTAATAGACTAGAATTCTAGATAATCAAACCTAAAAAGGCTGTGAAAATCTTGATACAAAAACGTGGCCCATATGCCACATAATAATTAAATTCACGAAACTTGGGCTGCATCATTCTCCTTCTCTTGAGAAGGATTTGTCCTCAAATCCAAGTCGTCACCTACATCAAACGGACTCACCACTTCAATGCACTAACCCTCCATGAAAAGGCATTGGGCTACTCCTTTCTCCTTACTTCCATCCCTTTGCCCAACCGACTTCACCAGCTCCGACTCTTTTTGCAACATCACTCACGATATGGATAATGATATGGATAAAGATATGGATAATGTATAATCACGAATACATAGCCCAGAAATAGATCTGAACGAGCAGCGAGCAGATAGGATGAATACTCGATACCCTTGAAGTCGACCCTTAAAGAACCATGAGCGATACTTGACCCCTACGACCCGAAAAGCAACTCGCCTCAATAACACGGGAGCGATGAATGGATGGATGACGAACGAATGGATGGACGAATGAACGGATGGACGACGAACCTAGCTCTGATACCAAATGATAAGGTGGGCACCCCTAACTTCACCCCAAAGCGCGCTCAAAGGGGAAGATTTGCACCCAGCCTTATATCCAGTCCAGGATAAGCCTCCGCGGGCGATGTGGGACGCATCATCCCCACCCCCATAAGACCCGACTACCTCGATCGGCGATCGAAGAACTCTATGAGACACCGACCCAGCGAAGGCCAGCTCGATGCCAAATGATACGATCCTCGCTGGTACGAAGGATCTATCGACACTGTGACGGAAGATTTTGAGCGGGCGGATGGAAAAATCCCAAAACCTCTGAATCTAACCCAAGAAGTGATATAAGTCAGTATGTCACCTATACCCCAACGTGATGTTGACGCAGCAACTCGGGGACGATGAATGACACACGAACGAGGGATGGATGTCTCGTCGATACGTCGATAATTGAATTCCTTGGCAAACACAGGAAAATTCAAGAGCTCTTGAAGAGAGAATAAAACTCACATATATTGGTAATCAAAAGCTGAATATTTTCGTATGCTTACAAGCCTTTATATAGGCTGAAAAATGGAACTCTAATCCTAATAAAAGAAGGACTCCTTATCAAAGAAGAACTCTAATTTACAAAAGAAGTTTTAATAGATTAGAACTCTAGATAATCAAACCTAAAAATGCTGCGAAAATCTTGATACAAAAACGTGGCCCATATGCCACATAATAATTAAATTCACGAAACTTGGGCTGCATTAGCTGCGTGCTATAGACTGTGCAACTTTTTCCATCTTGCCTTCCTCCGTTACTAAATCCTTTTGCAATGAATCTAGAGTATGACTCTTATCATTTAGGATCATGCTATCCCGGAAGTCATCAAAAGAATTGGACAAAGTATTGATGATAATATCGAACTTGACTTCGTCATCAATATATCCTCCAACCAGTTCGACTATCCAAAGAGATTAATCATTTGCTCTACATGGTTATACATTGAACTACCTTCCGTCATAGAAGTTGACAATATCAGCTTTGCCAAGTTATAACTAGCAATTCGATCCAACTCCCCAAACAATTTTGTAAGATCTAGCTAGCTACTGGATGGATCTTCCATCTCTTGATGTTGGAGTTGCAAGTGCTCATACATTGTAACCAAAAAAAGACATTTTTCCATTCTACTAGATTTATGCCACTTCTCGTGCTCGTTGCGCTTCTTATCGGTATATGAATCGTCTAGGGATGTTGGACGAGGTGTAGTGAGTACAAATAAATTTTCTTTAGCAGTAAGAACGATCTCAATATTTCATTTCCACTCGATATAATTCAGAACAGATAACGGATTTTGTGGGAGCATATTGATAATTGGAGTAAGAGACAAATCTAAAAAATAATGTAAATACATAAGCATATGATCGCATGGAATTCGTAACAACAATATTACTCTCTCTGTCCACCAAATACGTTCATTTAATTCCATTTTGGTCCGTCCACAATATTGGTTGAAACCTGCAATTGCCCAAGGAATCCACATACAAGCCATACATGTGGACGTTCACACATGAACCCCTCGACCAGACTAAAATTAACCTTTTAATTGTTTAATTCCATTCCATGTCAACTTAACCTTATGACAAATGAAATTAATAATTTGACCTTAACTAGACCACATCACTATCACAAGAAGAGACTTCGTGAGAAGTTGTACTTGAGATGATACCTAAGTAATGACCATAATTTTGACTGCAGAGATCTAATTCTTAGAATTGACATACTCATTCGGACCATAATGCTTCCAATTCAATTTCGTTTGTCATCTCATTTTACATCTATCTTTAGAGAACTTATTAAATCGCACATGTAAGTCACGTGTGTTAATGTTTACACATAAAACTCTCACTTCTCAATAGATTAAAATATTTTTATTTAAAATCTCATCTAACAAACTTATGATAAACAGTGCAAACAAGCCACGCATGTAGATGTTTACTTACAATGCGTATCACTTTGTTTAGAGATCAAAATATGGAGGTCTTGACGTATTTAATTTAAAAATTAAAATATCAAGTTTCTTGCTTAATCTTTTTATTTCAAAAGGTTTGTCCATGCAAATCACGTAATCTAACATGCTCCTACATATACGAACTGATTTTCAAGTCAATCCACTAACTGATATTTGGTCTTGTATATGAGTACAAGATATAAACCTAGATACAGAGTTAACCTTACTGTATCCCACCGAACTTGGCATTCCTCCTACGCTTACGGTGCTAGGAAACATCTGACTGCTTACGGGTGCAGTCGACCTAAATCTCTTGCTTACAGGTGTAAGATAACTAAGCTTTCAGCAATTGACACTTCATTGTCTACTTGCCCAAACTTCTACTTTAAACTGAGAATTTTTAATAGAGGGGTTTTCAACTAAAAGATGAGTTGTTACATGTGACAAAGTCAATATGTCTAAACTTGAGATATACAAAGTAGTATACTAGACTTAAGGAATTGTATACTGAAACCTTGAGCTAATAGATATATTTGAGCTCTTAAGGTTTGATTATAACATTGTAAACTTTCTTCCTCGAAATCGCTTGGTATAAGTTCTTGAGCTTTGAGCTTTGAATGCTTTAGACAATTTGAATGCGCAGCGTTTCGGTTACCTTCAAAGGTTGGACTTGCGTATATTTATACATGAGATAATGAATAGTGCTGTTGCAGGGAGCACCAATCACATCCATTCTATTTATCATTTGAATCCTCGTACATCGTTATCAGGGTCTGCATCATCATACACTGTAGCTCTGCAACTTTGAACAGTAGTTCTGGCATGTTAGGATCTTCTACAGATACTTTACGATACATAACGAGTCAAACACTCAAGGCTTAAATGTCTCTGTGGTTTTTCAGTTGAGTTGACTCCGTGTTTCTTCAGTACTTTTACTTCAGATTGGGCTAGTCGAGATTGTTCCATCTTTTATCAGCAGGTTGCACTTTCGTCTTTTGTTAATTTGGAAACCTGAGTCAGTATAACATTTTCAGATTCGATGTAGAAACAGTCAACTTTGACTTTTTATTTGCCAGCTTTGACTACTTGTCATCAGCTTTGACTATTGATCAATAATTTTAATTTCCAATCGCCATATTTGACTTCCAGCTTGGGCTGTCAGCTGCTGGTATAAAACTTAGTCATATCTCCGACTTCTTTTCTTGAAGCAGCGCCGAGTCTTCAGTCTTCGATCTTCAGTATTCCAACATCAGTCTTTAGTCTTCGACTTCACTCTTCAGCAGTTATGGTCATTAGCATCGTTATATTGCAGTCTTGAGACTTCAGTTGGCCTGACTTTAGTATTCAGTTTTCAGTACCCGATCTTCAGTCAATGCTCTCTTAGTTGCGCTGGTAATGATACTCCTTTAGTCTTGGGCCTGCCCAAACTAGAAGTTCTTCTGTTGGAACCTGTAACCAAAAAGGCTAACTCCATAACATGCGAACGACACTAGTTAGATTATCATGACATTCATCAGAAGGTTTTGGGATCTAATCAAAACACACATTTATGATAAATTTTTCCCAACAGATTCAGATGGTGTGTTCTTCATATATGGTTAAAACAAGATTGGTAAAATATTTGTTTGGAGAACATTATATGTTGCAATAAGGTCAAATAATGGGACATTGTATTAAACGTAGCCTCAAGCGGCATGACATCTTTGTTATTGTTGGGTGGGAGGCTTGTTTAATAAGGTCAAATAATGTCAAATTATGAGAATTTAATTTTCAACATCAAATAAATAACTTCACCGACTGCACTACTTATATCTGAAGCTCTACACAGAACTTTGAGAGAGATAGTGTAGTTATGAATATTGTCCATCATACTCAGAGAAAGCATGCAAGAAGTGGTGAATGCAAGTATCAGTTCTTCTTATATTTGAAGTGATATGCAAGTTCTAAAACCGACAAAAATTATGAGGTTGTACAACATGAATTTTTAGCATGAAGCAAAGGAATTACATAATTTCTCTGATTGGGAGGCAACATTGAGAGATGATTGGGAGATAGCGGTGAGAGACAATATGTTTGGTTGAGCCAATGATGAACATGTAAATATTGATGTACCATATGATATTCATTTAAAATTCTTCGGGGATCCAATTGTAACAATAGTTAAGGTAACATATCCATTGTCGATGGCCACTGCGGATGATTTATCTTATCTTCAAGACGAAGAAATATTAGCCCCAACATAATGTAGTTGATTTGGTTAATCAGTACATGATTTCTATGAATACCTATGAGAGCAGAAAATACTTAAGTTTCGACAAACATGTAGTTTGGAGGTGATGCTCGATGTTTTCGAATGATGTCCACACACCTGAATTTTTGAATAGTTTGAAATATTCTGGATTATCGAACCATGAGCTGAATCTAAAGGTCTGTACCCCATTTATGCTACTAAGAAATATTGACGATTCTCTTAGGTTGTGCAATAACACACGTTTGTGTTCACAATACTTGAAAACCATATTTTTGAGGCTAAGATTTTGACTAGAGATAACTCAACCAAAAGGTGTTCATTCTGAGACTGTCACTAACTTCATCAGATCCGACATTTCCTTTCATGTTTTACGATGATAATTCACTCTTCTTGTTTTATATGCAACGACGATCAACAAAAGTCAAGGACAAACATTGTCATATGTTTAACTTTTCTTGAGAAACCAGTTTTCAAAAGTACAAAGGCGTAGTGGTCTCAAAATCATGCTATGCGATAAAGATGATTACCACAATGCATGTACTACGAACGTTGTGTATAAGGAAGTGTTTCAAATTTATAGATTTAGGTATACGTTTTCAAGTTTAAATTTCATTTGGATTAATAATTTGATTTTATTATTATTATTATTTATTTATTATGAATATATCACAAGCTCTGATAAATGATCAATAATATTATACTAATAAAATGTGGTACAATAAAAAAAAAATCATATACCCAATTCTTAAATAAAAATATCATCATATATTTTAAATGAATACCAAATAAATTATGTATAATTATAGATTTATAAATTATATAAATTTATTATTAATAATGAATATTAAAAAAAATTGAACTACAGATACCCGTACGATATCACACGGGTGAGTTACTAGTATACAGAAAAGATTGTTACAAGTGGTGGTAATCAAACTTGATTTCCACGCTCCAAGATATGCAAAACTAAATAAGTTAGATTAGCGGCATTACCAGTTCGATTGGAGTATAGTAATTTGAAATTTTAGTAAAACAATTGCAAGAAGACTTATATCAGACGATTTAGTGTGTTGGACTAAAACTACACGAGTGATGCTAAATGTATTAATTTGATTAGGTCAAATGCATTAATTTATAATAGTTTAATATAAAAAAGACAACAACTGCCCATTATAACACATTTTAGCTTCAAAGTTATCCTCTCTCTTTTCTTTTTCATACCCAATTCACAATTTTGGTCCAATAAATACATATACATAGGGAATGAGAAATTCAATAAATAGTTACAAAACTCCATATCCAATAAATATGTATACTCACAGTGCACACCATGTATTGAAGTTATATATATATATATATATATATATATATATATATATATATATATATATATATATATATATATATAGTACAGTCCCCAGATAGTATGTAGTATTCAATCTGACCATATATTTTGAACACGTGACCGCACCAAGGCGATACGTGGCAACTCATTTTCTTTCTTTTCTTTTTTATTTTCGCAAGGGGCAAAATGTGAAGAAATCAAATCAGACTTCTTCTTCTCCTACTTGGTGGCAATGGACGCTGCTGGAGATGACGGCGACGGCAACGGCAATGGACAACGACAGTACTAGCGAACAACAACAATATAAACAAACAACAGATTTTGAAAGAAAGAAAAAGAAGAAAAAAAATTGAGGACAAAATTGATGGATTTTGAGAAAAAATAGAAGATAAATTTGATAGATGATTGAAGAATCGAGAAATATGATGGCTATGACGGTGGTTCACGGTGAATTTACCGGTAATCAGGGAAAGGACGACGGCATTGACAGAGAAGGATGGATGAGAGATTTGTTGTCAAAAACCATAAAAATGCATTGAACAAAACATAGAACTGCATTGAACAAAACATGACAATGCATTGAACAAAACATAAAATTGCATGTTTCCACAAAATACAAACATGCATTGAACAAAACACGTTCACACATTGAATAAAGCACGTCCATGCATTGATCAAAACATGTCAATGTATTGAACAAAACATAAAACTGCATGTTTCCACGAAACACAGATATGCATTTAACAAAGCACGTTCATGCATTGAACAAAGCACGTCCATGCATTGATCAAAACATGTCAATGCATTTAACAAAACGTAAAAATGCATTATTGTCCAACGAGCGCGCAAGCGAGCGCCGGAGCGACGCATGAGCAAGAGCGCACGCTGGGTGCGAGCTTCCAACCGTATGCATTATTGTGTTCAACTATATGCATTTTTTGTTCATTTGAATGCATTATTCAGTTCAACTAAATGCATAGTTTTTTTCGCAATCACATAACAAATCAAATTACCAATCTACCCTTACTATAGCGAAATTAAGCTTAAAAAGTCCGAAAAAATTTCAACCATAGGATCTATGAGATGAATGGATGAGATTGAGTACTAGATACTATCTCTGGTTTGGGTATTATTTGATCCCTCCTATATATATATATATACACTCAGCGCACATACATTCTAGAGATTTTTGGTAAAAATTTCAAAAGGAAATTTGTTCATATGATCTGCAAAAATTAACAGTTCATAGGAGTCCTACCGACAACTGATAAAGCTCATCAGTTGGAACGTTATCTGAACTGAAGTTTGTGAGCAAGTGGTGGATGAAAGGTTACTTGGTTTGAATTAAAAAAAATCTTTTTGAAAGTTAAGCACACATCATCAGTTAATCAGATGAAGAGATAACTAACTAATTGATTCGGCCAGTTTTGAAGAGAAGCAAACAAAAAAGAACAAAAAGATAAAGAACACAAAATTTTAATGTGGCTCGGTGTAAAATGCTCCGAACTTGTCGAGCAAGTAAATTTCTTAAACTTCCTTACAACTTTCTTGAAGAGTTAGTTGTCACTGTTTTTCCAATTATAGATGATCATTTACAATTAGCACAATGTAAATAATAGGAATCACTCGATCTACATTTTGGGGTATTTTAGAAAGTTCTACCTAGGACATATTGGAAAAGTGGTATAAAAGATAGGAATAGCTAGAAGTACACCTGAGAAATATTATCTGGTTTCAAGTGTTCTTGAGGAATGATATCTAGTAGCTTAAGATTCGTTTTGAGGTTTATCCTTATTTTGTTTGTTGATGAAGTCCGCTATTTATAGAGAAGATATTTCATACGAGCCATTAGAAAGTGGCAATTTCAAATTCAAACTCTATTACAAAAAGCAACTAGCCGTTAGACTTATCGTGTAGTGTCTTGCTGTCATCTTTGAAGTAGAGTCAGTTGGGCGCTTCTTACCTTCTTATCAACTCAAATGAATATAAGAGTTTGCAGCTCTATGAGTCTTTAGTTGAATTGTTCTTGATCTAATGATGTAAAAGTTTATCTGATGTGTTTTACTAACACATTTCAGATATTAAAATATTGACTGTTGAGTCCGTGTCATGACCAAATCTTCTTATGTCTGGTATTCTGACTTTTGATTCTTGATTCTGATATGATATTTCCTTGAATGCATTTGATTTTTAGTCTAAACTTGACTTGTCTTGTCGACTTTCTGATTACAAATGCACATCGACTTTAGGTTCCCTTAATGACAACTAATCTAAGCAAAAACAAACTCTGAGCAGTTGAGTTAATCAGACTATCAAACTATCATCAGATGTGAACGTATAGATATTTGGGTATGATAATTTTTTTTTTTTGACATCTAACTCAAAATCCTCCCAACAAGATGGATTTTAGTTTTCGCACTATAGAATTTCTCTACTAGAACCTAATCCTATACATAATATATAGTAGGTTTGATAACATTCATAGTGTATATTACACACCACAAAGTTTATACAAGGCCCTTAAGAAGTTATAGGAAAATAAACTTGAAAGTTCAATAAAACTCAATAAGTTAGAACAAAGACTTACTTCCCCTACTAATAAAATAAAAAATAAAATAAAATTTTTGAGCTCATGAGCAGCTCGAATTCGATTCGATAACTACTCGTTTATGAGACATATTCGAACTCGAGCTCGAACTCTGCTCGTGTTCAATGAGCTCGAACTCGAGCTCGAATTCGGTTTTTCCAGTTATAGAGTGATCCTTTACAATGAGCACAATGTAAAGAATAGGAATTACTCATCTGCGTATTGAGATATTTTAGAAAGATCTCCTTAGGACATAGTGGAAAAGTGGTATAAAAGGTAGGAATAGCTAGAAGAACACCAAATAAATATTGTATGGTTTCAAGTGTTCTTGAGGAATGATATTTAGGAGCTTAAGATTTGTTTTGAGCTTTGAATGCTTAGATTTATTGTTATTTTGTCTGTTGGTGAAGTCCATTATTTATAGAGAAGATATTTCATTCTAGCCATTAGGAAGTGACAATTTGAAATTCAAACTCTATTACAAAAAGTAACTAGTTGTTGGACTTATTGTGTAGTGTCTTTTTGTCATCTTTGAAGTACACTCAATTGGGCACTTCTTGACTTCTTATCAACTCAGTTGAATATAGGAGTTTGTAACTCTATGAGTCTTTAGTTGAGTTGTTCTTGAGAGATCTTCTGATGATGTAAGACTTTATCTGATGTGTTTTACTAACACATTTCAGATATTGAAATATTGACTGTTGAGTCTGTGTCATGACCTAGTCTTCTTATGTGGTATTTTGACTTTTGATTCTTGATTCTGATATGATATTTTCTTGAGTGCGTTTGATTCTGTAATCTAAACTTAACTTGTGCCGTCTGACTTTACAGATTACAAATGCACATCAGCTTTAGGTTCCCCCTTAGCTGACAACTAATCTAAGCAAAAAAAAAAAAAAATGAACAATTGAGTTAATCAGACTATCAAACTATCATCGAGATGTGAGCATATAGATATTTGGGTATGATACAAATTTTTTTGACATCTAACTCAAAATCCTCCCAACAATATGGATTCTTAGTTTTCGCACTATAGAATTTCTCTACTAGAACCTAATCCTATACATAATATATAGTAGGTTCGATAACATTCATAGTGTATATTACACACCACAAAGTTTATACAAGGCCCTTAAGAAGTCATAAGAGAATAAACTTAAAAGTTCAATAAAACTCAATAAGTTAGAACAAAGACTTACTTCCCAAAAAATAAAATAAAAAACTTACTTCTCAAATAATAATAATTAAAAACCAAAGACTTTCTGGTTACAAATATTCTCCTCGCTAACAATTACATAGGTGCAAAAGTTGAAAGAAACATAGGCTTGTAACTACCACCATCCATATCAATTTAGTGGTAGAACCTAATTTTAGTTTTGGGTATAATTTCGCGTAGTCCTCCAATTGGTCCAACAACCATCAAAGCAACACCAAATATTATGCAAAACTGAAAATTCGAAAACCAAGTTAAATCAATAAGCACTCTGTCACAAGAGAGTAATACAAGTTTAAAACTAAAAATGATATGCTTAATTACCCAATTAGCGAACCAAGACATGCTGAATACTTTTGGCTTGTGAACAACAAGCCACATGACGCAGGGAAGCTGCACACATAAATATATATATCGCGAAATTAAATTCTTTTTTTGCCTTGTTGCCATAACAAGAAACATATGAAAATTGAACTTCAATGCCTAAATTATTGATCTTTCACAATTACATTTCGGTCTTAAGAAAACAACAATTAAATACTCTTAAATTATCATATTTTTAGCAATGACCTCATGGGGTTCAATCTCTGCCCACGACAATCTTACATGTCTGAAAGTTGAGTTGGATTTTAACAAAAGAAATTAAAAATGATTTGACATATAGTGATATTGTTTTGATGCGAAAAATGACTTGGCATCAAGATGCAAGATCTTGGTGATAGAATGATGTTATTTTGATGTCATATAGTTTTAATGCTCCATCGTCCCATCAAAGATGACATGTATTTCTTTTACTGCATCTCATCCAAGATGGTCTGTTTGATTTTTAGGAAATAATTATCTCTTCAAAAGTTGTGGTACCTACCTACTTTTTATCACTTTATACCATTCTCCTAAATAACCATACCGAAAATAAATAAGCCGTCTTGGGTGGGATGGAGGAAGTATTTAATTATTATTTCTTAATAAACATTTGTCATGTCGAACACAATTAATTTGATATAGGAGTCACTTACAAAGTATGTTGTTGGTGCGAACCCAAATCCTCCAAAAAATCCAAGAAGGGCATTGAAATAAGGGAATGTAACAGCAAGAAACGTTGTCAATGCTGAAAATAAGTAAAGATTAAACAAATTAACTTGAAAAATGGACATATGTATAAACTTATTCAAATTAATAAAAACATCAAACCACAAGATGACTGATGGTTTAATATAATGGAGATGATGAAATTACCAACATATAAATTCCTCGAGATAAATCGCAGATACCAACTCGGTTTGTACTTTCGTTTCTTCACGAGCGCAGCTTCTATCATGTCGAAAACCGGCATGGCATAAATCTGCACTACTCCAAATCTCATATATAAATATATGCATACATACGAAATTTACAACTTAAATCTGACATCCATGCAAGAAATTTAGGGACGTTAATTTACAATTGAGGATTGAAAAAATGCATGGATTGAGCATTATTATGTTCATCACAAAGATTTTCTACAATTCTAGCCTTTTCAATCGATAAAATTATATCGATTATCTCCAATTGTAGAAATAATAAATGACTTTAGGAGATCCTACGTTTTTATGCTATTTTAGAGCAGGGCCGATCCTGACAAATTATGGGTCCTAGGCAAAACAATACAAATGAGCCATTTTTCCACTATGGAAATACAATTGAATATATCTAAAAAGATGCACAATATATCATTTATACAAGAATTATTTTTTGTTAGAAAATTTGGCCCCCCAAAAGTTTATAACAAAATTATGGGACATTGAATATTTATTTTTTGAAGGAATATTTATATTAATATAAGAGAATATATAAAATTTTGGCCCCCCTAAAATGATGGGCCCTGGGCGATCGCCCATGCTCGCCCGCCCTCAGGGACGGCCCTGTTTTAGAGGGCGTTTGGATGAGCTATAAACTGTTTAGGAGTGTACAAGCTCTTAAGAAATGTTTGGTAAAATAAATTCCTAAACAACGGCTTACTCCAATAACTAATAAACTCCTCAAAAAATAAGTATAACAACTCCCAACTTATTTTTTCATAATCTTATAAGCAACAATGAATTTATCAAATTAATTTTACTATGGTTTGTTATTTCCAGCATATACTCTATCAACTTCAACTCTTTGAATTATACTTCTCTAACTCACGATTCTCTCTTTAACTTATAAGCTCAATTCTTAAGACATTACATTTTATAAGCTTACACGCTCTCTAAAATAAGCTTAGCCAAAACACCCTCTTAGTGAACAATAGATTAACTTGAAACACGAAGAGTAAATGCCCGCTTAAAGATCAATCGTAAACCTGATAGCCTCCGATGAGATGAACCACGACAAACATGTTAGCCATGGCGATGAGCCACCTGGGTCTATCGAGCGTGACGAGGATGTTTTCTTTCACTCCATTGCCAAAGTTCCGTATCCGATTGTAGCAACAGAAAGTATGAGGCGATGACGACATAAGCAACCACGACTCCCTTCCACATAGATTTCTTGGAAGGCCTATGTGGCGTGGAAGGCATATGATCGATCTTAATTTCGTTAGGGAAATAAATGCACGATGAACACAAGGGATTTACGTGGTTCGATCTCTGAATTAGATCTACGTCCACGGAGCAAAAGAGAGTGTATGCGTGTTGATAATATGAGGAGCGATTACAAAGAGTGTAGATCCCCTTTTCCGTCTAATCTAACCTCTATTTATAAACAATTATATTGACCTAGATCTCAAATCCGAGATCTTCTCTAAATAGGATCTTAATCCCAGATCTTCTCTAAATAGGATTCTTTTAGATGTGTCCGAATCTTCTGCGTCCCCACTTGTGATTTGGGTTGCAACTGACTTAGGAGTCTTTTTGGGCCGAACTCACCTAGGCCGAGCTTACTATCAGGCCCACTTATATTGGGCCTGATGCTTGGGCATGGTAGTTTGGCCGTGTCCTATCATATCCCCCCCCCCCAAAAAGACGCAGAAGCGAGGTCATGATGGGTTTAGGGGTCGTGATTCGCCAGTGTTTCGTGTGTGACGAAGTGGAGCGCGATCAATCTGTAGTGGTCTTCTCTCGAAGTTGCATGTCACTTGCTTCGCTTTGCCGAGGCATTATGCCGACGTTATGTGTTACTTGGCTTCACTTTTGCCGAGGCGTTATGCCGAAGTCATACGTCGCTTGGCTTCGTTTTGCCGAGTTGTTCTACCGAAGTCGGATACACGACGTTGTGATTGAATGCATAACGTCAGGACGAGGTCGAACACAGGATGTTTTGCCGATGTCGAACACGGGGTCTGTCATCTACATTTAATGCGCATTTAATGCGTACTGCGGTTGGGTTCCCGATAAAGTGCATTTTGGTAATAACTTCCTTGATACGCCTTTTCTCGTATCACTTTATCCGTTGCCAACTTTCAAACTTCAAAAAAGTTTTTTGCTTTCTGAAAAACGCAGAGTTCATCCGCCATTGTCGTTTCTCGTCAGAGTTCATCGCATCTCCTTCGACAAAACCAGTAAGTAATATTTAATGGCTTCATCTTCTTCCTCTGAGGAATCTCGCGGTCATGATGGCCGCGTTGTGTCTGTGTCGCCATCGGGTGCCCTGGTGGCTTTAGAAGTTTATCTGATTGATTCTTACATTCGTGTATCGTAACTTAGTTTTCCCTCATTCGAGGGATTTTGATAAAGTTTCCACTTATCCTTCTGGCCTAGAATCTTTTGACGTATTAGAGCTTCTTTGCATTTTTTGTCCCACCTCTATGGGGCTGGTGGTTCCCGATCGGGAGGAGGCCTGCGCCTCCGTGCGGATTTGTTATTGTTCTGAAGACGACCTCAAGTCGGTCTTCGTGTTCCTTTCCTTCCGTCTATGTCGAACTTGGCGAATGTTCGGCATTCCTCTAACCAAATAATGCGAACTCATTTCGGCGGTTGAAAATCTTGGCGTCTATGCCCATCGGCATAACCATCCTTTATCCTAGGGCGATCCTTAGGTTTTCCAATTCAAGTCTAGTTCGGGGTGGTATTATATATCACCGCCGTGGTTCAAATTGAAAACGAAGTCAAAGATCTCGAATTGGCGAAGAAGTTCTTCTTACGTCGATCGAGATTTCGGAGTTAAATGCGGAACACCGAGAAGTTGGCGGATGTGGCGTGGCGAGAACTTTGGTGATTTCGAGGAGGCCCTAAAAAGGATTGGAGAAGTCGATGATGTTTTTACCGAGTCTGAGCTCGTCGGTGCGGGGCCGAGCCCTTATGATCCTGCCACCGCGGTGGTGCCGGTGAAGGGTGAGTCCCCGCTCCCCCTTTGTTTCACTTCGTCGCTTATTACTTTTGTTCTTCTTTGTGCTGATGTCCTGACACTGCTTTATTTCCATCGCAGTGGACTTTTTAAAAGAGAAAAAGAAGAAGGGAAAGAGGTCGCGTTCTGGCGTCGAGCCCTCGACCTTGGCATTAAAAGAGGTAGCCGAGGTCTCTTCTGAGAGGACAGAAGATGTTCCGAGATCTCCTTCGCCTGTGCCCCTCCAACGCCTGAAAAGGAGATGCCACGGCTGCTAGTGACCCGGACTGTGAGATCGTCAGTTCTCAAACTATTCGCCGGTCTTTCCCCGAGGTAACACCATTGTTGTACATGTCACAAAACTTAGTATTTGTTATATTCGTTTGACATGATTGGCTATTGCACAGGGGACCGAGGACATGTCTGCTGAGCTGGCTAAGGTGTCTGCCCAACTGGAGGCGACGTCTGCCCAACTGGCGGCGACGTCGCCCAACTAACGGATTACTTGAAGGGTGCGGTCGTCCAGTTTGACGGGGTTGCTCGCTATGCCAGGGAGATGGAGGATGAGAAGACTCTTCTCATCATGGAGGTGGCCGAGGCCGAGGCAAAAGCTCTCGGGATGCGCTAGGAGGAGATTACACGGTGGTGGCGGCCGAGTAGAGAAGGCGGCCGAGGCGGCAAGGCCGGCGAGGCAGTGGCGGTGGTGGCGTCGGGAGGCCGGTGGCGGCCTCGCGAGAGATGCTCGCGCTGCTGCGGAAGCTGTTCCTGTCAAGGAGGTTCTCTGGGTTGGCTAGCGACCTGGCCGAAGTCCTGAATAAGCGCGTGGTTACGGATACCCTTGATGAAGTTGTTGAGGATTACCCGTAGTTGGATAAGTCCAAGTACGGGTATGAGTGATGGAGAAGGAAGCCCTGCTGCAGGAGTATGCTGAGGTCCTTGACAGCGGCCTGAGGAGTTTGCCCGTGTTGGAGAGCCTGGCCTCCTCTTCGACCTTGCTGACCGCGGAGTCAGTTCGTGCATGCTCGGTGGACCGGGATACCCTGATCGAGGTTCTAATGGCAGATCCGTTTAAGGGATCGAGGGCGGTGGTGGCTGCCGAGGCTGCAGGGGCTCTGGAGGAGGTCGAGGCTTCACCAGTCCGGGGGGAGGCCGAGGCTTCTCGAGTTCATGAGGAGGCCGAGGCTTCTCAAGTCCATGAGGAGGACGAGGCTTCTCAAGTCCGGGAGGATGCAGAGCTTGGTAGGCCCGAGGAAGAAGCTGCTGGAGGGGTCAGTTGATCCTCTCCTTTCTTTTTTTTTTGTAAATGTATGTACCTTGACAAACTTCTGCCTTTAAGGCTTTAATAAAATTCCCCAATTTTTATGGAAGAAATTCTGTCCTGTTTTTATCCCCAGTCTTCGCCTGAACTATTTGATTTGTCGCCTTGGCTGGATCAAATCAAAATGTTGACTCGGGCTCTCGAATCTAAAGAGGTCGAAGTCCTTCATTTAGAGAGAAAACTTGGCCATGTGCGAGAGGAGGCCGATGTCAAGTTCAGGGCCTCTCAAGAGAAGTTTGACGAGCTTCAGGCTCGATTTTTGGAATTGGAGGAGAAGTTGGAGATCGCTGAGGATAAGGCCAAAAAGGTCACCGAGGAGCACGCCGAATCTGAGTCGCTTATTGGTCAAGTGGTGGGATGACTATAACCGCGGTGAAGCAAAGTTTGAACTTCATGACTCTTTGTTGGAGGTATAGGGAAGAGTGCGGTCCGGACTCTTGGCAATTCAGAGCAGATATGCCGACCTGAAGAAAGTCGGTGGCCTGTACAAGACCGTCGTAGATCGTCATCCATTCCTCGAACGAGTGCTTCGTTCGGCGACCGAAGCGTCTTCTTCTGTCGTGGCTCCTCCTGCTGCTAGGGTTTCTTCTTCTCTCCCGACGACGTGGGAAATCACCATGACTCGAGAATTTTTTATGCAAGAGAGGCGTCATCCATCGAGCAGCCGGGGTCGTGCTTCATCGAGCGGCCGAGGTCGATTGGCGAGGCAGAGAAGTAGAACTGGCGGAACTTCTGGTGCCATTCGAGGGCGAGGTAGAGTTAGGGATAGGGTTAGTGTAGATGACCTGTTGAACCCTGATTTCTCTAGGGATTGGCTTAGCTTTTCCCAACCTCCTGGGCCTTCGTCGTCCTCGTAATGTATGCATTATACAATTCGGAAATAAGAATGAATTTTTTCTTTGCCTTGTGTTGAAAATGTTGTATACATTTCGTCCTTGTGTTAAACGAATGTAAGGGTTCCTTTTTTGGCAAGAAATATTGCTAGGGGTGGTCCCCTCTTCCCCGAAATAAACAAAGGTATAGGTTCCTTTTTTGGCAAGAAATATCGCTAGGGGTGGTCCCCTCTTCCCCAAAATAAACGAAGGTACAGGTTCCTTTTTTGGGCAAGAAATATTGCTAGAGGTGGTCCCCTCTTACCCGAAATAAACGAAGGTATAGGTTCCGTTTTTTTGGGCAAGAAATATTGCTAGGGATGGTCCCCTCTTCCCTGAAATAAACGAAGGTATAGGTTCCTTTTTTGGCAAGTTTTATCGCTAGGGGTGGTCCCCTCTTCCCCGAAATAAACGAAGGTATAAGTTCCTTATTTGGCAAGTTTTATCGCTAGGGGTGGTCCCCTCACGCGCGTTTATAGTTCATCCTCGTATTAAACGAAGGTAGTCTATCCTCCATCGAGGGTATTTCATCCTCCGTGGAGGGCATTGTATAATGGAGAAGAGATAGTATGCATAAGTGGCAAATAAAACATGCAAAAATTTAAAAAAAAACATTTTATTAATGAAGACCGACGTAATAACAGAACAAGACTCAAAGACACAACTGAACAGACTTAAGGACACGACCGAACAGACTCAACTTTTGACACTTATGCAAAGTATTTCTTCAGATGAATGATGTGCCACGTGTTGGGTATTTGCTCACCGGATATATGGGCTAGCTTATATGACCCTTTTCCGAGGACTTCTTCAACTCGGTATGGTCCTTCCCATGTGGCTTCCAGCTTGCCGAGCTTTGTGGCTTTACTGACTTCATTATTTCGAAGTACGAGGTCGTCTACTTGAAATTGTCGGTATTTGACACGCTGGTTGTAATACCAAGCTACTTGTTGCTTATACCGAGCTTGTCTAATGTAGGCGAGCTCTCTTTTTTCTTCCAGCAGATCCAGGTTAGCTCGTAGATTCTCATCATTTACTTCGGCCGAGAAGTGGATGGTGCGAGGGCTCGGCATGCCGATCTCTACCGGGATGACTGCTTCGGTTCCATATACCAAACTGTAGGGTGTTTCTTCGTTCGACGTGCAAGGTGTTGTTCGGTACGATCATAAGACTTGTGGTAGATTCTCCACCTAGTTGCCCTTGACTCGGTCGAGGCGAGTTTTGAGTCCCTTCACAATTGTCCTGTTGGTGACTTCGGTTTGACCATTTGCTTGAAGATAGGCCACCGAGGTGAATTTTTGTTGGATCTCAAGCTCTTGACACCACTCTTTAAATACTTTATCCATAAACTGTGTCCCGTTGTTCAAAATGAGGATATGAGGATGCGGCGACACACAATGTTCTTCAGGGCAGTAGGCGTTTTGCTTGTGATTTTCACCGGGGTTCGCTTCCACCCACTTTGTGAAGTAGTCGATCGCGACAATCAGGAATTGAAACTGACCTGGAGCTTTGCAGAAAGGACCCACAATATCAATCCCCCATTGCATAAATGGCCAAGGGCTTTGCATGCTGGCGAGGTCGGTTTGAGGTAGCCTCGGCACGTTTCCATGAATTTTGCACTTTGGACACTTCTTTACGAGGTCAATTGAGTCTTGAAACATTGTTGGCCAATAGTATCCCCATCGCATGACTTTCTTCGATAGGGCGCGGGGTCCGATGTTGTAGGGAAAACATATGTTTAGCCCTCGCCCCGAGGATCTATCTTGGATATTTAATTCACCATACATTGATTATATTCCTAGCATCGTCTATTTAATTAATTGCAACACGTGGGGTTTCTCGTGTTTACCTTTGGATCCGTCGGGGTCGAGCGGAATGAGCGGATCGAGACTCGTGCTCGATCTTACGGACTGTATCCCGGTTGCCCAATCTCCAGCGTCGAGTGAGGACGATCTATGGAGAATGCTTGGGAAAATCACCCTTTGCTCTCTCACAAAACTCTCGAAAAATCCTCCCAAAGACTATGGGTTCTCGAAAATATGTGTAGGATTAATGAGCATTAACCTAGACTTTATCTCTTACCTTATATTTATAATGCATTACCATAATCCCATAAGGAAAGGATCTATGCATATCCATAAATATAATTATATCCTTGTGGGATAAAGAGAATAAAATCTTGCCTTTTGGGAGCATCTGGGGGCCGATTTTACTAAGCGAGGGGCTGGATGGGCCACCAGGATCAAATGCAAGGAATAAAGATGGGCCTCAAATAAATTAATTATCTTATGTTCAAATTTGAACATAAATTAATTTATAAACATTTATTCATGCCACTAGAGAATAAATCTTGACTTACCCTTTATTATCGAAGTTGAGTCGGGCTTGCACTTAGATATTACGAATCCCGTATTTAAGATATCGAGCGTCCATTAATTATTTATAGCAATCATTGCTAAAATAATTAATATCTTTAATTCCTTAAGTAGTACCACTCAACCTTATTATTGTACTTGAGCTAACTCAACTGCGGGGTTTAGTACAATAAACCTTTGAGCTCCTTAAGGGGCGTCATCATCCTAAGCGGATACGGTGACTCGTCTGAGATAACTAGCGTGACATACAAGACCGCCACCACCCAAGATCGCGAGAATATTGGGTTAGAACATATAACCCTCACCCATAACAAGTCAAAGTGATGGTCGAACTCATACTCACCTAATACCTTATCGAGGTTTAGATCATCGTAAGTCACCGAGATCTTGGTTCTTCACTACGGTCGATAGAAGAACTTATCTCCTTTGTGATCCTTCAATACGTCGAGAGGCGTACCAAAGATAGACAAGCAACTAAGTCAAGTCACTTATCTATCTGCGGCTATCCGACAACTCATCCTCAAGTTATCTCGGTGTGAAACTTTTTATATCTCATTAAGCTTCGACCAATCATACGGACACGTGATCTTCTACACACTATATGATCTAACTTATATATGAGATAAGGGGACACGATATATGCAATCAAGTATTCAATTCAGATAGGAGATTGTAATAGTGGTAACAGGAAACATTGTATACAAGCTCAACCAAACTGCTTTCAGTATACAAATCCAACACTCTCCCACTTATACTAAAGCAAACTTTTAGTATACAATGTGTCTTTCTACTAGCTATTACAAATAACCATCACTTTGCTTCTCCCACTTATACAAAAGTTTCCTTTCTAAGTGGGTGCCATCAAGCGCAATCCAAGTCCCCGAACGTTCACTTCGTAGATTTTTTGCGGCAGGCTCTTTGTGAATGGATCCGCTAGATTTTCCGTCGTATCAATCTTTTCAATCAGCACGTCACCTCGTCTAACGATTTCTCGTATGATATGGTACTTTCTCTCTATGTGTTTGGTCGCCTTGTGGGTCCGTGGTTCCTTCGAGTTTGCCACTGCACCTGAGTTATCACAGTAAACTATGATACTCTTGGGCAAACCAGGTACCACATCTAGATCCATGAGGTAGTTCTTGAACCATCTGACCTCTTTAGAAGCCTCAGGCGGCTACATATTCGGCTTCCATGGTAGAGTCCGCAATGCATCGCCGCTTTGCACTCCGCCAGATACGGCTCCACCTCCCAAGGTAAACACATAGCCCGAGGTTAACTTTTTCTCATCACGGTCACTTGGAAATCCAGTGCAGATAACCCAAAAGCATTAGACTATCTCGCATGGTAAACTAGCCTATAATCTCGAGTCCTTTTCGGTGCTTGAGTATATGCTTCTATCAGTCCAATGACCTTGTCCGTGGTTAGGCGATATCTAGCTACTATGCTACCGCATTGCGAGATATCGGGCCTCGTGCATAGCATTGCGTACATGAGACTTCCTACGCGAAACGTAGGAACTTGTCTCATTTCCTCTATCTCCTTTGCGGTCATAGGTATTGCGTCTTGAATAAAGGAACGCCATGTCCGAAGGTAGCAATCCTTTCTTGGCGGTGCATACTAAAGCAGTAATCACAAGATCAATGTAAGGCGCCGAGATAAGCTCAACATTTTCTTCTTGCGATCTCGGTGAAACCTTGATCCCAAGAATGTACACCGCATCTCCTAAGTCTTTCATTTGAAACCGATCGGATAACCAACTCTTACGTCGATAATGACTTCACGTTGTTGCCAACTAGAAGAATGTCATCTACATAAAGTGCAAGAAATACCACATCACGTTAACATCTAACCGATACACACAACTCTCGCTGAGCAGGCTCGGGTAAATTCATGGGACTTTACCACCTCGTCAAAGCGTAAGTTCCATGATCGGGAGGCACGCTTAAGTCCATAAATGGACTTCTTAAGCTTCCATACTAGATGCTCTTCACCCTTTACCACATAACCTTGGGTTCTTTGCATATAGATGTCTCTACCTTCCTCAAGGTAACCGTTTAGAAAAGCGGTTTTAACATCCATTTGCCAAACCTCTGGGTTCAAGTGGCTGCTATGGCGTAAGAATTACGATGGACTTGAGCATTGCTACGGTGAAAAGGTCTCATCGAAATCGATGCCCTCAATCTGAGTGTACCCTTTCGCCACAAGCCTGGCTTTAAAAGCCGAAACCTCTCCATCGGAATCTCTCTTCCTTTTGTATATCCACTTACTACCTACGGCTTCCTTGCCATCTGGTAGAGGTGTCTTTTCATATACATCCATAGCCGTTATGGACTCCATTTCTAAGTCCATAGCGGTGTGCCATGATCTTGCATCAATGTCTTGTATCGCCTCCTTGTATGTCCATGGGTCGATTATTGCCAATTCGTTACACAGGACTATATCCAAGAGTGTCCCACGAACATAAATCGCTCGGGTTGACGAACAACCCTCCCACTACTGACGAGGTTCTACAGCACTATGGCGGCGGTGGGTGCGAAACTTGTGGTTCTCTATCTTGCACAACTTCTTTGGGTAGGTACCACTTATGCGGTCGGTATCTCAAGAGAACTCGACCCACTTCAATTTCTTGAAGTATCCGGTGTCGATCCTCCCACTAGACTCGACATCTCGTACCTTTGGCCTGTCGGTGGTGGAATACGATCATCTTCTAATTCTTGAAGAATGATTTCAACTTTGGATTTATGATTTTCATATAGTCCTCTTCTAAGAATCGAGCATTAGTGCTAATAATGACCTTTGATCCTTGGGACTATAGAATAAACCACCTTCGTTCCTCTAGGATAGTGATAAACGACCTTGCGTCGGATCTAGCCTCCAACTTGTCGACCTTCTTGTTCAAAGACGTGTTGGATCGCCCATATCCTTATGTGGCTTAAACCGGGCTTGCGCCCAAACCACAACTCGAAAGGGGTCTTTTCGGTGACTTGGATGGTACTAGATTTAGCAAGTATGCCGCCGTTCTAAGGCATACCCCGAATCGAAATAGCAATGTAGCATAACTCATCATAGATCTAACCATTTCCAAAAGAGTCTTATTTCTTCGCTCTGACACACCATTTTGTTGTGGTGTGCCCGGTGAAGTGCGTTGGGATGTAATCCCACACTTCACTAGATAGTCCATAAACTCGTTCTTGAGGTATTCGCCACCGCGATCGAGCAGATGACTTGATACTTTACCTAGCCGTCTCCACTTCCGCCTTTAAACTCTTTGAATTTCTCAAAGCATTCGGACTTGTGGTGAAGCGGTATACGTATCCGTACCTTGAGTAATCGTCAATGAAAGTGACAAAATACTCGTACCCTCTACGAGCTTGTGTGGACATCGGTCCACAGTCGAAATGGACTAACTTCAACATTTCTTTGGCTCTATAACCCTTCGCTTTGAAGGGTCAGTCGACATCTTACCTTCTATACAGGATTCGCAGACTGGGAATGGAGTAACTGTTAGATTACCCAACGCTCTATTCTTAGCCGTCTTTGGATCTATTTAGATTGATGTGACCTAATCTAAGATGCCGAGAGAAAAGTAGTGTCATCTTCTTGAAGAAAACTTTCTCTTTTAGGGTTTGATGAAGATGCAACATAGTTATAGGTATTATGTTTGGCGAAATAGTATAAAGCGAATTATATAACGTGCAACACGAGATAACCGTCATTTCTTATGATAGAAACACCACTATCAAAAATAATGAATATCCATGAGAAAATAATTTGAAAGCAGAAACAAGGTTCATGAAAATCCGGCACATATAAAGCGTCTTTTAAAACTAAAACTGTTTTCTCAAAACATAAAGTAACATCTCCAACTGCAGCGGCCTCGACTTTCGCGCGTTGCCCATGGAGATCGTTATCTCGCCATCAAACAGCTCCCTTGTCCGCAGGAACCCACGCAGGTGTAACAAACATGATCGATTGCGCCGTATCTACTACCCAAGAATGGGTAGAACAAGTCGCTAAACATGTTTCGTTACTAAAGCAAGCAGCGTACTGAGCCATGAGCATAGGGCACTGGCCTCAATGCCCAATCTTACCGCACTGAAGCACTTGCCCTCTCCTTGGCTTCTTGAGCCTCGGTGGCAACCACGTTCTTGTTCCCATTACTCCCACCGCTTGCCTTGCCTCTTCCACCTATGGTACCCTTTTCTTTCCATTTTACAACGAAAATTTTGGGCCCTTAGATGTGCTAGCAAGAGCATGTGCTCCTTTTCCCATAACTCCTTCCGCAGCAAGAACGAGATCATTAAGCAACCGACTAAGTGTAAACTCGGTCTTGCTCATGATCGCATTCACGCGAAAGTTCTCAAAAGACTTGGGCAAAGTGTATTGAGGATGATATCGACTTGGCCGCCGTCAATGCCTCCTCCCAACCGATCAAGACTATCCATGAGACGAGTCGTGTGGGAGACATGTTCATGGACCGAACTTCCTTCTTCCATCTTACATGCCAAGATTTCTCTCATTGTGTGGAAGCGGATGTCGATCCGATCGCCCAAACTTACTCTCGAGACTTGACCAAATATCGATCCGTCTACCATCGATCGATGTTGCAGCTGCAAGCCTTTGGACATAGTAGTCATCATATAGCATTTAGCCATATTGTTTGACTTATTCCAAAGTGCGCTTGACTCTTCTTTGCTCATTAGTCGATCGTCGAGAAGAAGGCATCGGGTTTAGGAGTAGTGAGAACAAACATGTGTTCTTCAATGATAAGAACATATTCCATGTTTCGTTTCCACTCGATAAAATTTGGACGGATAAGGATTTTGTGCGAGCATATTGATAATCGGTGTAAGAGACATATCCGAAAAGATAATGAAAACACATAAGCATACGATCGCACATAATTCATAACAATAATATTGTAACCTTTTGATAAAACAATATTAATTGAAACCTCCAATCGTGAGAATCCCACACGCAAGCCACGTGTGGGCGTTTACATGAACCCATCGACCACACTAAAATATACCTTTTAGTCGTTTAATTTCAATCCATGTCAACTTATCCTTATGACAAATGAAATTAAAGATTGGACTTTACTAGACCACATCACTATCGCAAGAAGGAACTTCGCGGGAAGTTGTACTTGAGGTGATGTCTAAGCATGACCACAATTTTAACAACAGAAAATGAATTTTTAGAATTGGCATACTCACTAGGACCATACCGCTTCCAATCCAAATTCCTTTGTTATCTCATTTTAAATCTATTTCTAGAGAACTTATGAAAAATCGCATATGCAAGCCACGCGTGTGGACGTTTACACATGTAACTCCCACTTCTCAATAGATTTAAAATGTTTTATTTAGAAATCTCATCTAACAAACTTATGATAAACAGTGCAAGCAAGCCACGCGTGTGGACGTTTACTCACAGTGCGTATCACTTTGTTTAGAGATCAAAAAGTGGAGGTCTTGACATTTTAATTTTGAAAATTAATATGTCGGGTTGCTTCTTAGTCTTTTGTTCAAAAGGTTTGTCCATGCGGATCACGTAATCCTAGCATGCTTGTCATAGAACTCAACATGTAAAACATGCTCATGCGTAATTCTAAAATATGCTTGATAAACGCGATAAACCTAGCATGCTTACTATCGCGTCAATTCTGAAAAACACATAATGGTTTGTCAGCGTAATTTAAACATACATAGCATGCCATCGCATTATTTAAACATCCACGACATGCAATGAGCGATAAAAATAAAATAAAAGCGTTCATCGTGGCCCACTCGTGGAACTCGCACTTTCTTGCCTAATCTATTACATAGAATTGCAAAGTGCGATAATAAATATCAGCAGACCTCGCGTGCAGAACACGGACGGATTAAATCAAAAGCGGATTTGGGCGGATCGGTTGAGCGGGTCGGATCGCCTAAAATATAGAATCGGGCGAAAAAAGCGGGTTTGGGCGAAAAATTGGGTTCGGGCGGGTTTGGGTCGGGTTGGCCCAAGATGTCTTGGGGCAGCGCTAGGGCACGCCCATCTGCGCGCCAAAGACCGCCGCCGCCTTTCTCGCAAGACTGAGTGCTCGCCTCGCGGGCTGCCTCGCGGTCGCGTGGACGACCGCGACCGCCGAGCTCACCCGCCTACGGCCGAGCGTCGTCGAGCCCGCGTCGAAGCGCCGCCGGGCATCCGCGTGAAAATCGTCGCCCGCGTCGCCTGCCGCCGCCGCCCACACTGCAAGACGTTGAGGTTTCCGCGCGTTGTAGGGAAAGCGTATGTTAACCCTCGCCCGAGGATCTATCTTGGATATTTAATTCACCATACATTGATTATATTCTAGCATGCGTCTATATAATTAATTGCAACACGTGAGGTTTGCTCGTGTTTACCTTTGGATCCAATCGGGGTGGATCGAGCGGGATGAGCGGATCGAGCGGTCGAGACTCGTGCTTTGACCTTACGGACTGTATCCCGGATGCCCAATCTCTAACGTCGGTGAGGACGATCTATGGAGAATACTACAAGAAATCACCCTAAACCCTAGGTAAATTTTCGAGATCCTCTTATGGAGTGGACGAAAATTGTGCTCTAAATCTTAAGCATTAGCTCAGACTTTATCTCATACCTTATATTTATAATGCACTACCTTAATCCCATATGGAAATTACCATAATCCTATATGGACATTACCATAATCCCATATGGAAATTACCATAATACTTTATGGAAATTACCATACCCTAGGATTATTACCATACTCTTGGGATTATTACCATAATCTTATATGGAAAGGATCTGTCATATACCATAAATATAATAACATCCTTGTGGGATAAAGAGAATAAAATCTTTCCTTTGAGAAGCGAAGAGGGCCGATTTCTTCCAAGAGCAATGGGCTGGATGGGCCGACCGAGGATCAAATCAAGGAATAAAGATGGGCCTCAAATAAATTAATTATCTTATGTTCACCCCGAACATAAATTAATTTATAAACATTTATTCATGCCACTAGAGAATAAATCTTGACTTACCCTTTATTACCGAAGTTGAGTCGGGCTTGCACTTAGACATTCTGAATCCCGTATTTAAGATATCGAACGTCCATTAATTATTTATAGCATTCGATCGCTTAAAATAATTAATAACTTCATTCCTTAAGTAGTACCACTCGACCTTTTATTGTGCTTGAGCTAACTCGACTGCGGGGTTTAGTACAATAAACCTTTGAGCTCCTTAGGGGCGTCATCATCTAAGCGGATACTGTGACTCGTCTGAGATAACTAGCGTGACATCAAGACGCCACCACCCAAGATGCGGAGAATCTTGGGTTAGAACATATAACCCTCACCCATAACAAGTCAAAGTGATGGTCAAGAACTCATACTCACCTAATACCTTATCGAGGTTTAGATCATCGTAAGTCACCGAGATCTTGGTTCTTCGACGGTCGGATAGAAGAACACATCTTTGTGATCCTTCAATACGTCGAGACGTATCCGGCATAGACAAGCAACTAAGTCAAGTCACTTCTTATCTATATCATACCTAAACCGACAACTCGTCCTTAAGTTGTCTCGGTGTGAAACTTTTATATCTCATTAAGCTTGACCAATCATACGGACTTACGTGATCTTCTACACATCGTCGATCTAACTTATATATGAGATAGGGGCGCGGATATATGCAATCAAGTATTCAATTCGGATAGGAGATTGTAATAGTGGTAACAGGAAACATTGTATACAAGCTCAAGCGCTTTCGGTATCAAGATAAACCAACACGCGTCTCGCTACCGAGGTCGCCGAGCGCCGCCGAGGCCTCGCGCGAGATTCACGCGCCGCCGCCAGCGCCCGCCGAACGCCCGAGGTTTCCGTGTGCGATTCACGCCGAGCCCGCCGAGCGCGGTCGAGCACGCCGAGGTTTCCGTGCGATAAACGCGCGCCCCGCATCGCCCGCTGCTGCCCGCACGCCCGCCCGCCGCGTCTCGCGCTCGCCCATACCCGCGACGCTGCGCTGCGTGGCGTCGCCCGCGACTGCCGAGACCTCATTGAGGTTTCCAGTACTGTTCACCGAGATCCGCCGGCGCTGCGCTCAAGACCGGCGGTGCCGAGGCGTCGCGGCAGCGCTGCGCCCACACCGCCTCGGGTTGCCGAGCCGTGCGCGCCTTGACCACCGCCACGCCCGCCCGCTGCCGCCGGGGCGCGCGCGGCGCCGAGGGCTGCCGTGGCGTCCGTTTCTCCCGACGATTCTTCGTCGTCTCGTTTCGTGCTTTGTCTTCGTTCTTCTTTACGGATAAGATTTACATGAAAAATCTAATCTAACTACGGATTTTCTCGTGGTGAAAAACAAAACACAACAAAAACAAAAGCGAGCCACGATGAACGAAGATCAACAATTAATTAAGCGCCACGTAATAATCAAACGTGAATTAATCCAACAGAGCCAAGATTTTGATCCGTGCTCGATACCAGTGTAGGAAAACATATGTTTAGCCTCGCCGAGGATCTATCTTGGATATTTAATTCACCATACATTGATTATATTCTAGCACGCGTCTATTTAATTAATTGCAACACGTAGGGTTTTCTCGTGTTTACCTTTGGATCCGCCGGGTCGAATGGAATGAGCGGATCGAGACTCGTGCTCGATCTTCCGGGGTGTATCCGGTTGCCCAATCTCCAACGTCGAGTGAGGGCGATCTATGGAGAATGCTTGGAAAATCACCCTTTGCTCTCTCACAAAACTCTCGAAAATTCCTCCCAAAGACTATGGGATTCTCAAAAATATGTAGGATTAATGAGCATTAACCTAGACTTTATCTCTTACCTTATATTTATAATGCATTACCATAATCCCATAAGGAAAGGATCTATGCATATCCCATAAATATAATTATATCCTTGTGGGATAAAGAGAATAAAATCTTGCCTTTTGGGAGCATACAAGGGGGCGCCGATTTTACTAAGCCAAGGGGCCTGGATGGGCCAGCCCAGGGATCAAATGCAAGGAATAAAGATGGGCCTCAAATAAATTAATTATCTTATGTTGGCCGTAACATAAATTAATTTATAAACATTTATTCATGCCACTAGAGAATAAATCTTGACTTACCCTTTATTAGAAGTTGAGTCGGGCCAGACTTAGACATTACGAATCCCGTATTTAAGATATCGAACGTCCATTAATTATTTATAGCAATCATCGCTTAAAATAATTAATATCTTTAATTCCTAAGTAGTACCACTCAACCTTATTATTGTACTTGAGCTAACTCAACTCGCATGGTTTAGTACAATAAACCTTTGAGCTCCTTAAGGGGACGCCATCATCCTAGCGGATACGGTGACTCGACTGAGATAACTAGCGTGACATACAAGCACTGCCACCACCCAAGATGCGGAGAATATTGGGTTAGAACATATAACCCTCACCCATAACAAGTCAAAGTGATGGTCAGGAACTCATACTCACCTAATATCTTATCGAGGTTTAGATCATCGTAAGTCACCGAGATCTTGGTTCTTCACTACGGTCAGATAGAAGAACTTATCTCACCGTGATCCTTCAATACGTCAGAGACGTACCAGCATAGACAAGCAACTAAGTCAAGTCACTTCTTATCTATATCGCACTTTATACCGACAACTCGTCCTCAAGTTGTCTCGGTGTGAAACTTTTATATCTCATTAAGTCGACCAATCATACGGACACGTGATCTTCTACATCTTGTATGATCTAACTTATATATGAGATAAGGGGACACGGATATATGCAATCAAGTATTCAATTCGAGATAGGAGATTGTAATAGTGGTAACAGAAACATTGTATACAAGCTCAACCAAACTGCTTTCAGTATATAAATCCAACAGATGTGACTTCCACATGATCCTTCATGTACTTCTCGTAGTCGTAGTCATTCGGTTCGGACCGGGCACCTTAGAGAGGCTGAGGTATGATCTTCTATAGAGAATTCCTCGCTCAATGGTATATCGCAGATTTGCTCAAGATTTTCTAGCCTCGAGCACATCGTGGGGTAGTTCGCCCTTTTCCCGGTATTCTTGAATGGGAGTCATCCAATTGGGTTCGTCGTCAGAGACTACGTTGATCTCGGCTCCAGTATCAGTGTCGTCTATGCTTCTATTTTGGACTTCTTCTACAGGCGGGCTTGTTGATGACGAGGCCAATTTGCTCAAGATGTCAGCTCGGCTATTTTGCTCCCTTGGGATGCGAACCAACTTGAAGTGTGAGAAAGTTTGTTGTAGGTGATAACTTTTATAAAGAGTTATTGTATGACCTTTTTGATGATAATATCCTTGAGTGTAATGGGTTCTGTTCGTTAGTTTGTTGTTATGTTATATGTTTATGTTATGTTTGCATGTGTATGTGTGAAGGATTGAGTCAGGTGAATTTAAAGGATTTTTAATTGCATTTATGCGTTATTTAATTAGTTATGGCATGTAGCAGGAAGAACAGCAGTGAAGACGAGACTGAAGTCCGCTGAGTCAAAGTCGAGCTCCAGGATTTAACGTGCAAGCAACGCCGAACTCGTGAGCGAGCTTGACTTCGATGTACGAGGAAGGATTGAACGAATAATGCTGGAGAAATGCGGGAGCAGAGTCGAACTACAAAGACGAAGTCAAAGCTCAGGAAAAGTGAAAACCGAGGAGGCTGGAGAGAAGTCTGGAAGCCGAGCTCAAGACTTTCGAGCTCGCGAGCGGAACCGAACTCCGGAATGAAAGAGAACTGAGCCGAGCTCGCACCCTAAGCTGAGCTCAAAGATTGAAACGTTCGCAAGTGTGAAGGAGCTCGTGTTCATGGAAGGAAGAAGATAGCAACCCGTGAGTAATGACGAACTCGAAAAGCGAAATGAGAAGACGACCTCGACACTGAAACTCGTGGCGGGCGGACTCACACGCTGCCGGACTCACAAGTGAGATCGGACTCTTAACCGAGCTCGAGACTGATGACCGCAATTGAGATCGGATTCATGAACAAGGTCAGGCCCGTTCAAAGGTCGAGCTCGGGAGAAAGGAAAGAAAAGCAGGCGATGTCACGATGCCGAGCTCAGACGTGAGGACAGACCTTTGAGTGAGGTCGAGTTTGTAAGGGGCTGAGTTCGGATGCGTGGTCTTCATCGGGAAAGACGAGCTCGTGCACAATGTAAACCGAGTAGAGGAGCTCGTGTTAGCGGATGAGGCGTGCTTATGAAAAGCGAAGAGATCTGCGGGACCACGCCCACGTGGCGATCGCCACGACAGCACAAAGGACGCGCGTTTTGTCAGAGCCAACGGAAAAAGGAAGAGTCAGAGGATGAAGGGCTTGCAGGTGCTCAGTCTGCACACCTAAAAAGTGCCAGATTTTATTATTAAAAAGGGAGGGCGACAATCAGGAGATCATTCATTATTGAGAATCGGAGAAAGGGAATCAGAGGGACGACACCTTGGATAGGAAGCTATCGGAAGAAGCGACGATCCAAGGAGTAACACGTGATTCCGGCGACGAGTGTTAACTTTGAATCTTGAATTCTTTTTGTTTTGCTATGGCATTTTTGTATTTGGATTTTGTTGCACCGCTCGCTATGAGCTAAATTTGTAGGACTTGATCTTTTGATGAAACCCATGCTCGTGTGACGAGCTTCGTTCTTTGCTTATTTTGTTAAGTTATTATCGTTTTCTTGGGAATTATTTCTCTTGCTTGTGATTGATCACCATGAGTAGGATTGTAGCTCTATGATTTCTGGGAAGATCTCATAGAGTGGAAAACAAGAAAGAGGCGTAAGAACATGATTTAAATATTATGTGTGAATAGCATAGGAATATGTGTTTGCCTTTACGTGACATAAATGAATGGAATAGTAAAGATACTCTTAAAACACTTGGTATAGGAATATCTTGACGAGCTTAGAGGGTATAATCTTAGATTTAGAAAAATACTAAGAGTTGAAAGAGTTCATGTCATAATAACGAGGCAAAGATAATCTTTGAGCGTAAGCACGAACATGGGTGGAATCAAGAGGTCAAGTCTGCTTTTCCTCTTAATACCGGTTGCTTAATCTTCATTTGTCGAAAACCCACCTCGTCATGTGTAATTTTCCTCTTTATTTGTTCCTCTCTCATAATCACAAACAAATTGTCTTCGACGTGGTTTAAAAAGTGCGTTCCCTGTGGATTCGATCTCGAAATATTTCCGTGTATTACTTGTTGATATGTGCACTTGCGTATATTTAAATTGTGATTTTACAGCCAACAAGTTTTTGGAGCCGTTGCCGGGGAGCGCTAATTATAAATTACGTTGATATTGCAATTTTATGTTTATTTGTTATTAGTGGTTAACTCTGTTATTTTCGTTTGCGTGAATCAGGCTCCTTGATTGTGGTGTATGCGCAAAGCCAAAGTGCAGGTATTATACCCTTTGGATCCTGAGGTTGAACGCACCTTCCGTCGGGGAAGACGACGTCAAAACATCCATAGAGCGCAAGCCAGAATGGCCGCACCAGGAGGTGATGCACCGAATGGAGGAAATGCCATAGTCATTGCTGATGATCGGGAAAGGGGTATACGTGACTACGCTAACCCCAGATTTAATGAGCTAAATCCGGGAATAACCAGACCCGAGGTGCAAGCGAACTAGTTCGAGCTGAAGCCGGTTATGTTCCAGATGCTCCAAACAGTGGGGCAGTTCAGTGGGCAAGCCACAGAGGATCCACATCTCCACCTTCGGTCGTTCTTGGAGGTCAGCGACTCATTCAAGTTGCCGGGTGTTTCAGCCGAAGCGCTGAGACTTCGGCTGTTTCCTTTTTCGCTACGAGATCGTGCAAAAGCATGGCTGAATGGTCTTCCATCAGATTCTATCACTTCGTGGAACGAGCTCGGCGAAAAATTCTTGATGAAGTATTTCCCGCCTACAAAGAATGCAAGATTCCGAAATGACATCATGTCGTTCCAGTAGAATGATGATGAGTCTGTGTACGAGGCATGGGAACGGTATAAGGAAATGCTAAGGAAATGCCCTCACCACGGCATCCCGCACTGCATTCAACTTGAGACCTTCTATAATGGGTTAAACGCATCCACACGCTTGGTGCTTGATGCATCTGCAAACGGAGCTATTCTCTCTAAATCCTACAATGAGGCATTTGAGATATTGGAAAGGATTGCAAATAACAACTGCCAATGGTCCAATTCTCGTGCTCCAATGGGGAAGAAATCTGTTGCCGGTGTTTTGGAGGTTGATGCCTTGACGGCGTTAACTGCTCAAGTGGCGTCCATGAGCAACATGTTGAAAAGCTTGCAAGTAACCAATCCAGTTGTTCAACCAACGAGTGTTCCGATGGTAGCACCCACGATGCAAGTAAACGAGGTATCATGCGTTTATTGTGGGGAAGGACATACTTTTGATAGTTGTCCATCGAATCCAGCTTCGGTGTGTTACATGGGAAATCAGAACGGCCAAAGAAATAATCCTTACTCACAATCATACAATCCGGGGTGGAGACAACATCCTAATTTCTCATGGGGAGGCCAAGGATCAGGAACAAGTGGTGGTGGAAATTTTGAGAAGAATACGTACCAGCAAAATTTTCAACCAAAGCAGCAACAGGTTGCTCCACAGCCCAAATCTATGGAAACCTTGATGAAGGAGTATATGGCCAAGACAGATGCAGTAATACAAGGACAATCCACTTCGCTAAGGAATTTGGAGGTTCAGATCGGACAATTAGCCAACGAGATGAGAAATCGGCCACCTGGTAATCTGCCAAGTGACATGGAGAACCCTCGGAAGGATAAAGAACATGTCAAGGCTATCACTCTACGAAGTGAAAAGAAGATGCAAGAAACCGAGCTGCTGAACCAAGAAGAGAAGGCGAAGTCCTCAAACACTAAAAGCAAGTTGGTAGAAGTGGAAGCACCGAAGCAACCTCGTAATGCCGAGGTGCCTGCCGAAGTGAATCCACTGCCGAAGCAACTGGACGAAGTTTTTTATCGTCCATCACCACCTTTTCCCGAAAGGTTGAAAAAGAAACAACAAGATACTCAGTTTCGAAGATTTCTGGATGTCTTAAAGCAATTGCACATTAATATCCCATTGGTGGAAGCTTTGGAACAGATGCCGAACTATGTGAAGTTCTTAAAAGACATCCTGACTAAGAAGAGACGTCTGGGTGAGTTCGAAACAGTGGCATTGACTGAGAGCAGTAGTACCATGTTAAAAAGCAAGATTCCACCAAAGCTGAAAGATCTAGGGAGTTTTACAATTCCATGCTCAATTGGAGGTCGCGACGTTGGTCGTGCTCTCTGTGATCTGGGAGCAAGTATAAACTTAATGCCACTCTCAATATTCAGGAAGCTCGGGATAGGAAAAGCTCGGCCTACAACAGTGACCCTGCAATTGGCAGATCGGTCTATGGCTCACCCCGAAGGAAAAATTGAAGATGTGCTAGTAAAGGTTGATACATTCATTTTTCCTGCGAATTTCATCATATTGGATTATGAAGCAGACCACGAGGTGCCTATTATTTTGGGACGTCCTTTTCTTGCAACAGGAAGGACTCTGATTGATGTCCAAAAAGGCGAACTCACGATGAGGGTAAATGATCAGAAGGTTACTTTCAATGTTTTCAATGCTATGAAGTACCCTGACGAAGTGGAGGAATGCTCGGTAATTCAAGTATTAGAGCAGGTCGTCGCCGAAAAGATGCTGGAACACTCGTCTCAGTTCGAAGACAGTGAGAATGAATATTCTGACCTCCTGGAGTTAGAGCAAGAAAGGGGGCTACCTCAGCATCCCTCTAACAAGAGATATGCCGAAGTGCCACCTCGTATCAGCCGAGCTCCGGAGTCACTGGGACTCGCAGATCGGACCGTCCATGTAACCAAACCTTCAATAGAAGAACCTCCAATACTTAGTCTGAAAACATTGCCCAACCACCTGAAATATGCTTATTTGGGTGAGGGACAAACTCTTCCAGTAATCATTTCAGCTGCGCTCGAGCTCGACAAGGAAGAATCTCTGTTACAAGTGTTGCGCAAATACAAGAGAGCTATTGGATGGTCAATTGCCGACATCAAGGGGATCAGCCCCACTCTATGCATCCACAAGATATTGTTGGAAGATTGCCACAGCACCTCCGTAGAACATCAGCGCCGTCTTAATCCAGCCATGAAAGAGGTGTTGAAAAAGGAAGTTATTAAATGGCTGGATGCTGGAATCATTTATCCGATCTCGGACAGTTCTTGGGTGAGCCCGGTGCAGTGTGTTCCTAAAAATGAGGAGTTACAGTGATTTCTAATGATCGGCAGGAGTTGATTCCAACTCGGGTGATAACGGGATGACGTGTTTGTGTGGATTACAGGAAATTGAACACGGCTACTAGGAAAGACCATTTTCCTCTGCCATTCATGTATCAAATGCTTGATAAACTCGCTGGAAAGGAGTTCTTTTGTTTCCTAGATGGGTATTCTGGTTATCATCAGATCGCCATTGCACCCAATGATCAACACAAAACCACCTTCACTTGTCCCTATGGCACTTTTGCCTTTAGAAGGATGCCTTTTGGACTCTGTAATGCCCCAGCGACATTCCAACGTTGCATGATGGTCATCTTCTCGGATATGGTGGAGAAGTCAGTCGAAATCTTCATGGATGACTTCTCCGTATTTGGGGACACTTTTGAGGTATGCCTGGGTAAGTTGGGGAAGGTCTTGGAGCGCTGTGAGGCGACGCACTTGGTCTTAAATTGGGAAAAATGCCACTTCATGGTACAAGAGGGCATAGTGCTAGGCCATTACATATCCAAGAAGGGAATCGAAGTGGACAGAGCCAAGATCGAAGTGATAGATAAACTTCCACCCCCTACTACTGTAAAGTGGGTGCATAGTTTCTTGGGACATGCAGGATTTTATAGAAGGTTTATAAAGGATTTTTCAAAAATTTCTAAGCCACTGTGTGCCTTGCTGGAGAAAAATAGCCACTTCGAGCTCACCCCGGAATGTCTGAAGGCATTTGACATTTTGAAACGAGCTCTAGTGACAGTTCCAGTAATCGTTGGACCGAACTGGTCATTACCTTTCGAAGTGATGTGCGACGCTAGTGACTTCGCCGTGGGGGCCGTGCTGGGTCAACGAAAGGAGAAGATATTCCACTCCATCTATTACGCTAGCAAAACATTGGTGGAAGCTCAAATAAATTACACCACTACGGAGAAGGAGCTGCTAGCAGTAGTGTTTGCATGTGAAAAGTTCAGAGCTTACCTCGTGGGTTCGAAGGTGATTGTTTACGAGATCACGCGACCATAAGATATCTTGTCGCCAAGAAAGAGGCCAAGCCACGGTTAATTCGGTGGATCTTGCTTCTACAAGAGTTTTATCCGGAGATTAGAGGCGAGGAAGGGACCGAGAATCAAGTAGTCGACCATTTATCTCGATCGCCTACTGACCTCGGGCAATGAAATTCATGCCCAAATTAGGAATGACGCTTTCACGATGAACAATTGATGAGCATGCGCACAAGTGGTACACCTTGGTATGCGAGACTTTGTCAACTTCACAGTGCGTGCAAAGGTCTTGCAACCCGAACTCTCATTTCAACAGAGGAAAAGGTTCTTTTCCGAGGTCAGACATTACTTTTGGGATGAACCATTCTTGTATAAACGCTGTGCCGATGGTTTGATGAGACGATGCGTACCACATGAAGAGATGGAATCAATTCTAGAGGGATGTCATGCCCCTCCATATGGTGGTCATTTTGCAGGACAAAGAACAGCGGCTAAGGTACTACAGTCAGGTTATTTCTGGCCAACCCTGTTTAAAGACGCCCACGCCTTCGTGCAAAGATGTGACAGATGTCAAAGGGTGGGGAACATATCTTCCAGGAATGAGATGCCAATGAATTTCATTCTGGAAATTGAACTCTTTGACGTGTGGGGCCTCGATTTCATGGGTCCGTTCCCACCCTCATTTGGCAACCTCTACATCCTAGTGGCGGTTGATTATGTATCTAAATGGGTAGAGGCCGTGGCTAGCCCCACCAATGACGTGAAGGTTGTTATCAAGTTCTTGCAAAAGAACATCTTCACTCGGTTTGGTACCCCTCGCGCGATTATTAGTGATGAGGGCACACATTTTGTCAACAGGGCTGTGGCTTCTGTTCTAGCCAAGTACAATGTCAGACACAAGGTGGCTACTGCATACCATCCTCAAACAAATGGTCAAGCAGAGCTTTCAAATAGAGAGATAAAAAGTATACTGGAGAAGGTGGTAAACCCAGGTTGAAAGGATTGGTCCATACGCTTGGATGATGCTGTATGGGCCTACAGAATAGCTTTCAAGACACCTTTAGGGATGTCTCCTTATCGGATGGTCTATGGGAAAGCTTGTCATCTCCCTTTGAAGCTTGAGCATCGAGCTTATTGGGCGATAAAGAAACTGAATTTTGAGCATAAGGCTGCTGGAGAAGCTCGTTTGTTGCAACTAAGTGAGATGGATAAATTTCGGTGGTTTGCTTATGAGAACGCCAAGTTGTACAAGGAGAAAACCAAGAGATGGCATGATAACAATATCTTGCACCGTGAGTTCTTGCCGGGTCAGCAAGTGCTATTGTTCAATTCAAGGCTGAGGCTATTCCCTGGAAAGCTGAAATCACGATGGTCGGGTCCCTTCACAATTCTCCGGGTAGCACCCCACGGTGCTATCACATTACAAGAAGGGACGTCAGGTCGTGAATTTATGGTGAATGGACAGCGTGTCAAGTATTATTGTGGTGGCGAGGTCGTTCGTGAGAAGACCTCGACATCTCTGAAGGACGCCTGACCGGAGGTATCTTGGGCTGCCATGGCGAACAGGCGCTTGGTAGCCCTATTATTCTGTTTGTAAATAATTGTTTTATTTCTCGTTTTGTCTCGTTTTTTTGGGTGTAATAATAAATTGGATGTGAGGTTTATCCTAAAACGATCTGTGGAAATTTGGATTGCAGGTGTGTTACATGCGTACATCTGGGCGAAAATTCTGAGCATTGTGCTAGTTTTTGTTCCAGTAATGGACTTGCAGAAGATCGAGAGAAAGTGAAATAGGAGTTGCTATTTTGGTAAAAAAGAGCGGGAAAAATTTGGTTGACTTTTGGGTTTAGAAGACCGTGCATTTTTCTCTCCCTCTTTATATTCCGTCAATTCTCCTATTTCCCCCAATTTTGCTGCGATTTTGCTCTCACTTTCTACGTCCACCGCTATTCTCTCAAAAGCTTCTTGATTAATAGTCGCCTTCGTTTTGTTCCTCTGACAAATTTATTTGCCATGCGGAGATTCAGCAGCAGGGTCAGGAAGCAGTTGGTGCCATCGTCTATTCCAAGAAATGATGCTGACACACCCGTCATCATATCAGACGCCGAGTTGTCACCGGATGCTTCACCGGTCCTTCCGCAGATGGTTGAACCTTCTTCCACCAAGAGAAAAGATCGTCAATGTGATAAGGGTAAGGCCAAGATGTCGGAAGAAGACGAGCATGAAGCCATTCAAGTCAAGAGGGCAAGGGTGTACAAACCTTCGTCAACAAAAGCAGGACATTCAATCGACGCCATTCCTAAATTTCGAGCTCATGGTGGGTTCGAAAGGTTTAAGCGCCTGAAACCTAGGCATTTATGGATGGAGAAAGGTTTTCAGAGGTCAAAGGAAACCCCAGTGTTCGTGGTGGAACTGATTTCCTTAAATGGTTGGGCTACGTTTGTGGCAATTCCACCTCCACCCATTACACCATTGGTTAAGGAACTCTATGCAAATATCACGCCTTTGCCGAAAAAGGAAGGTTTGTCTGCTATGGTGAGGGGTAAGTTGGTGGTTTTCTCTTCGGAAACCATTAATGATTTTTATGAATTGGAGACTGAGGTGGATGATGCTTTCTCCCCCATGAAGAAGGCTCCTTCAGTTGATGATCTAGAGGAGGCACTAAGATTGACGGCTGTCGAAGGCACAGAATGAGAGGTCTCCACACAGGGTTGTCGCTCAATAAAAGCTGCATCGTTACGATTGGAGGCTCATGTCTGGCTTCACTTCATTAAAAGCCGGATTTTGCCCACCACCCACGATACCACTGTGTCTGAAGAACGGATGCTGCTGCTCCTGTGCATTTTCACTGGGAGGTCGGTCAATGTGGGCGCCCAAATCTGGCGCGAGGTGAACGAGTGCCGAAAAAGGAAGAAGGGCCGACTGTTCTTCCCTTCTCTGATTACTCAGTTGTGCATAAAGTCCGGGGTGCCTTTCGGGATGATGAGGATCGCCTCGTTGAGAAAGCTTTCATAGATATCAAGGCCTTGACTCATCGTCATGGTACATCTGAAGTCCCAACCTCACACGCCGCGCAAGCTGGTCTACCTCCGCCCATGCCGACCTCGTCCGAGCCTACTGTGTTAGATATGCAGAAGTTCCTCTGCTTGCAGATCAAAGGACTCTTGCTCCGATCTGCTGCATTTGAGGACGACTTGAAACGATATTGGGTATATTGCCGCAAGCGAGATCGTGTAATGATGGATTATCTCAGATCGTTATCCACGGTAGAACTGCCAGCTTTCCCTGAATTTCCACATCTGGTATTCCAAGCTCGCCTTTACCATCGGATTTTGATTCTGAGGACGAGGTTGAGAAGGAGAGCGATGCGAGGCCGGACCGAGCTCAATTTGCGACGAAGACTGCTCATTCTGCATCCACCGAGGTCCAGACACCAGTTGCTCCATCTGCCGAAACGGCACCTGCAGATGTCCCTCCTAGGTCAGCTGACAGCGCTAGGCCAAAGCGTACCTCGTCCAAAGCCGAACTAGCTGTAGCCCCTGAAATTGATGAGGATTCTCCTGCTACCGGCCCTTCTACCCACGTTTCTCCTACTCTTTCGGGTTCTCCCGAAGTGTAGGCTAGGGGCGCTTTCTCTAACTTAATCCTTTGTTTTTGTTTTTGTGTTTTGTTTTTGTGTTCTGCTGGTTAGTGTTTTGTTGGGTTTGTTCTGGTTTGTTCAATAAAAGCATGTGATTCTGTTTTCGATGATTTCTAAGGATGATGCTTGATTGGCAATGGATAGCTTTATGATGTCAATCTGCTTTGTTTTTATTGTGATCTTTGGTACGCCTTGTTGCTTGTCTGGTTTTTACCCTTATTTTGTGGGGTGTACCTCGATTAATTTTGGTATTAGCATATTAGTTTCTATAGGGATTAACCATTGCATCGGTAAATCTGAATTGGCCTACGATTTTGTATGAGTGTATGTCTCTCATATTGGGTTGGTACTCCCCCTTAAGACAATATACATGAGTGTGTCAACATGGATAAGACGTAGGCCCTTTTTGGATCGATTGTGCCTTTCTAGCCTTCCCTAATATCATATTTTTCCTAGGGTCCTCCTTTGAGCTTACAAGCTTTTTCTTTCTTGCATCCACTAAATATTCTCATGTATACCCACATATATTATTCCTTACCCTTCACTTTGGGCATGCCTAATTGTGGTTCAGTTTCTCTCGTATCTATAATAGTGCCCATATTAATCTCTATGTCAAGATAATAGTGTCTCACCCCTCATTTTTGTATAAGTTTCAACATTGGGGACAATATAATGTTCTAAGTTTGGGGGTGGGCGAGGTAAAGTAACCTCGGAAGTTGAGGTGAAGTATCAACAAAATATGGTCATTACGAGCTTATTTGTTAAAAAAAAAGGGGGTGAAGATACGGGTCTCTAAAAAGGAAAGAGAAATGTCAGGTGAATTGGAACCGAGAATGAGTTTAGGTGCCCAGTTGTTTTGAGCGACATTATCCCAAACAATCCTACCGTCACCCAAGCCTAACATTATAAGTCATTAAAGACCCTCTTGATCCAAGATTGATGACACTCATGTTAGTGGAGGGGTTGACCGAACTGAATTGTGGAGACATCGTGCACTTGATAATCAAAGCATGGTTATATTAAGAAGAGCTAAGTAATGGGAAGATTCATGTAGTGGCTAATGTGTTATATACCTGTTGATATCTGAAGGGCGACATCCCTGCAAAACGAGGTGATTGACCAGACTTGCAACGAGAAGAACTGAATGATTTATTTTCTTTGAAAGAACCATGGTGAAAGCAACATCCTTAGGCGATTAAGTCATCACCCGCTATCGTCGAGCATTTTGAACATCGACTTCTTGTTTTGTGGGTTTGTTTTTGTTGTGTAATAGAGCATCACTCGTGGACGAGTAATGAGCTAAGTTTGGGGGTGTGATAACTCTTATAAAAGAGTTATTGTATGACCTTTTTGATGATAATATCCTTGAGTGTAACGGGTTACATTAGATTAGTTTCTTTGTTATGTTATATGTTTATGTTATGTTTGCGTGTGTATGTGTGAAGGATTGAGTCAGGTGAATATAAAGGATTTTTAATTGCATTTATGCGTTATTTAATCAGTTATGGCATGAAGCGGGAACAACGAAGGAAAACGAGGTGAAGTCCGAGTCAAAGTCGAGCTCCGAGTTGAGCACGCGCAAGCAAGCCGAACTCGTGGCGAGCTTGACTTGATGTACGAGGAAGGATTGAGCGAATAATCGAGAAATGCGGGAGCAGAGTTGAACTACAAAGACGAAGTCAAAGCTTAGGAAAAGTGAAAACCGAGGAGGCTGGAGAGAAGTCTGGAAGCCGAGCTCAAGACTTCCGAGCTCATGAAATGAGCCGAACTCGTAAAGAAAGAGAATTGAGCCGAGCTCACACCCTAAGCCGAGCTCAAAGATTGAAACGTTCGCAAGTGTGAAGGAGCTCGTGTTCATGGAAGGAAGAAGATAGCAACCCATGAGTAATGACGAACTCGAAAAGCGAAATGAGAAGACGACCTCGACACTGAAACTCGTAAGCGAGGCCGGACTCACACGCGAAGCCAGACTCACAAGTGAGGTCGGACTCTTAACCGAGCTCGAGACTGATGACCGCAATTGAGATCGGATTCATGAACAAGGTCAGGCCCGTTCAAAGGTCGAGCTCGGGAGAAAGGAAAGAAAAGCAGGCGATGTCACGATGCCGAGCTCAGACGTGAGGACGGACCTTTGAGTGAGGTCAAGTTTGTAAGGGGTTGAGTTCGGATGCGAGGTCTTCATCAGGAAAGACGAGCTCGTGCCTGTGTAAACTGAGTAGAGGAGCTCATATTAGCAGATGAGGTTGTGCTTATGAAAGAAACGAAGAAGAGATCTGCAGGACCACAGCCACGTGGCGGCTGGCCACGACAGCACAACGGACGCGCGTTTTGTCAGAGCCAACGGAAAAAGGAAGAGTCAGAGGATGAAGGGCTTGCAGATGCTCAGTCTGCACACCTAAAAAGTGCAAGATTTTGTTATTAAAAAGGGAGGGCGACAATCAGGAGATCATTCATTATTGAGAATCGGAGAAAGGGAATCAGAGGGACGACACCTTGGAGAGGAAGCTATCGGAAGAAGCGACGATCCAAGGAGGAACACGTGATTCTGGCGACGAGTGTTAACTTTGAATCTCGAATTCTTTTTGTTTTGCTATGGCATTTGTGTATTTGGATTTTGTTGCACCGCTCGCTATGAGCTAAATTTGTAGGACTTGATCTTTTGATGAAACCCATGCTCGTGTGACGAGCTTCGTTCTTTGCTTATTTTGTTAAGTTATTATCGTTTTCTTGGGAATTATTTCTCTTGCTTGTGATTGATCACCATGAGTAGGATTGTAGCTCTATGATTTCTGGGAAGATCTCATAGAGTGGAAAACAAGAAAGAGACGTAAGAACATGATTTAAATATTATGTGTGTGAATAGCATAGGAATATGTGTTTGCCTTACGTGACATAAATGAATGGAATAGTAAAGATACTCTTAAAACACTTCGGTATAGGAATATACTGACGAGCTTAGAGGGTATAATCTTAGATTTGGAAAAATACTAAGAGTTGAAAGAGTTCATGTCATAATAACGAGGCAAAGATAATGCTGTAGCGTAGCAAGTACGGAGCATGGGTGGAATCAAGAGGTCAAGTCTGTTTTTCCCTCTTAATACCAGTTGCTTAATCTTCATTTGTCTGAAAACCCACCTCGTCGCGGTGTAATTTTCCTCTTTATTTGTTCCTCTCTCATAATCACAAACAAATTGTCTTCGACGTGGTTTAAAAAGTGCGTTCCCTGTGGATTCGATCTCGGAATATTTCCGTATATTACTTGTTGATTACGTGCACTTGCATATATTTAAATTGTGATTTTACAGCCAACAGTAGGCTTTTGGCCTTTTCAAGGTATTTCTTCATCCTGTTGCCTTTTGCCTCGTACTTTTCCAACATGTGGCTTACTATGACTTGAGAGTCACTATGAACTTGCACGGCTCGTATCTGAAGACTTTGAGCTAGGTGAAGTCCTGCAATTAAGGCCTCGTATTCCACTTCGTTGTTCGTATTCTTGAATGTGAACCGAAGTGAGTAGGTGATCTCTTGTCCCTCTGGTCCCAGAAGCAGGATACCTGCCCCGCTACCCGTTTTCCCCGAAGCTCCATCCACATAGATTTTCCATCAACTCTCGGATACTTCTTTGATGAGTTCGGCTTCGGCAGTGTCCGGGGTAAACTTGGTAGGTTTTGGTTGCTCTGCGAAGTTAGCCTCTACAAGGAAATCTGCTAAGGCCTGACCCTTGATGGCTTGACGAGGGCAAAATGATATAGCGTGTTCGCCTAGTTCAATTGCCCACTTCGCGATTCTCCCCGAGGCTTCTGGCTTCGTCAACACTTGCCGAAGTGGATGGTCGGTGAGAACTTGTATGGGATGTGCATGGAAGTATGGACGTAGTCTCCTTGCGGCATTTACTAAAGCCAAGGCGAGCTTCTCCAAAGGCTGATACCTCGTTTCTGGCCCTTTTAGTGCTCGGCTGATGAAATACACAGGGAGCTGCCGTCCCTCCTCTCGTACCAAAACTGCACTTATGGTTTCGTCCGAGGTGGCGAGGTATAGGGAAAGGACCTCTCCTTCTTTCGGGACAGATAAAGTGGGGAGTTTGGCGAGGTAGTTCTTGAGATCTTCGAAGGCTGACTTGTGCTTATCATCCCAGGAGAACTCTGGAGCCTTTTTGAGTATTTTAAAAAGGAGTCGCTTATCCATGACTTTTGAAAGAAAGCGGCTCATGCTATGCACCCGATCAATCTATGTACGTCATGGATGGTCTTGGCATCTTCATTTCAAAATGGTTTGAACCTTGGGCGGGTTGGCTTTTAACCCTTCTTGTGAAACCCAGCACCCCAAAAATTTTCCAAACGGATCTGCGAATGTACACTTACGGGGTTTAGCTTTAGATTCACATTAAAAGTAAACCGAGGACGATCGGAGATCGGCAACTGATGTGGCTTCCTCTTTGCTCTCGACGACGATGTCATCTACGTATACCTCCACATTCTGACCTATGTAAGACTTGAATATCTTATCCACCATTCTTTGATAGGTAGCCCGCATTCTTGAGTCGAATGGCATTTTCTTATACGCAAAGACTCAAGTCGTAATGAAAGCGATCTTGGATGCATCTTCGCGTTCATCAAGACTTGGTGATATCCTTGTATAAATCCAAAAGTGAAGACTTGATCCCACCAAAGCGCCAACTTTTTGTCGATATTGGGAAGAGGGTAGCGATCATTTGGGCAATGCTTATTGAGATCGGTGTAATCGATACATTCTCCACCCCCTCCTCCTTTCTTGACCATCATCGGATTGGCTATCCAGGTCGGATACTTGACTTCGAACAGTATGCGAGCTTTTAATAATTGATTCACCTCGTCATGGATGACCTTATTCCTTTTAGCTGCAAAGATCCGTTGCTTTTGCCGAACTGGTTTTACACCTGGGTCGATGTTGAGACGGTGAGTGATGATATTTGGTGAGACCTCGATCATGTCGAGGGGTGACCAAGCAAATACATCTCTAAACTCCCTTAGGAGTTGGATGATCTGTTCTTTTAATTGATGTTCCTCGGTGGAACCTATTTTGATGACCTTGAGTGGCTCGTCTTCATACAGTGCGACCTCCTCTACCGGGCTGACAGGCGACGTCTTTCCCAGCTCCAACTTCTCGGGTTTCTTTAACGGCTATGCTTGTGGGTGTTGGGCCGAAGTCCCCGCGCCTCTTAGGGCGACCTATATACATTCTTTGGCCTGTTTCTGATCTCCCCGGATCACGGCTACCCCTCCCTTTGTGGGGATCTTTAATGTCAGGTGGTACGTTGAGCATACCGCCCTTACTGTGTTTAGCCAGTCTCATCCCAGTATGATATTATACGGTGAGTAAGCTTTTACCACGAAGAACTGCACCACCTTGGTGGAGCTCGTCGGTGCTCTCCCCACTGTGACGGGTAGTTCGATTATTCCTTCTGGGCGCGTCTCCTCCTGCACAAAGCTTCGGAGTGGTAGCGGAGCTGGTGCGAGGCGTGCCTTCTCAATTCCTAGCTTGTCGAAGCATTCCTTGAAGAGGATGCTCACCGACGCACCGCTGTCGATATACACGCGTTTTACCAATTTATTGGCGACCACTGCCTAGATGACCATTGCGTCCTGGTGGGGCACTACGGCCGGTACGGGATCGTCCTCGGAGAAGGTGATTGACTCGTCCCTTTTGAACCTCTTGTTTACAGGTTCGCTAGTATGGGGACTTCGGGCCTCGGCCTTAAGAGAGGATTTTGTAACTCCGCGAGGGAGCCCCGTGATGGTGGAGATGATCCCATCGTATTGGGGCTCATCATCTCCTTCTTCGTCGGTGTCATGCCTTGTCTTCTTGTGAGGGGCACAGTTTACCCTCTTCTCTTGCTTCCTCTTTTTCTGACCTCGGTGGGGGGCTTCGTGCTGACCAGCTCGGCGGCCATGCCCTTGGTACTTCTTTAGGACTCCGTCCTGTACCAAATTGTCGATGTCTACCATGAGGTCTCTACATTCTTCAGTGTCGTGCCCATAATCCTTATGAAAGGAGCAGTATTTGTCCTTAGATCGGCGTTTTGACGCCCCTGTCATTGGTCGAGGCTTCTCAAACAAATTCATGTGGAGCTCGTAGATTTCCGCTCTTGGCTTCGTCAAGGGAGCATATTGGGGTCGCTCCGAGTTGTTACGCGGCCCGAGCCTAGATTCTATTGGACGACGTATTCTTTCCAAGGCACTTCGTCGGCCCTGGTTTCGGTCTCCTCGACCATCGTCTTTCCTCCCTTTGTCAGAGGGCTCCATCTTTTCGGCTTCGCGCTTTTTCCTATCAGCCTCGTCCGCTTTGGAGAACCGATCGGCTATGCACCACAGCTCCGTCGCAGTACGGGGTTCGTACTTGACGATCTCTTTGTATAGGGCCCCCGGCAGAATGCCGTTTTAGAAGGCCGAGATGATGAGGAGATCGTTCACGTCTTCGACTTTCAGGCTATCCTTATTGAACCTGGTCATAAAGTCGCTGATGGACTCGTTCTAGTCTTGCCTCAAGGTGAGGAGATGTGTCGATGTCGTTTTGGACTCGGTCTTCTAGAAGAACCTTCGATGGAAGGCCTTCATCAGGTCGCGGTACGATCCAATACTCCCGGAGGTGGCTGTCGAACCACCGGTGGCGTTGTCGATCAGTAACTCCGGGAAGAGTTTACACATGTGGACGGTGTTGAGGCGTTGGTTGATCATGTTATACTGGAATTGTGAGAGGAAGTTTTGCAAATCCCTCAGTCCGTCATAGGGGGTGATGCCCGACACCCTGTACTTATCTGGGAGTGGTGTGTCGAGTATTTCGTTTGAGAACAGGGTAACTATCTTTTCGTACCCGTCGAACCCGTCTTCCGGTGAGTGGGGCGGAGTTCATCGATCGAACTCGTTTTGATAACGGGGATCGACCTCGCGGTGGCCACGGCGTCCTGTCCTGTGCTGTTCGTCCCTTGGACGGTTGGTTTGGGCCCCAACCCGTGTAGAGGTATGGGCGCCTATCATCTGGAGGCTGGGGGATCCACCTCGCAGTGCTACCTCGTGCTTTGACGAGGCCTCGGCGTTCCTATCTTCGTGATGTGGCCGACCTTGTTCTTGGTTGAGGTATTGTAGGAAGCTTTCCTTATTTTTCTCAAGGAATTCTTTAACGGCCTCATCAAGGTTCATCTGCGGAGTGGGAGGTTCTTCTTGGTTGCTGTTGCGACCTCCCTCGCTATGGTATTCTGCTTCTTCATGCAGGATGGGATGGCCTTGCTCGTCGAGACTTTGGACATGTCCCTCGGGGATCGGTTCTCTGACCGGGCTTTTCCCAAGCCGAGCTCGGCGCGTTCCGTCGCCGTTGTTGCTATTATTGCCGGCAGCGGCCCTGGATGCAAGACTTCTTGTTCTCAATGTCGTGATTGATTCCCTGTAAACAAACTTTGATCGAAAACACAGAATTTCGTTTCCCACAGACGGCGCCAGTGATCGATCTTAATTTCGTTAGGGAAATAAATGCACGATGAACACAAGGGATTTACGTGGTTCGATCTTCGAATTAGATCTACGTCCACGGAGCAAGAGAGAGTGTATGCGTGTTGATAATATGAGGAGCGATTACAAAGAGTGTAGATCCCCTTTTTCGTCTAATCTAACCTCTATTTATAAATAATTATATTGACCTAGATCTCAAATCCGAGATCTTCTCTAAATAGGATCTTAATCCCAGATCTTCTCTAAATAGGATTCTTTTATATGTGTCCGAATCTTCTGCGTCTCCACTTGTGATTTGGGTTGTAACTGACTTAGGAGTCTTTTTGGGCCGAACTCACCTAGGCCGAGCTTACTATCAGGCCCACTTATATTGGGCTTGATGCTTGGGCCTGGTAGTTTGGCCGTGTCCTATTAGCATAGTAGCTTGAATCTCCATCAACACATTGTGGCCACCATAGGGAAAGCAACGCTCCCCTTCACGTTGAAGAAGTTGAACACAGTATCGGCTCTATTGTTAGATTCATTATAACCATATTCTACGCCCGGCTGAACACCTTTCTCAACTGAAGCTGCCCATGCAACTGTGGAGTAACTGCAACAACAAAACATCTCTAAACCCTCACGGGATCCTCTATTCCACTTTTGGTCTCTTAGTTTTAATTTTTATAGTAGTTAATCACCTTTTTTTCTTCAATTTAATTTCTTATGTCTTAGTATAACTTTAAGATTATTAATTAGGATCTACTAATCCATGTTAGGGTTTATAATTATTTTTTATATTTACTTTGTGTTTTTTTAGTTAAAAATGATTATTTTAGTTGATTATTCCAAAATTATGGTATACTCCTTCCATCCCCCAATTTCCTTTCTATTTTTTTTGGGACGTCCCCCAATTTCATTCCTATCCATTTATGATAACTATCTTCCCAACTTATTACCCTCAATAATATCATTTATTTATATATTTTACCACTCATGATCCACTACTATTTCTTTTTTTACACTCAACAATCCATTTATTTACATATTTTACTACTTATGACCACCTACTAACTAATTTAATACTCCCTCCGTCCCATCAAAGATGACATGTATTCCTTTTTGGGTTGTCCCGCCCAAGATGATCTGTTTTATTTATAGGAAATAATTATCTCTTCAAAAATTATGGGACATACCAACTTTTTATCACTTTAATTACTTTATACCCTTCTCCTAAATAACAGTGTTGAAAAGAAATGAGTCGCCTTGGGTGGGACGGATAAAGTATTATACTAATATGAGACCCTTACTCCACTCATAATACATTCAACAACTTTTATTAAAACTCGTATCGAAATTCCCAAGAATAGATTTGGGGCATGGAGAGAGTATAATTTTGTAAGTTCAATTTTTTTAATAAATATTAATTATGTTTCATTATATAATAATTTTTATTTATAATACTATTATTAAAATAGTGAAACATATAGGGGGACATAAAAAATTGTGGGTAAATCTCATCCGCCCTAAACCTTGCCTTAATGCGAAACTTGTGGTGGGTGTTGGGATGAGATCCTCTAGCCCAACTCTATTTTATATTATCCACATCCTACTATTAATTTCACTAATTTAATAATATGTATTATAAATAATAATAATAATAATAATAATAATAATAATAATAATAATAATAATAATAATAATAATAATAATAAAATCTAATTAAAATTTATAAAAAATAAATTTTAAAAATTGTATACCCTAATTTTGGATTATTAATCAACCCAAATGATTTATTACTAAATATAAATTATAATTGGATTAGTGAATTCTTGTTAATTGATAATTATAAAATTAAATAAAATTATAATATATGAAATTGAAAAAAAAAAAATTACAGCGGGATACAGGATGAGACATCAAAGCTGGGATTGACCATCCCAAGTAGTCATTGATGCATCTAAAGTTTTTATTTGGGCCCAATTAATAGTACTGTATAAATTAACAATAATGTTATGTAGTGTTAATTTAATCAAATTTTAGCATTCATAAAGTAATTGTTTAAATCAATTATCTTGGACCATTTCACTTAAAAAAACTAAAGGAAAGTTAGAAATAGAATCAACCTTAAATCTTGAAATAAACAAACAAAACAAAAGTCAATGCTTGACCTAGGGGCAAAAACAAAAATATCTAAAAATGCACAAAACAAACAAACTAATAAATTCAGGATGAGTCAAGTATAACTTGGATAATATATTCTACAAACCAAAGAAAGATCAATTAAATTTTGAAAATCAAATTCCACCAGTCTCATAAACTAATTTTGACAAATGAAAATCATCCCAAATCTAATCAAATTTAGGTCCTAGGTTGTACCTTATGGACATAACAGTGGCAGTCAGAGAGACACCGGAGATTGAATTGAAGCTGGGGAGTTGGGAGAGGACAAAGTGAACAGAGGCAAATATGAGTATGAAAGAAATAGTGTTGATTTCTCCCTTGCCCTGCAAACCAAATCATGAATTTTTTCGAGCGACTGGCCGCCTGTGATGAGGTAAACTGTGTCCAATCCTGCTAGAACTATTAGCTGCGCAGGTACCACAATCCACAACCCTAACTTTTGTCCGAAAGTATACTGTCCCAACTCATGGTACCTATCGAAACGTTTCTCGGCCAAAATTTCATGCATCTCCACCATTTGCCACGACGAGTAGAGAGTCACGATCCACAACACCACCAACATCGTCATTCCAGGGCCCCTAAGAATACATACACGTAAAGGGGCCAACATTTACTCTAGAACTATCATGATCGAGTACTTGAATGATTACATGATCAGACAAGTTTAAAATGGTTCAAATACATCAAAGTACGTAGTGGATTAGCCCTAATATTGATATTATAGTTGATTCTGTAGTCTAAACATAACTTGTGCCGTCTGACTTTACATATTACAAATGCACATCAGCTTTAGGTTCCCCCTTAGCTGACAACTAATCTAAGCAACAACAAAAAAACACATGAACAGTTGAGTTAATCAGACTATCAAACTATCAAACTGAAAATTCGAAAGCCAAGTTAAATCAATAAGCACTCTGTCACAAGAGAGTAATACAAGTTTAAAACTAAAAAGGATATGCTTAATTACCCAATTAGCGAACCAAGACATGTTGAATACTTTTGGCTTGTGAACAACAAGCCCCATGATGCAGGGAAGCTGCACACATAAATATATATATCGTGAAATTAAATTCTTTTTGGCAGTTCTTGAACAACAAGCCACCTGTATAACATGTTTGTGATCTTTTAGCAACAAGTTGAGAGTCCAAACAACTTGAAAATTATTGAGATTGCATAAACAATAATTGGAAGTCTTGATGTTGAATAAGAAACTAGTTCAAGTTGTTGGATTTGTATACTGAAAGCAGTTTTGTTTGAGCTTGTATACAATGTTTCCTGTTACCACTATTACAATCTCCTATCTGAATTGAATACTTGATTGCATATATCTGTGTCCCCTTATCTCATATATAAGTTAGATCATACGATTGTGTAGAAGATCACGAAGTCCGTATGATTGGTCAAGCATAATGAGATATAAAAGTTTCACACCGAGACAACTTGAGGACGAGTTGTCGGTATAGGCTATGTATAGATAAGAAGTGTCTTAACTTGGTTCTTGTCTATGCAGGTACGTCTCGACATATTGAAGGATCACGGTGAGATGAGTTCTTCTATCGATCGTAGTGAAGAACCTAGATCTCGGTGACTTACGATGATCTAAATCTCGATAAGGTATTAGGTGAGTATGAGTTCTTGACCATCACTTTGACTTGTTATGGGTGAGGTTATATGTTCTAACCCAACATTCTCTGCATCTTGGGTGGTGGCGGTGCTTGTATGTCATGCTAGTTATCTCAGATCGAGTCACCGTATCCGTTTAGGATGATGACGCCCCTTAAGGAGCTCAAAGGTTTATTGTACTAAACCCCGCAGTTGAGTTAGCTCAAGTACAATAATAAGGTTGAGTGGTACTACTTAAGGAATTAAAGCTATTAATTATTTTAAGCGATGTAATGCTATAAATAATTAATGGACGTTCGATATCTTAAATATGGGGATTCAGAATGTCTAAGTGCAAGCCCGACTCACCTTCGACAATAAAGGGTAAGTCAAGATTTATTCTCTAGTGGCATGAATAAATGTTTATAAATTAATTTATGTTCGGCTGAACATAAGATAATTAATTTATTTGAGGCCCATCTTTATTCCTTGCATTTGATCCCTTGGCTGGCCCATCCAGACCCTTTAGCTAAGGAAAATCGGCGCCTCCTATGAGAATAAAGAAAGGATTTGATTCTCTTAATCCCACAAGGATATTATTATATTTATGGATATGCATGGATCCTTTCCTAATGGGATTATGGTAATGCATTATAAATATAAAGTAAGAGATAGATTCAAAGCTAATCCTTAATTATCCATCCTCATAATTCTCGAAAATCATTAGAGTTTTAGTAAGGATTTTCGAAAATTATCTTGAGAGCATTGGCGATTTTTTCCGAAGCATTCTCCATAGATCGTCCTCACTCGGCGTTGGAGATTGGGTAACCGGGATACAGTCCAGAAGGTCAAAGCACGAGTCTCGATCCGTTCATTCCGTTCGACCCCGATAGATCCAAAGGTAAACACGAGAAAACCCCTAAGTGTTGCAATTAATTAAATAGACGCATGCTAGGAATATAATCAATGTATGGTGAATTAAATATCCAAGATAGATCCTCGGGGCGAGGGCTAAACCTAGTTTTCCCTACACAAATTTGATTGAAACTACACACACAGGGAGATTCAGATAGCTTACGTTGGTGGTGTAATCATCAATTGAACTTTCAATAGCCATGATTTATTGTGTAGTTTGTCCGAAGCTTGCAAGTCTGAACCTCAAAAGAGGAAATGAAGGAAAACTTCAACTCGATATAAGAAACATAAGCATTATTGGATGAGAATGGAGAATGATGGAAAAGCTATTTCATTTAAATAATTTTTCGTGCTAAGAACGATTGGATTAATCATTTTAATTTATTTTTGTTTTGCTTTACTTATACACAGTAGGTGGTCATAATCAATCTTATGTTATAATAATTCTTTCTGTAAAATTCACACACACACACACACACACAACACACACACACACACACACATATATATATATATATATATATATATATATATATATATATATATGAAAATGAGAATATGGAATTATGTATGACTTTAAGAGAATTAACTAATCCAAGAAAGACTGGTATAATTCTAACTATAATACTATGTTGGGTCTTTGTCAATGGACTTTAAACCTAGGAACTTGAAGAATTTTGACTTAATTGATGTTTATATGATTTCTTAATTATTTTATAGTTTAAATATTAATTTACAATCCGGGAGAGCTAGTAAGATATCTTGGTGTATATATATGAAATATGGAGCGAAACAGATGAAACAAATAGTAGTTTTCAATTCAGTGTTAAAATTGTCATAATGTTATTTGAACTTTTAATTTGTATTCTTCAATTATCAAATGATCTATCTTATGCTTCTTTCTTTTTTCTGGAAATTGAAAATAAAAATAAAAAATAACTTCCTTGATGACTTTATAAGTCATTAAAAAAATATTTTACATATTATCTAGTGGCATGTGGCAATATGTTTTATGTTTTATCTTAAAAAATATATCTACAGGTGCGTATCAATGATGATACAATACTTATCAAATTTATCAATGCATGTTATGCCATGTATTGATAATAAAAATGTTTTACATATCCTGATGCTCTTATAGTTTAATTTATAAAATATTGTAGTGAACCCAAAAAATAAAAAAAACACTGCATCAACATAAGTTGATACTTATAAGAATTCTGAGAGACTTCCATTTGGAATCTTTAGCTGATTTATTGGAAATGATAACCTCAATAATACTAAGTCTTACAGGGGTCTAACAGACATGATGAGCCATAACATAACAAAGATAATGATCGATAAAATTAATATAATTGTTTTGCTATCAAGTGTAGCTCGAATAGAATATAGATATATTCAAGATTAACTCAATAATCTGAACGATCTTTTAGAAGTTTATTACGTGTAGATTAAATGAATTTATCTGTTTCATAATTCTTTAATATTGAATATTTAAAAGAAATTATATTATAGTTGATGAAACATAATTTTAGTTAAAGTAAATTTGGTGGTCTCTGGATATTCGTACTGGTGTATGGGAGAATATACCAATTAAGACAAATTAAAACATTTTCTTTTAACTTAATAGTGGACCTTCTACTTGATCAGTAGACGTCGGTCAATCAAGTCGATTCAAGATTGGTATTAGTACTACTGATCAATTCAAGTGTGAAGAGTCATGTTCAGAGTGATATTAGTTAGCAAATATGAGTATGAAAGAAATAGTGTTGATTTCTCCCTTGCAATCCCTGCAAACCAAATCATGAAATTTTTGGAGCGACTGGCCGCCTGTGATGAGGTAAACTGTGTTCACGAAACCTTTGGGCTATCAGTTTGGGCTATTGAAACTGATAGCTCGGGTTTTCAAGCTATCAGTTTGGGCAATTCAGATTGATTTTTTTCGGTTTAGAAATATTCAACCTTAGTCCTAAACTCCTAGGTTTTGGACTAAGCCATCGGGTCAACGAGTCAAAAAGCTTAAGGGAAAAAAAATAAGCTATATTTTTTTTGATAATTATATATTTACAAGTTTTATATTAAGAGTTGGAGAAAAAAACAAATAAGTGAAACAATAAGTATAACTTTCAAATATTAAACCAAAATACATTTCATAAGTATTTTTTTTTTATTATACTAACTTTCAAGAGCAAATAATGAAGTTTGAAAACTATGTAACTAGAAAATTTTAGTTAATCAAGGAAACTATTCAATTTTCGGGCCGACCCATTCGGGGTCGGGCCAACCCACTCAGATTGTTGTGCTATTCGGATTGATATTTTTTTCGAGTTAGAAATTTTTAACCCTAATCCTATCGGATTGTTGGTCTATTCGGATCAATCCAAGGATTTCAGACTAAATTGACATTCCTATGCACAATCCTAAGTGTAACATGAGAACACGTGAAAGTAAAACTTTAAAACTTCTACTAAATTTTGTTTTATCACATATTTCATAAAATTTTGTAAGTTTGCCAAAAGAATGTTGAAATTAAAGTAGACATAAATATAAACCCGGTCAACTTTCAATTGTATCTCAGGGGTGTTTGGCTAAGCTTATTTTAAAGAGCTTATAAGCTCCAAGAGCTTATAAGATGTTTCAAGAGCTTATAAGAGGTAATGTTTCAAGAACTTATAAGTTGTTAAAGTGTTTGGATAATTGATCTTATAAATTAAAGAAAGAATCGTGAGTTAAAGAGATAAAGTTGACGAGAAATGAAGTTGGTAGTGTATATGTAGGAAATAACTAACTATAATAAGGTTATTACAGTAAATTCATGGTTGCTTATAAGTTTTATGAAAAAAATAAGTTGGGTTTGAGCAACTTATTTTAGAGGAACTTATAAGTTGTTGGAGCTTATTTTCACAAAATTATAAGTTATTTAGGAGCTTATTTTGCCAAACACTTTACAACAACTTATAAGCTTTTAAACAGCTTATAAGCTCAACCAAACACCCTCTTAATCAATTATCTTCCAATTTCTTATGTCATAAGTAAGAGACGTGACTGGCCAGAGTCTTTCTCATTGCGCCAACTCATTCTAATTATAGAATCTTCAACTACATATTCATATATTATCTTTGCTCTTTGGTTTGGTTGATTTATTATTTATATATTGCGTTTGGTCTTTGCTTTTATATTAAAATATTGGCAAAATTGACCTTATATTCGTTTCAATAAAATAAAATAAAATTGCCTTGTATATGTTTGGCTTTTCATATCACAAACTTAATGAATTCCCAAACTATCATCTTACGTCTGAATTTTTATTTTAGTTGTAGAATGGGGTTGGTGGTAATTGATCCCTAAACTTATTCTTCACCATATTTAGTTTTGTGTAGTATAAAAATACATAAAAAATAATATATTATATGTTCAGAAATATATTTTCCTTGCCTGACCTTTAATTTGAAAATATTTTTTTAATCACACTTTTCGTGATACGAACGTGAATGGCACTAACTCAAATACTTTTCATGAGATGACTAGGAAGAAGAATCACCAAAATTACGATTTAAATCATATACATTTTCACATGAATTTACTTTATCTTTGATTGTTCATTTGTCAACCTTGAATTTTTATATATGCATGAGTTTGGATTATTAATTTTAATTAATTTAATCCAAGCCCACAATGATTATATTTGTGTGGATTTTTATTTAGTTTCATTATTTTATTTTATATTTTTATAAATAACTATCATTAATTATCTTGATTATTTTGTAAAATTGATTATAGAGACAAATCACATTATGCAACAATTAAATATAATATTCATTAAATTATTTATTTATAGAAATTTTAAAATTAAATTATGTTTATTATAATTATATATGATAAAGCATTAATAAAATTAAATATAAATATTTATGTATATAATAATTACATCAATAAATTGATTCAATACTAAAAAGTATAAAAATAGAATATTTTATCGTAGAGTTAAATGTTTAGTTGAGTGTTGGAGATGAATATAGAATTACTCTACATTTTACTCTACAATTATATAGAGTTAACTCTAAAATAGAATTAACTCTTGGAGATGCTCTAAGTCTCTTACTGTTACCTCTCTCACTCTCTCTCTCTGCACTTGACACTCGGTGGGACTCTTTTTCCAATCTCCATCTCTTTTCTCTCACTCTCACTGTCATCTTCTCCGGTCACATCTCCTACTTCGTTCTACATCCAGGGAGACACCTTTGTTGGCAGTAGCTGGCGATTGTAGAGCGTTCGACCAAACCGGGATCAACGACCGAGATGGATTCCTTGAGAAAGCAAGCCCATCTGATGTTTCAACAAGGACTTTTGTAGATTTGATACCCCTCCCCCCTCCCCCAAACAAATGAATAGGTGATGAATATGAGATAGCAGGAAAAAGATGTAATATCCCAAAGTTTTAAAACTAAGTTGCAATAATATAAGTCGTTAATTAGGGTTTTTATTTCGATAATCGAAATAGTAATTTATCGAAGCTCAAGTTCGACTATCCATTATACGAGGATTTTCATATTATATCCATAAATAATTAGTAAATTAAGGAATATATATATATAATTCCTTCAAGAGCATTTTCCTAACGTCGATTAATTTTCGATAGTTAGTCTTACGTTATTTTCTAAGCGACGAAGTTTAGAATTTAATTCCTTATTAACGAAGAACGAATGAGGTGATTATGATTTTATTATCAACGTTTTTGAGATGATTCGATTATCAACGTTTTAAGACGACTCAAAAATTTAGTATAACGTTTAAAGAATTACAATATAGAAAGTCTTATGATTATTTTATGTAACAAGAGCATTTTTTTTATATATTCCTTCACTAAAATAATTTATTTATTAAAGGAATGAAGATTTGATAATTTATTCTTATTTTCTTACTATAGTTCAAAATTTCAACTTTAGGACATAGAATTGTTCTTATTTATTTTTCCTATAATTTATTCTATCATCTAAGGCCTATATTATGTCACATTGCTATTAAATGAAAAAATAAGATATGTAGCATAATATTATGCATAGTGATCGAAAATTTGGTATAAGTGTGAAAAGAAGAAAAATTCCATCTTTTATGATAGTGACGTATAATTATTATGATGTTGAGATGTTATTAATGTAGAGATAAGATATTTAATAATGAAAGGAGTGATATGTGTTGGTTTGCTTGAAGTAGCTGAAAATGTGTGTGAACAAGTGGAAAAAGAAGAAAATTCAAAGTGTATTGAAAGTGATAGTTATAATTTTGAAAGTGATAGGTATTAAATTCATGTTTAATATAAGTTGATGAAAAAAATAAAATGATGAGTACTTATAAGTGTAATGGCCGAAACTTTCATAGTGTGAAAGGAAGAAAATAATTCAATTTCTTTGATAGTGATGGTTAGGGATGTCAATATGGGTCGAAGCCCACGGGCTGGCCCGAATAGCCCGATAAAATTAGAGGGTTAGGGTTGAATTTTTATAACCCGAAAAAAACGTCAACCCGAATAGCCCGAACCGAATAGCCCGACAACCCGAGTGGGTTAGCCCGAACCCGAGCGGGTTGACCCGATTAACATCCCTACATCTATACAAGAAATTATAGAAGATATTCATAGTGTTGTTAAAAGTTACAAAAAAATAGTGAATTAGCTATTATGGAATATGAATATTCAGATATATTAAAAAAATAATTTAGTTGTGAGCATTATTTTCTAATTTTGATATTGTAATATATTTTAAATAGTATTATATTGAATTAATTTATTAAAATTTTTCTAGATATTAGTTTTAATTCCGCTATAATTGTATTATATTATTAGAGATCATTTAGTTACATGGAATGTGGACATTAAAGCATATTAGAAAAAAAGAATTTAGTTATGAGCACTATTTTTAATTTTTATTATTTGCTATTCAAAGTTAGTATAATAAGATTAAAAAAGAACTTGTGGAATGTATTATATTTATTTTTCAATTATTTGTTTTTACTCCAACGCTAATATATATATATATATATATATATATATATATATATATATATATATATATATATATATATATATTAAACTTTCGCCCGATGGGTTAGCCCGAAACCCGAGAGTTTAGGGTTAGGGTTGAATTTTCTAACCCGAAAAAATGTCAACCTGAATAGCCCGAACCGAATAGCCCGACAACCCGAATGGGTTAGCCCGAACCCGAGCGGGTTGTCTGATTGACATCCCTAGTGATGGTTAATTCTTTGAAAGTGATATGTATTTAATACATGTATAAGATAAGATGATATTTTAATAAAGTGATAAAGTATATTTGTTTGTTAGTGAAGGTGTAGTATTTTAGTAAATAATGAAGTGTAAAATGTTGACTTTTAAATTAGATATTTTGCTAAAGGTGATATTAATGTATATTAACATCAAATAAATAAAAACAATCCCATTTCATTTTGAGGGTGCCGAAACATGAGGAAAAAAAAGAAAGAAGATATTTTCATTTAAGTTTGATAATGATAGGTTTGAAAATGATAGGTAATTAATTAATTATATGATAAGAGTAATATATCATCAATGAATAATATTTCTCTCTCATTCTCACATTAGAACCGAAAACTTGGAGAAAAAAAATAGAGAAGTGTTCTTCAAATTTTTCTCTTCAAATCTAAGTTAGAAAAACGTTTTCGTCGACAATCAATTCTGATTAAAAAGTTAGAAATTGTACAAGCTTCTTATATATGCAAAAATATAAGAAATCCATCCATGAAATTTTAAGTTATATGCTTTTGTTATTTTATGTGAAATTTGAGAAATTTTGTTAAATGTTTAAGTTGTTAATTAAATATGTTTATATGATGTTTGTAAGCATGTATTATGAATTTGGTACAAAGTTGAGCATGTTATAATTTTTATTATTAAAACCGAAAATATATAAGAATTATATGTTGATGAAAATGAATTTTAATTGTTGTTTTGAGCATGGATTGATGATAGTTAGTATTGTTTAAGCATGTGTGATTTAATTCATAATTTTTGGAAAATATTGGGAATTATTTCATGAAAATTTCAAAAACTATAGCATATGATATATTGATGTGTGATTGGTGTATGTTGGATATTATGACATATTATTGTTGTATGATGATAATAATGTGTTGTGTGAATTAATTAGAATTTTTGAAAATTGTTTAATTGAATTATCAAAGTTTTCGAAAACTTCAAAGTGTAGGGTTATGATGTCAAATTTTTCTTTGTCTAATGTTATTTGATATTATTGATCCTATGCTAATATAGTGTGTTATGTGAATTTATGGGAATTAATGGATAAGTTTTGAAATCTTTGTCAAAAGGGCCGAAAACTTTGAGAAAGGGAAGTTAAAGTTTTAAATTTATTTTATCAAAGGTGGTCATATATTTAGTTCCAAAAATATGTTTAAGACATACTATGAATTTATGTGATTTTTAAAACGAGGTATAATACTTCTACGTCGAAACGTTTTGTTAAGTGACGTAAGGTTTTGAAATATAAAGTGTTATGCTTAAGTTAATTTCATTTATATGTGTGCAATTGGACATGATTGATTATAAGGTGAAAAATCGAGACTTGTTGGAATATGATTAGAAATACGTTAGAATTTAAGTATATATATGTAAGTTAATAGTTCTATTTATGAATGTTGAGAAATGCATGTGTTTGAAGTAAAAAATGACTTAGTTAAAGTATGAATGTGTGAAGCACGTTAGTGCGTGAGTAGAGTTATGTTTAATGCACAGAGTTATGTTTTACGCCTAGTATAAATATGGGTTTCTCTGAATAGATATACTAAGACGTGTGAGGCGTATTGGAGGTATAAGAATATCTCTTTTACAAGAATCGATTTCATAATTGAAATTATTTTATCGAAAAATGTTAATATGAGTTCAACGACTAATTTAAATGATGAGTACGTGCTCCGGAGCAAGGTTTCGTCGCAGTTAAAAACGAAAAATTATAAGTTAGAATATTCGATGAAAAGACGTACTAAATTGGTTAAAAAGATACGAAGTCTTTAGAGGGTTTATATATTTAGTTAATAAAGTCTTAATAAGATTTAAAAAGTTATCGAGTTATTTTAGATCTTGACGATTTCCAAAAATGCGACCGACGTACTAAATTAGTTTCTTACGTTAAGGTGGAGTACGAAAGTGAAGACTGAAGTAAGAAGGAAATCGTTTTGAGAAGCGAACATACTAGGTGGGCTTCTTTTTCTCCTCAAGGATAAAATGAAATGACAAATGTTTTATTTATGATGCTTTCTGTTGAGAAAATGATGATGAAATGCTATTATTTAATTACATGCCCGAAATATTTATGTTTTATGTATGGATCCTATCAGTGTTGGTTCACCAACGTAAGTTTAATCGAATTCGGATCCTATGCTAGAGGGAGAATTCCTAGCAAGGATTAACGTGTACACTAAGGTAATTGTACTTGCTGAAAGGTTTGCTCAGCCAGTTACTGTGACTGTGTGTTGAAAGGTTTGCTCGGCCGGTCACGACGTTCGTGGAATGAGGCCTCCTTCTACGATGCAAGATGAGTTATATGAGATGGGATATGGATCATACAGACAGAAAATATGTCTAGCCAGACAAAGTTTATGGAAATGACAGAAAATGTTTAGTAAACACGAGCATTTCAAATAAAACCTCGTGTGTTACTGATAGGGCAGTGTAATTCAAAGTTATGATAAATGTTTTCGGCATAAGTCCACTGAGTGCATCTTTGTACTCAGCCCCGCATGTTTGTTTTTAAATGTACAAGTTGAGCTGGTGATGCGATGGAGCAGTGTTGAGCAGTAGGAATCTTTTGTCGCTGATAGTAGAACCTTGAGTGCACATCGTCATATGTGTACTTCACATGTTTTCCGTTGCAAGAACACTAAGTTATATTTTGAGTAGAGAAATTCCTTCAGATCCATTGAACCATTTTTCTAAAGATCTGATGGTCTAGTCTCTCGTATGTAAATTATGTTTGCTTAATCTCAAATGCTTTGAAGTTCTAAAAGTATTCTTGATATATGTCGCACAATTCGATATCCCATTTTCTTTCTACGCTTCTTAATTCCCGTTCCAAGTAATAGTCCATGCTAATCTGTCATTTGGAATAGTGGGCTGTTACAAAAGAAAGCATCATTTAGAGAGAGAGAGAGAGAGAGAGAGAGAGAGAGAGAGAGAGATGAGCTGAATAGGGGATTTATGGAAGAAAATGAGCCCATTTGAGAGGAAAAATATATTAGGGAAAGACAGATCATTGTTTTATCTACCAGATTCATTCTAAATCTTGATTTTATGACGAATCTTCATCTTCTTCTCCTACGAATTAAGACATAACGACCTCTGATGAGTGATAAGATATATAATTGGATATAGATTGTAATTTAATAGTTGTAGGTGTGGTTGACCGATCGAAATCCAATATTGAAATTGGTTTCGTTATCGTTCGGTTTTCTTACAATTAGCGGTCTGTTTGGTTGGAAAATAGGCGAGCAGTTGGTTGGTCAATTTGAGCCTTTTAGGTCGGTCGGTCGGTCGGTTGTTAGGGGTGTCAATCGGGCCAACCCGCTTGGGTTTGGGCCAACACGCTCGGATTATCAGGCTATTCGTTTTAGACTATTCAGATTGACATTTTTTTTGGATCCTAAATGTGCAACCCTAACCCTAAACTCTCGGGTTCGAGCTAACCCATCGGGTTAATCGGGTCAAAAAGATTAAGGAAAAACTAAACTATATATATTTTCCTATTTTTTCTTGATAATTATATATTTATAACAAGAATTTTATATTAAGTGTTGGAGTAAAAACCAAAGAAGTGAAATAATAGGTATAACTTTCAAATATTAAACCAAAATACATTCTACAAGTATTTTTTTTTAAAAAATCTTATTATACTAACTTTCAAGAGCAAATAATGAAGTTTGAAACTATGTAAATAGAAAATTTTCAGTTAATCAAGGAACCCATTTGATTTTTAGGCCGATCCATTCGGGTTCGGGCTAACCCACTCGGATTGTCGGGTTATTCGAGTTGACATTTTTTCTAAGATACAAATTTTCAACCATAATCCTATTAGGCTCGCGGTCTATTCGGACCAATCCAAAAGTTTCGAACTAAATTGACATCCCTATGCACAGTCCTAACTGTAATATGAGAACACGTGCAAGTAAAACTTTAAAACTTCTACTAAATTTTGTTTTATAACATATTTAATGAAATTTTGCAAGTTTGCCAAAAGAATGTTGAAATTAAGGTAGACAGACATATAAATCCGGTCAACTTTCAATTGTATCTTCATCAATTATCTTACAATTTCATATGTCACAAGTAAGAGACGTGACTGATCAGAATCTTTCTCATTGCGCCAGCTCATTTTAATTATAAAATCTTCAACTACCTATTCATATATTGTCTTTGCTCTTTGGTTTGGTTGATTTATTATTTATATATTGTGTTTGGTCTTTGCTTTTCTGTTAAAATATGGGTAAATTTGACCTTATATTCGTTTCAAAAAATAAAATAAAATTGCCTTATATATGTTTGGCTTTTCATATCACAAACTTAAGGAATTCCCAAACTATCATCTTATGTCTGTAATTTTATTTTTTATTTTTATTTTAGTTGTAGAATGGGGTTGGTGGTAATTGAACCCTAAACTTATTCTTCACCATATTTAGTTTTGTGTAGTATAAAAATACATGAAAAACAATATATTATATTTTCAAAAATATATTTTCCTTGCTTGACCTCTAATTTGAAAATATTGTTTTAATCAATTTTTTTGGTGATACGAACTTGAATGGCACTAACTTAAATATTTTTCATGAGATGACTCAGAAGAAGAAGCACTGAAATTACGATTTAAATCATATATGTTTTCACATGAATCTACTTTATCTTTGATTGTTCATTTGTTAATCTTGAATTTTCTACTGTATTTGAAACACCTAATATTAAATATGCTTATCATATTTACGAATATGAAAAGGACTAATTTGACTCCCCATTTATTATTTGTTACCATACTCATTTTGATTAATTATTCTGCTCTAGAAATATAGTAATTACAAAGTCATGTCTTAATTTATCAATAAAATCGATATTTGACCTCATATATAGTAGTGATATAGAAAGCTTGAATAACACTTATCCCTATACACACGCCACCATTAGCATTTTCAACTAAAGAATTTCGCCGCAACCCTCTACAGCGAAAATAAGAAATAAAGAAATTGAACCATTCAATAAAAGATATTCATACAGATCCCCTAAGAAAGTGCATATATATATATAGCAATCTAGAAAATTACAATCAAGACTTTACTGGTAGAATTGATAAGTTTTGGCTTGAAGTATAATCTGCCTGAGCCCTCCAATTGGTCCAACAATCATCAACAGCACACCAGATATTATGCAAAACTGAAATGTCACAAGCCAAGTACAGAAAAATTAGATCAATGAAATCAAGAAATTAAATAACTGATGGGCTCTAATTGTTTAAGCTGGATATAAATATAAATATATATGCATACCCAGCAGGCCAACCAAGAAAAGCTCAACATCCGTGGCTTGTGAACAATAAGCCATATGATACTCGGAAGCTGCAGCACAAATATCAAAAATGTGTCACATTTTTTGCAGTTAAAGTAGAATTTAATTATGTGGATACACTTAGGGGTTTTTTGGCTAAGCTTATTTTAAAGAGCTTATAAGCTCCAAAAGCTTATAAGATGTTTCAAGAGCTTATAAGAGGTAATGTTTCAAGAGCTTATAAGAGATAATGTTTCAAGAGCTTATAAGTTGTTAAAGTATTTGGATAGTTGATCTTATGAGCTAGAGAAAGAATCGTGAGTTAGAGAGATAAAATCATAGTTAGAGAGATAAAATTGTTGAGATGTGAAGCTGGTAGTGTATATATATAGGAAATAACGAACTATAATAAGGTTATTTTGGTAAATTCATGGTTGCTTATAAACTTATGAAAAAATAAGTTGGGGTTGAACAACTTATTTTTAGGAAATTATATGTTGTTGAACTTATTTTCACAAATTATAAACTATTTTAAAGAACTTATAAGCTCATAAATAGATTATAAACTATTTTAAAGAGTTTAAAAGCTCGGTCAAACACACTCTTAGTTGCTTACAAAATATGTGGTTGGCGCGAATCCAAATCCTCCGAAAAATCCAAGAAGCGCATTGAAGAAAGGGAATGTGATGGCAATAAACGTTGTCAAAGCTGGCAAAAAAAAAAAAAAACCTCACCATTCACTTATTTATATATGTCGAAAAATACAAACAATAAAATAATTAATTAACAAGCTAAAATGAGTGGTTTATTGGAGGAAGAAACTTACCTACATACGAATTCCTTGAAAAAAAGCGCAGATACCAAGTTGGCCTCAACTTGAACTTCTTTGTGAGCACAGCTTCTATCATGTCGAAAACCGGCATTGCATACAACTGCATCACTCCAAAGCATATATACATACCAAAATCAATATTAAATTATATGTTTTTAAATTTGTGACTACTTAGTATTTTTGCCTAAGAAAAATGGTTATTTATCTCTTCCTAACAAAAAATAAAAAAGATAATTCTGTTAAGACTCCGAATTTAACCTGATAGCTTCCAACAAGATGAACCACGACAAACATGTTAGCCATGGCGATGAGCCATCTAGGTTTTTCGAGCGTGATGAGAATGTTTTCTTTTACTTCATTACCAAATTTCCAGTATCCAATTATAGCAACAGGAAAGTAACAGAGGGCGACGATAACATAAGCAACCACGACTCCCTTCCACATAGGTTTCTTCGAAGGCTTCTGCGGCGTGGAAGGCATAGTAGCTGAATCTCCATCACCACATTGTGGCCGCCAAGGCGAAAGCAACGCTCCCTATCGCGTTGAAGAAGTTGAACACAGTATCTGTTCTACTGTTTGATTTATTATAACCATAATCTACGCCCGGTTGAACACCTTTCTCAACTGAAGCTGCCCATGCAACTGTGGAGTAACTGCAACAACAAAACAAATCAAGAAAAAAGAAAAGAAATCGGATTTATGTTTCTAATCTACCTTATCGACATGACAGCAGCAGCGAGAGACGCCGGAGATTGAGTTGAAGGTGGGGAGCTGGGAGAGGACGAAGTGGACGGAGGAGAAAATGAGGATGAAATAAGTGAGTTTGATTTCGTTGCAACCTTGACAGACCAATTTATGGAATTTTAGGAGGGATTGACCGCCTGTAATGAGGTAAACAATGTTCAATCCGGCTAGAACGACGAGCTGTATGGGGACGACAACCCAGAGACCGAGCTTGTGTCCGAAGGCGTGCTGTCCGAGCTCGTGATAGCGGTCGAAGCGCTTCCCCGGCAGGAGCTCGTGCATCTCCACCATCTGCCACAACGAGTAGAGCGTCACCACCCAGGATACGACCAGGAACGACACACCAGCCCCCCTGCAAATTAATACCAGCGCCACCTCACCATCTATGTATCTATCTATCTATTTAGCTAGGTCAAGTCAAGCTCTGTGTGTGTGTGTGTGTTACCATCCGAGTTGGGACATGGCGTAAGGGAGGCCGAGGACTCCGGCGCCGACGATGGCAGTGACGTTGTGGAAAGCGGAGAACCACCATTTTGCGGTCCTCGAGGATGTGATGGGAAGCCAGTCGTCTATTGCCCTCTCTTCTGCTACTCGCTCTTCCGCCTGCAGCAATTTTCCATGTTTGTTTTAAGCAACAAAATCGAAGGAACAAGCTCTCCCCGAACACACACACACACACACACTGGGAGACTTACATTATTGTAGTAATTGTTCTTGCCATAAATTGGAGATTTAGCCTCCATCGACTGTTCTAGATACTGTAGGGATCTATCTCAAGCTTGCAAATACGAGGAGAAAATAGGAATTAATAAAAACTGAAGGAATCTTCAAGGGTAGCTGTATTGTGCTTTTCTTCCGTGTAGAAGTTCATAAAATGAGCACGCCTTAAATAAGTTCATCTATATAATATTCAGAGTTCGAACCATCCGAGAAATAGCTGGTTACCTATTCTATATGGCCCACTACTTAATTAAACTTAACTAAATTCCTAGCATAAATTATTTCCTGAATTGGTCACAGCCTCAATCTTTAGTTATTTTGTGTTCCGTTAATTATGGCCTTCAAAGTTTTTTAATGAGCACTTTATAGTTTAAATGCTAGTATATAATAGGAATAGCAACAAGATGTAAATTGGCTTTCAAAAATAAAATAAATAAATAATAATAATAATAGTAGTCCTTTTCCAGATTTGAAGCTTCTTCGTAAGTACAATGATGGGTTTGTATTTTTGGAGTATTTCCAAGATAGCTTGTACCATAAATGTCAAAATTATATATATAATAGAGAAGTGGATATTGTTGCAATATTATATTTGCATATTTATTTGATGGTGGAAGGAAAGAGAGAAAGAAACTAAAGAATTGAAAGCTATTCACTACAAGAAATGCGCTCGAACAACGACGGACATCCGACGGAAAAATTTCCACCGACGATCAACGACGGAATTACGACGGTCTTAAGACGGCACCTCGCTTTGTATATATGTAAAATACCCGACGAACCTACGACGGAACAACGACGGTAGTCCGTCGTACGTCCGTCGTGGATCAACCGACAAATGTTTTTATTAGAGGTCCGTCGTCATTCCATCGTTGATCAACGATGGAATAAAGGTCGTCGTTGATCAACGACGGACAATCAACGACGGAATGACGACGGCCTAACCCAACAACGGATCACCGATGAAACTTCAATGACGGACAATTGTCCGTCGTTGATATTCCGTCGTTGATCCGTCCTTAAGTTTTTAAACAAACACGGGATTCCACCTATGTTTTTTGATTCAGACTCGAACCCTAAAGCCCCGCGCCGCCTTCCCTTGTCGTAGCCGCATTCTCCTCGCCCCTTCACCTGCCGCCTCAGCCGCCGCCTTCACCTCGCCGCCCGCCTCAAGACTGCCGAGCTCGTCGGACTCGTCCTCGTCTCTATCTCGCCATCGTCTTCTCCGTCTTCTCCCTCGTCGGACTTGTCCTGCCCCGCCGTCGCCCATTCTTGCCTCGCCCGCCCGCCCGCCCTGCCCCCCTCTGCCTCGCCTCGCCTCCGCCCCATCACACCTCGCCCGCCCCACCTCGCCTCGCCCGCCCGCCCGCCTGCCCCACCTCCGCCCCATCCCGACCGCCTGTCTCGCCCCTACCCCGCCCGCCCACCGTGTCTCGCCCGCCTCGCCGACCCTGTCCGTTCTGCCTCGCCGCCTGCCTGCCTCGCCTCGCCCGCCTTGCCCAGTCTGCCCAGCAAACCGTTTGTTGGTAAGTCCGACTCATCTCAATTACTTTTGCTATTTTATTGCTTCTGTAAATTCACAACTAGAATCGTCATAAATGTGGTTTGCTTGGAATATACCAATATGTGATGAGATTGAGTAATATGTGATTATATTTCGACGCATATGTTTAAAATGCTTTGATTGTTAACTTGTTGGGATGATAAATTCATCGTGGTCAATTCTTTATTTTTTAATTTATATAACTCGCATTGACTTTGGGGGCAAATGTGTAGCATGAGTGTATATATACATGTTAATTTGTAGTTCATAAGTCATAGCTACTGGTATGAACTATTAATCTAATTTAGTTCGACTAAAACTAAAAACTCTTAGTATGTGTGTGTGTGTGTTAGAGCCTATAGCAAAGTTTCTATAAGCCGTTACGAGTGTACGACACATTAATGAAGACACTTGCACACTTGAACATTATAATATATACGTATGGGCTATGACACCATGCATAATATCTTTCATAGCTTTAAAACACATTACCCTTTATAAGGAAATGAGCAATATGTATTATACAGATATTTGAGATTATGTATATCGCCTCCTAGCTAGGAGGGATACATAATACAACACATAATTATATCTTGTACTAATTTATTAATAGACTAAACTATCACATTTTACTCTCCTACCATAAATTAATAGACTTAATTACCATAATTTCACACTTCTCCCATAATTTATATTTGTTAAAACCAAACTAAACTCAAGAAATAAAAGATTCAAAATATGTATGAAAGAAAATTAACATGATTGATGCAAATCAATGTATACATCTTGAAAAAACATTATTTATTTATTTTTAATTGATTCAAGAATAGAAAGAATGGGTTTGCTGGGGTGTGAATGACTTAATCATTAAGTTGTTGGATATGGTTTATAAGAATTTTGAGTATTTAGACTTTGATCACAAAAAAAAGCTAAAAAACTTTTTCTAGAGGTTCTTAAAGAAGTTATTTTTAAAGAATCTAAAATGGCTAATTTTATATGAAAAAATATTAAAAGAGCAATATTTTTATTTTGATGACGAATTTATAATATACTTATGAACGCAATTTGAATAAGTGAATAAATATGTAATGCGCTTCTACCCACACTCTTTGGTGGGAAAACTATCCATAAATTATTCATGTCTATAGAATATTGATAAGAAGATGGTTTTCTCAACACGAATATAAAATAGTGAATATTTACACAATAAAACCGAGGCCAAGTGTATACTGTAATTAATAATCAAAATAAAAACATGTTTCTTTTTCAAAATCCAACTTGCTAGAATTGTATCCCATTCCCATATACGTCGTTGCCCGCTGGGAGTGGATATTCAAAAACAAGATTTGTCATATTGCATAGTTGATGAAAATTCAAGGTAACATAGCATTTGAAGCATTTCTCCAGAAAAGAAAAAAGCTATTTGTTCAAGAAAATCTTATTTAACTTGAACCAAAATCAACTAGGCACTATTCCCTTGAAACCCACTTTCAGTTATATTTTGTGAAGATCCCTTAGATTTGACCTTTTCAATGTCACGTTTACAGTCTGTAGTTTTATTGGTGTATGCAATACTCTAATATATAAATACCCACATAAATATGTTTCTAATTAATACGGCTAAACTTAATTATTTACTTTATATTAACATATACTAGAAGTTCGTGACCCACAGTGCAGATTCAAATATATAATAATGTACTTTTAATTAAGCACATAGGAAAAAACAAACCAATAGAGGAAACCTAACGTGATTGACATTGAATGAAGTATTCCTTCCAATATATAATTTAAATTAATTCACCCACTCCTAGCAAGATATATATATATATATATATATATATATATATATATATATATATATATAGAGAGAGAGTTTGGTTCAAATAAGAACCAATTTTAACGTGAGAACTAAGAACTACGAAAACAAAATGAATATGCTATGAAAGTTAATGAATACTCATGAAAGTTAATGAATCCAAAATTCGAATTTTCACCGTGGTTCGAATCCCATGAGAGGCTTAAAATTCTATTTTTTTTATTCATTAACTTTCATAGCAGTATTCATTTACTTTCATAGCATATTCGCCTCACGTCGCACAATAAAAATAGTTTTTACGTTAACCTCCCCTATATATATATATATATATATATATATATATATATATATATATATATATATATATGGGGAGTCAATAAATACTCATATCTCATAAGGTACATGTGTAAATACCCATCCGGATAAAACATGCTAAATCGTGAAGATTTCTATTGTATGGACAAATATACCCTTAAATGTTGACAAAGCTATCTTGGTTTTCTGTGTAAAATAACGAACTATGTCCGGAATCCGAAAGATTTGTGCTCGGATTCCATCGGATTCTCATATAGATATTTCTGAAGATCGGATTCCGATCGGATTCCACATCGGATTCCACAGCTCGGCTTCCTTTTAAATACTGATCGGATTCTGGTCGAGTGTGAGGAATCCGAGATATACACACCGACCGGATCCGATCGGTTTCTTAATATATTTTTTTAATTATTTCAATATAGCGCGCCTTTGTAAATGCTTTGAATTTTCTCTCAAAATTATTGTACCATTCAATTCATTCACGTGAAACTGAATTGATAATGTACTGAATCGTGTATTGCTATAGTAATTTAGTACAATAATAGGTCTGACTTTACTGTTGTTACAGTAACTCTGTATAATAATTAGCCTGAATTCACTATAGCTACAATAATTTCGTATAATATGAATCATATATTGTTACAGTAATTGAATAAACTTCACGTGAATGCTACACAGACACCCATCTCCTTCTATAAAATTTATTTTCGAATTCATTCACTCACATCTCATAATCTTTCCAATTGAAGTTGAAGCAGAGCATTTGGAGGAAAATCACGGAGAATTCAAGCATTTTCCAATATCATAGGTAATTTTCCAATCTCCTTGTGATTTGAAATTATATTTTGATTGAGAATTTTATTTTAATTTTTTTATTTATTATTTCTTTATGTAGATGGACAATTGGAAATTCATTACCGTGAATTATGGTGGAGAGTTTGATAGTGATTGTATGTAAATTGGCGGTGTCAACAAATTGCCCAAATTCCGATCGCTTTTTTACAAATTTCATATACTATATCAATCACGTATTGCGTGCCAATGAATTGAGCACGGATTATCAATTATTTTTATTTATCCACATCTCGATATGGTCGGATAATAAAATCATCGTTAACCGATGATGAAATGTTTGCTCGATTGTGCATGTCCGAAGAATATCCACGCGTTTATGTAGTTCACAACACTACAAATATTGCGAGTGGATCAAACCCGGAAGAGCCCAATATTCTTTCTGGTGATTGGTTTTCTGAATCCCAAAGGCTCGCTACGGAGCATGGTACGCATGGTACCCGGACAACAAGGCCAACAACTCCTATTCAGAATGATGATGTTGATGGAGAATACGAAGAAGAAGAAGAATATGTACCTGAGACCGAAGATCTTGAAGAGACCGACTCAGATGCCTCCGACGATAATCCCGGACAATCAATTTTAAATAATACGTTTCTTGATTTTGCAGAATGGATTCAAGAGAAGGAGGACTTCCCAAACTATTATCTTTGATTAATCCAAGCACTTATCCGTAAGATGTCAACCAACCCGATGTCAAGAACTAACTAATCGGTTAGTTCCGGCCATTCCGCTTAACGCTGCAGCCTCACTTGTTGCTCGTGAAATGGACCCGACAAGGGACGGAGAATTGAGTAGTAATTCATATTATTATAGAAAAGATGACATTTATCTTGCTGTTGGTGTGTGGCATATGGAGCAGGGGACGGAATACATCGTTGGTCGCTCGATACAACACGATCGACATTTAAATACAAGCACTCGAGAGGTGTAATTTTGAGTTACGAGCTGCCCAACGAGGTAATATTTGGAAAGTTTATAAGTTTATATCTAAACACCAATGTCACCGTGATTTGGGTTGTGTTGGTTCATTGAAGGTTCATTCAAAGATAGTTACAGCGTATTATGCTCCAAAAATGCGCACAATAGGTGAAATCATGAAGCCTAAATCAATTATGGCGGAGTTGAAACATGATTTTGGTGTCTGCATCAGTTGTGATGTGGCATTGCGAGCCCGGCATACAGCGATTGAGTTGATATACGATGGGCATGATGAGTCATTCCAAATGCTGCCAGGTTATCTGCAGATGTTGAGACAGACGAATCCCGATACATTTACCGATTATGAGGTCGATGGTGATGGTCGATTTCGGTATCTATTCGTTGCTCTCGCTGCATCTATTGCCCCTTCTATTTTTGTTTGAGACCAGTGATCGCCTTAGATGGTACTCACCTCAAGGAAAGAATAAGAGAATTTTATTTGTTGCAAGAACGGCGATGCCAACGAGCAAGTGTTCCCGATGGCATATGGTGTTAAGCCAATTGAGAATGATGAATCTTGGTCATGGTTTATCTCACGGATCCAACGGGTATTTGGAAACACCGAAAACCTCTTAATTATCTCTGACGCACACATGTCCATAGCTAACGCCATCGAGAGTATTTCCACAAGCTCATCACGCCTTATGCTTCTACCACTTAGTGAACAAGATCAAACAGCAGCAGCGGCATCGTGGTGGAAATGTTCCAAGAACCCGCTTATGCATACGAGCCCTGATAATACCAACGTATATGTCTCGCTATCGAGAGCATAAATGATAAAGCATACCAAAATCGCTCCGTAGGACCAAAAATGGGCCTGCTCAAAGTTCCCCGTGAGCCGCTTTTAGTTTCTTAACATCAAATGTGGCAGAGTAATTTAACTCTCGATTATTATGGGCGAGACGTCTTCCAATATGCTCAATGTTGGAGACAATCAGACTTGCAATTGAGCAGTGGTTCAACGATAGACGAGTAGCAGCACGTAGGTCGGACAACTATCTCACTGAGGAGACAGTAAAAAAGCTTACAGTAGCGGTGTCGAAAAGTTGTCGTTACTCTACGACGAGGTCTACAAATGCAAAATATAGGGTGCAGACTGGCGTTAGGAACTTCCTGGTCGATCTTCAACTCAAATCATGTGATTGTCGAGAATTTAACCAAGACGGGATGCCCTGTTCACACGCAATTGCTGCCATTAAGTATGTTTTAATACTAATACTACACGTCGGATATTTTCATGTAACTCATACTAATATTTTCATCGACAAGGAGGCCGAGAATCCATCCACAATTACATCGAATCATACTACACAACCAACACTTTAATTGAGACATACAAGGTCCAAAGGAATCATGTCCTCAATACAATGAGTGGATGGTTCCAAATGAGGTAGCTCAAGCGAATGTATTGCCTCCTATTGTGACAAGACAGTGGACGACCTAGAACAAGTCGGATTCCATCCGTGGTGAAAGGTCTACAAGAAGAGTGCCTACAAACCATATGGGAGAATCGTCTAGCAAGAGACGCCGAGCACCAAAGAAATGCAAACCATTGAAGGAACCAGACACACACGAAGGACATGTCCAAATCGAATGGATAAAGGCATAAGCGATTAATTAAAGTTGTTGTATTTTTTTTAACATTTCGAAGTTATTGTATTTGGCACCTTTTATTGTTATTCTTCTTTAATCCAATTGAGTACTTATACGTTGTGTTGTACTATACTTATCCTAAATTTTTAAATGTTGGTGTAACCAAAATTGTACATGCCCGTATTTGTTGCCAAAACAATACACACGGTTACAACACATTTGAATTTAAAAATATTAATAAAACTGAAATTTAAGATATTACACATAGACTTAGCTATAATTTTCAAGCGTTTTCTAAGTGTTTTCACACAACTCAAAAATAGAAGTAGTTATAATTTTCCTATATGGTTGTATATGAGTAGTCCCCCAAATAATACTCGACGATCCGGATATCACATGCTCAACGTACATGCATGCATATGGACCACAAGAGACGTCGTCTTTTTGGGAGAACTGGTTATCAGGTGACGGGATACATAATTCAAGTGGCACGGTTTTTTCGATATGTCCGTATCGTTGAAGCTCCAATAATCAGTAGAGTCCAAGATGTATCCAAATAAATATAATATGGGAGCTATCTGCTGGGCGCGGTTTCTCTTCGCATGATCTTCTAATCTCCAATATATTGAATCATATAGATCAAGCGTCCAATCAAGCACTCGATAAATGACGACGTAGTGTCCGTCGACAAGGATAGGCATAATCAACTATATAACACAATTATTACAAAATATATAAATTATTAAAATCAAATATATTAAAATTTAAATATATAAACATGATATTGAATTACAAAAATCACCTGATACATGCTAGACCAATCGTTCATAGTGGATATTCCCGTCGTGCCCTCGATCGTGAAATAATACTTGGGGACCTTCCAACCACTTGAACAAGATTCTCAACCAACTCAAGGATTCATTGTTGAGACATTCAAATAATTTAATCGACATTGAATTGAGAAAAGCAACAAATAAATGAATGTAAATTATTGGGAAAAATCAATACTTACATAGAAGTCGGTGTCCAATATAATCGTGTTTGCATTGTTCATGGTGGACAATATAGTATCGCCCTTGATCAGCCTCACTCTACAGCTCATCATGAACAGATCAATCGTCTACAATAAGAACAATTGAAATAATAAGTATTAATTAATTAATTCAACTAAAATAAATTCTTAATACTTAGAAATTCAAAGTACTTACGTCTGCAGTTAATAAGCTGTTCGGCTTAAGAATATCCATGAAAAATGATCGACTAAGAATTCCACCACTCTCGAAAATCATCATCCTACGTGGAGGGGTGACTTCAATGAAGACATTAAAGTTCGACACTAACGTCGAATCAAATTCACACGGTTTGCCAAGAATAACATATGGAGATGATAGGCCATCGATGGGAATCGCTGTCGGCCACTCTTTTCGGCACGGCACCGGTGTCACCACAAGATTGTCTCGTCTCTTCGTCATCCCCGATGTCATCCCTTCGTCATTCCCGATGTAATCCTCTGCACGGCATACCTAAATTCATCCACCGTGTCCATAATCGACATTCCTATAGTAGTGGATCGTGGGACTTCGGAGGTTATCCCTATCAACTGTGCCCAATCATCTTTCACAATCTGCGTAGAACATATCATTTGACTTAAAAATATTTAAATAAACACAAAATATTTAAATTATTTAATTAAATTGAACTTACTTGTCCACAATCACTAAAAATATCAAACATATCAGCCAAAGAAGCAGGAGGTGGATGCTGATAAGAAGGAGGAGGTGACTCCTGATAGTAAGCAAGAGGTGGCTGCTGATAGAAAGTTGATCACACTATTTTCTAACACGAAAACGTGTACGTAGATAGGGTAGTCGAGTATCGTATCCACAGGGATTGTAACACGAAAACACAGAAGCTAACTTAACAATAATTCATCATTATCCAAGGACAGATTTGGTTTTGAAAAGGTTTTGAGACTTCGAATATTAAATTCAAAGTCAAGAGCAAATAAAACAAATAAAGCAAGCAATAAAAACTCAAAGAGATAAAAAGACTGAAAGACTAACCCTAGGGATGTATTAATCCTATCCACATTGTATGTTTATCCTACTTCCTATTAACCAATTTTAATCCAGATAAGATGAAAGATCACAGATACAACCAACAATTTCAGTTACGACTATCGCGGTAGTTAATTATTAATTTTCCCTATTACAGTTACGTCTCTAGGTGAAAATAAGCAACTCCAAAAAGATCACAAAGAATAAGCTTCCTACGAATGTTCCTAACTCGCCTACGACTCAAGGCTTATTCAGACAGCATTCAAGATCGATTGACAATTAAAACTCATATAATTAATCGGCAACTAGATATGCATCAAGATTGATCAGAAATTAACACATATAATTAAGCACCAAGAATCACAAATCAATGCCTGGAAGGTAAATAACAACTGCAGGAATCACATCACTTAGGATAGAATCATATAAACCCTAGGATTAGAATAAGAAATTAGCTAGACATAATAATTGAAATAAAATATGAATTAATCATGGAAATAGAAATTATATAGATAAAACCCGTAATGTGGCGTCTGAAGAACAATCGTTGGGTTCGAATAAAAATCCAAGCAAAACGGAAATTCGAATTGCTCGGACGAAATTGTTCCAAAGCGATAACAATGCGTAGAATTGATGTAGAATAATGGAAAAACTAATGCTAGATGAATCTAAAGCAAAGCTAAAGTGAAAATATATGAAAAACTGAATAAAACTAGAGGAAAAACGTGCTGGGAGAGATTGGCGGCGTGTTTTGGAATGAGAGACCCTTGCTCCATGCGGCTGTTATTCTATTTATAAGCCCTCGCAAAAATCCCACGAAATCACCAAAAATGGGCCCAAAAAATCACGTCCAGCGTCGGACAGGGCGAAGTGCCGGATGCGAGCGTTCTTTGGAAAGGTCAGAGAGAGCAGCCCAGCGCCGGACGGAGTGGAGCACCGGACGCGAGTAGCTTCTGGAGTGAAAAATGAGAGGTACCCAGCGCCGGACGCGGACGAAGCGCCGGACGCAATGGACGAAACGCCGGATGAGGCCGCAGCGCCGGACAGACACGGCTGGAGAATGCGCGCGGGAGAGCGACGTCGCAGCTGGCGCTGGGGCGAGTCCAGCGCTTGAATGGCACATGTGTGCGGCCAGCGATGCGGACGGCGGCCGGCCGGATGCAGAGCGGCGCTGGAAAGCCAAAGATCGGTTGGTGGAGGTGCAACGCTACCGTGGGAGGGAGAAAGATGTCGAACGCACCAGGAGGCGTTGGGGCGAGCTCAGCGCCATGTGAGCGCCGGTTGGCTTGCAAACGCGTGATGGGGTGTGCCAGCGCGGACGGCCAGAGAGGACAGGCGCATGGCAGTGCTGCGCGATTTCATGTTTCGCTCCATTCTTTCTCGTTCGAACTCCGAATTGCGATCCGTTTGCACCTATAGACTCCTATCGAGATACTCTTTAACATTGTAAAATTTTCACATCCATACTTTTCATATCCATTTCATCATCTTTGGTTACATCTTTGCCTTGTGCATCAATTATCTCCTGAAAAGCCTACAAAACACCAAAGAGGAACCCCAAGAGTAGAATCTTCCAAAAATAGCTAAAAGCATTAATATCGACTATATAAACGTACTTAAACCGACCTAAATCATCTTAATATAGTATTAATAAACGAGTAAAAAGTGTGTTTATCACACCCCCAAACTGGAAGCATTGTTTTTCCTCAAACAAAACAAAACAAAACAAACGAAAGACAACAAAACGACAGGGAATGAGTCGAACGACAATGTAAATAAGCCGTGAGCAATGAGCAATAAAAGATTCACCTCAAATGAAACAAATCACAACATCTTCCGCTCAACTCCACATATCATAAAAACCATAAGCACAAGCCTTCTCAAACTTAAATCCTCACGGCATGGATATATATAAATAAGAATCTCAAACACTCAAGTGTATCAATGAGGATGTGTATACTCTCAAAGTTTAAAACACACTAATCTACCATAAGCTTGCAAATCGCCTAATTCTCCATTGCTCAAATATGTGCTCAAGAACCAAGATCAAAAGGTCTTTATAACGGGTTATAATGTAGGCTCTTTGGTAAGATAGGATATATTTAGGCTAAGTGACTCATAATCCCATAATGAAAACACCATAAGTATCATAAGACACAATTCCCAAAGTTTCACAATTCATTTCAATTTTTCATACCAAGAAGTCATTTTTCTTTTAAGAACATCACACTTATCATATAAGTGATATACTCATCTCAAGCACTAGCTACTTACCCATTTATGTTCTTTTCGCACACGTGTGCCATTTTTTTTTCTTTTCTTTTCTTTTCGAACTTATATGGGTAAGCAATTTTTTATTTTTTTTTTGAATTATCACTTTTCATCATCTATTTCCTTTTTTTTTCCTTTTTCAACCCTCAATTCAAGCAACCAAATATCACACCAACTACATAACCAAACCCACGGCTTCATGAAAGAATAAGGTAGGCTCAAACGGGCTCATCAAAGGATAATATGAATAACAGGTTAGTGTTTGGATAGTATATAGGCTAAGACAAGAATGCCTAATATCATCTCCCAATTCTTAAGCACATCAATACAACCTCAAAAAAGATCCAGAGCAAGTTCTAGAGAAACACATGTTATTTCAAACTATTCACACATAAAGAAACAAGACTGCATATATATGACCGTCAAAAGCTCAAGTCTCACAAGTTTCAAAAATGTGATCTGTTATCAAAGGCTCAATACTCACAATAATCATAACATGCTTCGTCTCACAAAATCAGTTGCAATCGATTTTCTAATAAGAGAAATTCTCATCATCAGCTGCTAGTCATTCAACTCAAACCCAAACAGACACAAAACAATGCAAGAAAAAAAACAAAACAAAAACGAACAAAATGAAAACAAAACAGAAACGAAAGCAAAACAAAACAAAACAACGAAAAACATTGGGTTACCTCCCAACAAGTGCTTAATTTAACGTCTTTAGCTAGACCATTTCATACCTTGATCAATCTGGTTTTCTGGCAACTGACATCTTTCCACACTTGTGCTTGCTCTTATACTTTGCATTCACAGCAGCATCACCACCGAGCGTGGAAGTGGCGCCCAAACTTGAACGAATCACCGGAGTTCCATACCGAGTCCATTTCTTCTTTCAGCATTCTCATCGATCGGTCGGTTGACATTCAAGCCGAGACTTGTCTAGCTGTGGCGTGGTGATTGAATAGCACTTCTCATGCTCGAACTATCGTGTTGCTTGATGGCATCATATATTGAAACTTTCACTCCTCATCATTGACACGAAACGTGAGATCACCTTCCTACACATCAATTAAAGCACCACCAAAGGGCTAGGAAAGGCCGACCCAAGATTAGTGGTTGATTTTAAAGTCGAATGTCTAAAATAACAAAATCAAGAGGAAAGAAAAGTCCCGAATTTTACCAACACATCTTCGACTATTCCCTTAGGATATGCGACTGACCTGTCAACCATCATCAATGAAATTTTAGTTGACTTCAACTTTCCAAGCCCCAGGCGATTGAATACAGATAAGGGCATCAGATTGATGCTCGCTCCCAAATCACACAACACGTTGGGGAATGTATGCTCAGCAATCTCGCACTCCAATGTGAAGCTCCCCGGATTCTTCTGTTTTTGTGGCAACTTCCTCTGTAAGATAGCACTGCATTCTTCTGAGAGGTTAATTTTTTCAAATTTACCCAACTTCTTCTTGCTTGCCAATACATCTTTGAGAAATTTAACATATCCGGGTATTTTTCTGAGCGCATCAAAGAGAGGTAAATTGATGTCAACTTTTTGGAATATCTCTTTGAATCGGGCGAACTCCTCGTCATATTTTGACTTAGCTAGCCGACTTGGGAACGGGATCGGAGGAGTGTCGTTGGGTATTTCTTCCTCGGATCTACCACACGGCCACCCTCGCGGTCGATGGGGTGGTCGCTAGGCACAAGAACTGCATCTGCTTTCTTCTTCGCGACCGGGCTCGCGGTCGCGAGCTTGGTTGCTAACTCCTCGTCAGAGCTCTCTGGACAGTTTCTTGCGGCCAGCCCAGCGGTCGCTAGGTCGGTCGCGAGATTCTTGGGAAAACTCTCTGTCTCTTTCTCGCTGTCGCGAGCTCGATCGCGAGCTCCTCATTCAGCTCACGTTCGTTTTTCTCGCCGGGATGGTTCTCGCACTCTTCCCCCTCCTCAACCGGATGGCAAAACACCGATTCTTGGGTTTACCTCCGTAGTGCAAGGAAATTGGCCCGACTTTGTTGCGCATTCAGCTATGCGGCTATTTGACTTATTTGGTTTTCCATCATCTTCATGTGTTTTCCCATAGCCTTCATAGTGGACTCCAGATGAGTTATCCTCTGACCAATGCTACTGATGAAGGCGTTCTGCTGAGTCACCAATTGTTGGTTGCTCACAACCAACTGTTGCATCATCTCCTCTAAGCTCTGCCTTTTCGGCTCCTGAATAATCCCATTCTGCACTGCAAAGCCTGTTGGAGGTTGTTGGGGTTGGCATACGACAAGTTAGGATGATTCCTATTGTTAGGATGGTACGCCGATTTTCCCGTGACGGTTCCTCCGATTTATAAAATTAACGCCCTCCATCTCGAATCGCTTTTCAAAACAAGAACTTCCATGAGATCGCCGATCTCGAGTCACTCTCTACAAGAAATGCTTAACTACATGCGTTCTTCCATCGCCATTGATAGTCTGTTGTCAACCATCTCTTCTATGATTCTACTGACCTCCTCCAATCGACGGTTCAACATGCATCCCCATGCCGATGCATCTACTATGCTCCTCGTGTGAAGCATCAATCCACTGTAGAATTGCGTGATCCGCCGCTTCCTCGAGAATCCATGTTGAGGGCACTTTCAATAAGCCTCGAATCTCTCCCGTGCTTCAATAATGATTCATCTCCTTGTTGGCGTAAATGGAGATCTCGGCTATTATCTTTTGCGCTTTCTCCAATGAAAATATTTCAAAGAAACTTCGCAAAGTTTTCTCATAGTGTATGTTTATCCTGCTTCCTATTAACCAATTTTAATCCGCATAAGATGAAAGATCATGACACAACCAACAATTTCGCCATTTACAATCGCGGTAGTTGATTACTAATTTTCCTATTACGCTTATGTCTCTAGGTGAAAATAAGCAACCCAAAAGATCACAAAGAATAAGTTTCTACGAATGTTCCTATCTCACCACGACTCAAGCGCTTATTCAGATTGTGCATTCAAGATCGATTGACAATTAAAACTCATAAGTAATTAATCGGCAACTAGATATGCATCAAGATTGATCATAAATTAACACATATAATTAAGCACCAAGAATCACAAATCAATGCCTGAAAGGTAAATGACAACGCAGAATCACAACACTTAGTATAGAATCATACAAACCCTAGGATTAGAATAAGAAATTAGCTAGACATAATAATTAAAATAAAATACGAATTAATCTTGGAAATAGAAATTATATAGATAAAACCCGTACTATGGCGACTGAAGAACAATCGTTGGGTTCGAATCAAAACCCAAGCGAAAACGGGAAATTCGAATTGCTCGACGAAATTGTTCTAAAGCGATAACAATGCGTAGAATTGATGTAGAATAATGGAAAAACTAATGCTAGATTAATCTAAAGCAAAGCTAAAGTAAAAATATATGAAAAACTAAATAAAACTAGAGGAAAAACGTGCTGGGAGAGATTGGCGGCGTGTTTTGGAATGAGAGACCCTTGCTCCATGCGACTGTTCTTCTATTTATAAGCCCTCGCAAAAAGCCCACGAAATCACCGAAAATGGCCCCAAAAAATCTCGTCCAGCGCCGGACGGGGTGAAGTGCCGGACGCGAACGTTCTCTAGAAAGGTCAGAGAGAGCAGCCCAGTGTCGGATGGAGTGGAGTACCGGATGCGAGTAGCTTCTGGAGTGAAAAGTGAGAGGTACCCACCACGGACGCGACGAAGCGCCGGACGAGGTCGCAGCACTGCATTTAACACGATCGAGAACGTGCACGGGAGAACGACGTAGCAGCTGGTGCTGGGGCGAGTCCAGCGCTGGAATGGCGCATGTGTGCGGGCGAGGCGATGCGGGTGAAGCACCGGCTGGATGCAGAGCGGGCCGGGAAAGTCGCCAGCCATTGGTGGTAACGCGCACCGGGGAGGGGAGAAAGAGGATGAATGTGCACTGTAGGATGGCGTTGGGGCGAGCTCAGTGCCGTGTGAGCGCCGGTTGGCTTGCAAACGCGCTGGGCGTGTTTGGCACGGACGGCGGCAGCGCCGATCGTGTTTATGCTGCGGCGCGACTTTTGCTTTCGCTCGCTCTTTCTCGTCCAAACTCCGAATTTTGATCCGTTTGTGCCTATAGACTCCTATCGAGATACTCTTTAACATTGTATACTTTTCACATCTATACTTGTCATATCCATTTCATCATCTTTGGTTACATCTTTGCCTTGTGCATCAATTATCACCTGAAAAGCCTACAAAACACCAAAGAGGAACCCAAGAGCAGAATCTTCCAAAAATAGCTAAAAGCATTAATATCGACTATATAAACGCACTTAAACCGATCTAAATCATCTTAATATAGCATTAATAAACGAGTAAAAAGTACGCTTATCGGTATGAGGTGGCTCCTGATAGGAAGTATAAGGTGGCTCCTGATAGGCACGAGGTGGTTCTCGATAGGATGGCATGGCCTCAGTCCTACCAAACTCGTGCACAGAATGTCGAGTGGCGCGCTCGCATGTCTCCGCCATCCGTCGGTCCTTCTCGAGAAGGTATGTCTACATCAGCTGATTGCCGTGCCTCATCAACTGATTGTCGTGCCACGAGATGAGTATGATGATCGGATGGAGAATAGGCCGGTGCACGTCGTGAGCTAACACAATGGACGACATCAATCAAATCCTTAAAACAACCCTTCAACCTCGTCGTCATCCGTACCTCAACCTCCTCAAGGTAAGCCTCAATAGCTCACCACCTCCGAGCATGCCTCTCTGATAGGTCCTCTAAGAACCGACGATCACTAGGTCGTAGGTAATCGCCGCCGAGGAAGAAGTCGGAGGATGGCCCCGCTTCGCTCTCCGTCGACGAGACGTGGACGGTGCCTCCGATCGGAGCCCTCAATACCATGTGCGCCAGGCCGTGACTCCTCAATAATATGTCGCCTCGCACCACGCCCCTGACGCCAACGTGAAGTACCCCGAGGCACGAGAATCCCCATATTGTCACCACCAAGGTTTAAATATACGTTTTAAGTACCGAGTATGTTTTCCAATAGCACAATGAGGCATAAGCCTCAAGGCGGTCCGAGGCGTAAAACTGAGGCGTAAATCACAAAACACATAAAAATTATAACTAATATAAAAGAACACATAAAAACATAACAAATATATTACAAGACATAAAAAAAACATAAGTTTATAATTAAATACTTATGAATCTTTTAAAATCTTAAACTCAAGTCCAATAATAATTCAACATAATCAAAAGTATAAGAAGCGAGACTATGTAGACAACTTCAACCTCGATTATGACAACTAAATACATAAGTAATTAAAATTACTGAAATGACTAAAATAATAAAGCCGAATCAGAATAAAGGCAAAACCGCAAAGAGTTTGAAATCGAGAGGGAGAAAGAGACCGCGAGAGAGAGCGAGAGAGAGAAGAGAGAAAGTGAAGAGCTGAAAAGCGAAAGGAGATAAGAGATATAGAGTGCAGGAGAAATTAGGTCTTAATTCAATCAATTAAGGCTATTTTTCTTAACCCATTAGAAATTATCAAAAATAATAAAAGCCCATGCAAAACATAATAAAATACAAAACCAAATTTAAAAATGAAATTTGATGATAAAGTGAGGCATCCGTCTCGCATCGCCTCGACCGCCGCCGCCTGGTGCGCCTCGGCCGGTTGAGGCCTCCTCTTAGACAACAGTGAGGCACTCACCGGCGATTTCCGACCGCCTCGACCGAGGCATGCCTCTAGCGAGCCTCACTAGCGCCTTTTTAAACCATGGTCACCACTAATGACTCGTGCTCGTGGGGGAAATTGTTCCACATCCTCAACGGATTTTGGGGCTCTATATACGCACACCAAACGCCTCGTCAGACGGAGTGATATCCAATAGTATGGCCATTTCTTCTTCCGTAGCCAGATGATCCGAATATGCCGATCGCTCTATATACAATTCAAATAAACAAGACTTAATCAAAATTAAAATAATAAATTATAACACAAATTTTAGGATATGTAAAAGTAGTACCTGAGATTCAAATAAAATCGATAAATCGTCGACTGAGAACTTGCTCTTGAATCTCCATCTCAAGCATCTAGGATAGGCAGACTAGTCTACATATTTCCCAACAGCCCCACCCAGACCAAGTATGACCTCGAGCGACCAAACAACCAATGTCCAAGCTGGTCCATAGAAATGGTATTTCTTCTTCGCTTGAATCTGATATAAGTAGTGGTGCATACACTGATACGAATATGCACCCCACGAAAATCTAGCGAATAAATCCAAATCATCCATCAATGCCCAGGCCCACGAGTCCACCAGCACTCTAGGATCTACAGATAATAGCATCCCATATAGCATAATAATATGCGCAGCATGGAGGTATAAACTACCATCCACATCATCTATATGCACGTTCCGATCACAAAAACGCGCTACTAAATCCCCAACAGATATATGGTCAGAACGACAGAAAGCTCTAAACACCCGAACACGTTGCAATCGGTGCTCTCTACTAAGATTGAACCAGTGACTAGTGCATAGTCATAAACAGTAAAACAAAGTCTCCGCCCGTTAATATGAAAGCATAGTAGATCATCATCTGTCCTAATCTGTCGGGAAATCACGTGGTGCAAAGCCATGATATTTTTTGCCCCAGGCTTCCATTTAAGTAAATGACCGATGCATCCACTAGTAAACCTATCCAGTAATTCTTCACCACCAATCTCCAATAATATAGTCTTAATGGTATCTAAATAATTAATCCTATAATATGTGCTAATTTGGACCACAATATTTATCATCTCGGGTCTCAAATAATCAACATCACCCTAACAATAAAAACAATAAAGTGTATAAATATCATAAAAATAAAACATATAATAATGACATAATTAAAAATCATACAAAACATATTTAATTATAAAAACAATAATTAGATAGCATAATAAAGCATAATAATACGTTTAGCTTAATTAGATAGCATAATAAATCATAATATACATTTTAGCATATTAAATACATAATAGCATATTAAAAACCATACGAATTATACAAGTATGCATAATTAACATATCATACACGTTTAGCATATTAAATCATAATATCGGCATTCTTTAATAATAATCATACACGTTTAACTAATCATACATGTTTAACTAAGTGCATGTTTAATAATAAAATAACTAACGGAAACTATATAATATGATAATCGCTAAAATAACTAACTGAAACTATATAACTAAAACTATATAACTGGAACCAAATCGCATATATTGCATGATATAAACTAAGAATAATGATTTTTTTACATATTATGCACATACATAATGCCCTTATATTTTAAATAGAATTAATCCAAATTTTGTAAACTGATATTTTAATTAATTATATTAAACGATGACATATATACCCTCTACATATTTTGAAGCATTTGTTTTTCGTTGCCTTCTTTATTCATGGATTTTTAGGAAACATATTCTAACTAATTGGCTTAAAATTTGCATATTTAACGTATTTGCATCAAAATCAGGATTAATTAATCCTTTTCTATTCACGTGTTTTTAGGATGAATTTTTTTGGCTATGTTTTTTGAACTTTTTTTAATTCTTTCATAGTGTATTTACGTGCATAGTTTTTTATACATCAGCTTTTTCAATTTTTAACTTCTTTTATTATTTATTGTTTTCGGAATATAAACTTTTATTAAATTTTGTTTTTGGGCAAACTTATATATATTTATTATTTACGCAGTATATTCTCATATATATATATATATATATATATATATTTGTTCAGAAAGAAAAACAAACATGTATACATTTTTCCTAAATTAACAAAAATGTGTATATATTTTTCCAAATTACTAAAAATTACCAAAAACCCAATATGTAAATTTATCATTACTAAATTTATCAGTACTCATAAACTAAATCGCATGATAAACGATAATATAACTGAAATTGAAACTATATAACTGAAACTAAATCGCATGATAAACGCATGATAAACGACGCTTAATAATTGCTTAAAGAACCGATCGGTTGGTTTAAGGAATCCGACCGGTCGGTTCGATCGATTCCTTAAACACCGATCGGATTTCGGCGAGAGGGAGAGAGCGACGTACCTGAGAAGCCATGGTGCGAGATTTCCGACGAGAGAGCGCTGCTGTATGTGACGCCGAGAGGAAGAGCGCGATCCGAGAGGGAGAGAGCAAGCTATCCGAGAGGGAGAGAGCGAGCAACCCGAGAGAGAGAGAGTGAAATCCGAGAGGAAGAGTGCGATCGGAGATGTAGAGAGTGAAATCCGAGAGGGAGAGAGTGAAAAATCCGAGAGGGATAGAGCTATCCGAGTGAAGAGAAGAGTCTGAAATATAATGGGGAAAGAATCCAATCGATCCGATCGATAGTGAAGAATCTGATCGAATCCGATTACCGATCGGATTCCACGCTCGATCAAGATTCCGAGCAACGAGAATTTATTCAGCTTTTTCAGCTGTAAGTCAACTCCTTCCTCAGCTTTTAATCATTCACGATCAGACAATGTTTTTTTCAAGGGGTATTTGTGGTATCCCTTTCTGATTTCGTATGTTTTTATAACATTTGGGTATATGCCCATATCCTTTATGAGATTTGTGTAGTTTTCCCTATTGACATAATATATATATGGCATTGTGCTTTTCGCATAGATCAGAAGACACTTTTTATATTACTAAACGTATGGACTCAAAATGTTATCTTACATTGAAGTAAAATAAAAATTATAAATCTTCACGAATTACGACTGAAAATATAGATCTACGGTAATTAAATCAGATTTAGCATAATAGGTGGATTTGGCGATCTCCCATCTTTTCTGAAAGTGACACCCAAGTTCTATCTTCAAGAAAGATACCCTGCTAACGAATATTATATTGCTAAAATATTAAAAACAAATACATCACATCCGTTTTTCTATGTTTCAGAATTTTAAATTAATTAATATTGGAGTAAAGAGTAAAAACAAGTACATCACATCCGTTTTTCTATGATTATTCGAGAGCTTTTGATTAACATTAATTAATTAATATTGGAGTAAAGGGTACATATTTTTTAGTATAGAAATATAGAAATGAAAGTATAGAAAATATGATTTCAAAATCAGAATAGCAAAATAGAATAAATACAATAGAAGATTTTGTGTGATGTTGACTAACTGAGCAAATGCATAGCCCGTATGGATCGAAATCTTTTATTTTTTTTCGTAGAAGTTTATTTCATATCTTGAGTTATAATATTATAATTTATATATAACAGGGTGATTAAGGGTGATCTATTGCACCTTGACTAATTTATAGAATTTCCAAGTCAAATACTTACACGTAACTTGCACTTTCTAAAATAATAGTTTCTTCAAGAAATGAGTACAAATCGTGCTTGGATGTATAGGCGGTTTCAACCTGATAGAACTTTCGATCCCGAATTTCTTAGCAGACTTAATGAATTCATAGATTTTGCAATGACCCAGACAATGTTATTGGATTGGGACAAAGTTAAGTGTCCGTGCAGAAGATATGATAAAATGTATTATCATGTAAAAGATATTGTTCAATATCACATTGCAAAAAATGGATTCGTGCGAGGTTACAAGCTTTGGAGGTTTCATGGGAAAATTGAAATACCAACGGAAAATTATCATAATTTAGAAGATGTTCAGTACGAATAAAGTAGCTACCATACTATAGTGGCCGACGTTGCTGCCTCTCAGAGAAATTTTCAAGACTTTGAAGAGTTGCCTAATCCGGAAGCACAACAACTGTATGATATGTTGGATGTTGCGGACAAGGAGTTGTGGCCAGGTTGCAATTCTCATTCACAGTTTTCACTTGTGGCTCGTCTATTGTCCTTGAAGACTGAGGTTAACATGTCTGAGAGAAATTTTGATCAATGGACTGAATTGATCAAGGAAATTGTGCTAGAAAATAACTTGGTTCCTAGTAACTTCTACAATACGAAGAAGTTATTACGTGGCATGGGGCTTCCGTAGACAAGATTGATTGTTGCCCTAATAATTGCATGATTTATTAGCTCGAGGATTGTGAATTGGTTTGATGTAAATTCTGTAGTACTCCTCGTTACAAAGAAAATAATCGAGGATCGGTGGAAAAACACTGATAGCAGCAAAGAAGATGTACTATTTTTCTCTGACTCGTCGACTACAAAGATTGTATGCATCCAAAGCTACATCAGCAGACGTGCATTGACATGTTTCGTCAGTAGATGATGGAGTTATGCGTCATCCTGCAAACTCCCCTGCATGGAAACACTTAAATGAAATTTTTCCTATTTTGTCAAGAGGTTCAAATGTTAGATTAGTGGTTATCCACGGATGGTTTTCAACTTTTGGTCACCGGGCAACAATATTCTTCGTGGTCGATCATCGTTACACCATACAACCGCCACCTTGGATGTGTATGAAGGAACAATATATGTTCCTTACAATCCTAGTCCACGGCCCACGGAATCCAAAGGAGAAATTAGATGTATTTTTGCAGCCGCTAATATCTGAACTGATAGAGTTGTGGAATATAGGTGTCCTTACATACGATGTGTCGGTGAAGTAAAATTTTCAGATGCGAGTAGCATTGATGTGGACAATTAGCGATTTTCCTACCTACTCCATGTTGTCTGGGTGGAGTACCGTCGGAAGACTTGCATGTCCGCATTGCATGAATGAAACTGAAGCTTTCACCCTAGCACATAGTGGAAAACAATCATGGTTTGATAACCATCGAAAGTTTTTACCTGAGGACCATCCATTTCGAAGAAATAGAAAAAAATTTCTCAAAAATAAGATTATTACAGCAGAACCTCCACTGGTAAGATCAGGCAAAGATGTATTGGCTGAAATAGAGAGATGATGAAATTATTAAAGGTTATTGAAGAGAATAGTGATACAATTAATAAGGTTGTTGCTCGTCGTTTTGGCATTGGGTGGAAAAAACGTAGTATATTTTGGGATTTGCCTTACTGGCCACACCTTTTAGTTTGTCACAACTTGGATGTCATGCACGTTGAGAAGAATGTGTTTGATAATGTGTTCAATACAGTGTTGAATGTACCAGGGAAGACAAAAGATACGACCAAATCTAGGGATGAGCTAAACATGCATCACATGTGCCATCTTTGAAAAAGAATGATGTCACAAACAAGTATCCAAAAGCTTGCTACACACTTGACACAAATGAGAAGAAAGTCTTGTTTGAATGGGTGAAAACCCTACGATTTTCGTATTGTTATGTATCAAATATGGGAAGATGTGTCGACATGAGTAAACTTAAGATGTTTGGGATGAAAAGTCACGACTGTCATGTGTTCATGCAACGGATTCTACCTGTTGCTTTTTGTGAATTACTTCCATTAAATATGTGGAAGGCAGTCACAGAGCTGAGTTTATTTTTCAAAGACTTAACCTCTCGGAATATACAAAGTGAGGACATGTGCAGACTCAATGACAATATCCCTATCACTTTATGCAGGCTTGAGCGCATCTTTCCACCCAGCTTTTTTGATTCAATGGAGCAACTTCCAGTTCATTTAGCTGACGAAGCTCGCCTTGCAGGACCTGTTCAATATCGATGGATGTACTCATTTGTAAGGTAATTGAAGATAACAAAGTTTCCCCTATATCTTATAAAATTGGTATGTAAACTAACTCCATTCATGAATAGGTACCTACGAAAGTTGAAAAATAATGTAAGAAACAAGGCTAGAGTGAAAGGTTCTATTTGTAATGCTTACTTAGTGGAAGAAGCATCTACTTTTTGATCATATTACTTTGAGGAACATGTGAGCACAATACATACGAATGTGCCTCGTAACTTTGATGGTGTAGATACTGTTAGATTTGACGAACATCCAAATAGACTATCAGTATTCAAACAAAAAGGACATTATTTAGGAAAAATATCGAAGAGATACTTGGATGATAAAGAGATCATGCAGCTCACACATATGTTCAACTCAACTGTGTAGAAGTTACAAAGACATATCTTAAGTATGTACTATTACTAAATTATACCATTTATTTATATATAGATTATTATATGTAACGTATATACTGTGTTTAAGGTTGTTTGTGGATCAGTTGCACGCGTAATCTATCTCAGAGCAAGAAATTGACAATCAGATGGAAGCACAATTTGCATCATGGTTCCGTTTACTAGTGAGATTATCCAGTCTCTATATAGTAATACTACAATCATGGTTTAAAAATAAAGTCTTATTTCCGTATTATTTTACTATTACAGGTCTTAAATCCAACAAGCAATGTTGAGAATCAATTTTTGATTAGTCTTGCAAAAGGTCCATTAACATTAGTCACGACATACACAAGATACTATGTGAATGGATATAAATTTCATACGATGTCTCATGGTAATCTCGATCCACTATGAACAGTGGTGTTTGCATAAAAGATGATTGTTATGGTTCGATGATAATGGTGAACTCGATTATTATGGACGTTTGTTGAGGTGTGTGAGCTAGAGTATCACACTACCTAAAAAATGATTACATTATTCAGTGTGAATGGTTTGATCCATCTACGCCCTGGGACTTCAAGGCATCCTCAATTCAAATTGGTTTCTATAAATCATATGCGTCGGTATAATAAGTACGAATCATTCGTACTACCTGACCAAGCCATTCAAGTATATTATTGTACTTATCCGAGTATGAATCTGTCTAAGAAGGATTGGTGGGAAGTTTGTAAGATAAAAGCTAGATCTAAAATTGAAGTCTCATTTCAAACATTAACATCTGAAATACCATCAGACCAACCATATCAGGAAGATGACTTAATCATCTCAACTAATCTAGATATAGACGATGACGACACAATAATACATCCTGGTGGTGGCTTGATAGACATAGATGAAAATAATAGTGAAGAAGAGGAAGATACATACTTGACGAGTGAGGAAGATAACAATGATGATGGATATGACGACGATAATGATTAATATAAGATTTATATGAATCAGTTTGATAGAAAAATATTTTGATAGTAAATTGTTTTAATATGAGATATGAATTGTTTTCTTATTCAATTGATCTATTTTGCTAGATGCTTAGGGGTCAGAGTAGAGGACGTAGGTCTTTTGGTGCTAGAGGACGTGGGTTCTCATCGCCTTTATCATCGGCATCAGAGGCGGGTATCAATGCCTCTGTGGATCGCATGCGATTGGAGGAGAATCCTACCGATTCGCCCAGCCTCCGCCTTCACTTTTCGAGATCGTGTTCGTCGCAGTGAACACGTGATGACTAGGCTTGCGATCGATGATATGGGGTATTTGTTATACTTTCAATTACAATATGTGATTTTTTTGTTGAACTAATGATATTTATGTTTTATGCAGTAACTTAGTTCCATATAATGTGGTTCCTGGTGCCTGCACTCGTATATTCAAGCTGGTCAGAAACCCAATGGGTTTTATTTGGAGACTGACACCACAGTTCGTGAAGAATGATTATTTATATGAGTTCAAGGTAACAATAAATTTCAAAGTATAATTATATATAAGTATAACAAATTATAGTCATAATTTGTTATTGAATTTTTTTGCTTTTCACTTGAAACAGAAACGTTTCTGTTGGGATGAGGCAATCGCAGATGAGGTAATATATGACCTTTGGCAACCTAATGTAACACACGTATACTACTACTTTGACATACATATATTGCTAAATACATTAATACAAATACAACTTAGGTGGTAGCTGGTACGCATGAATAAAACTAGATAAGGATGAAATGGACTTTGAAATGAAATAGTGATAGGAATAAAATGAAATAAACATGTGATTCCTATGACGGATATGTATATGAAATGAACGAATATGAATGAAATAAAATAAATGGAATAACTATTATTATTATTATTATTATTATTAGTATTATTATTATTATTATTATTAAATTTCACGATTGTAGTTGTCGATGCTACGACGGTCTCGTAGAGTCGTGGATGAGCTTGCGATATCGTTGATGGAAGAAGTGTTAGGTGAAATTTTATTTTATTTAATTACAACAATGTCATTAGAAGGTGAGATGGAAAAAAAATCCACATCAATTAACCTATACTCCACCTAAGAATTAGGCTAGGTGATTCATCATCCAGACAATGGATTCTTTGATGCAAGTTTAAAAAAACATAAATTGAAGACATTTTTTGAAAACTGTTCAAAGTTGGGTACATAAAACATGATTAACAAAAAAAATATTATTAAATGTAATTAATGTTGCCATGTACTTAATTAAACTTGACTAAATTCCTAGCGTAAATTAATTCTTGAATTGGTCACAGCCTCAATCTTTAGTTATTTTGTGTTCCGTTAATTATGGCCTTCAAAGTTTTTTAATGAGCACTTTATAGTTTAAATGCTAGTATATATATATAATAGGAATAGCAACAAGATGTAAATTGACTTTCAAAAAAAAAAAAAAACTAATAATAATAATAGTCGTTTTCCAGATTTGAAGTTTTTTCGTAAGTATAATGTACCATAAATGTCAAATCATATATATAATAGAGAAGTGGATATTGTTGCAATATTATATTTGCATATTTATTTGAAAGAAACTAAAGAATTGAAAGCTATAATAGATTAATAGAGAACAAAGAATAATAGAAAGAGCCAATAAGTTATACAAAAAAAAAAGAGTGATTGATATGGATCTTTTATATCCTAAAACTTACAAAAGACTAATTATAAGTTGAATAATAAAAATAGAGAGCGAAAAAAATATACTTGACTTGTAAATTTGATAATTTGGGTCATAATGCATGAGGCATAGTTTTGGTAATATTTTATGGTGTAATTTGTGTTTGAAACATTTTGTATGTGTTTTTGTGTTTAATTTGTTATAACCTCTGTCGAAATGATTCAGTTTTGGTTAGCTAATGTAACACACGTATACTACTACCTTGACATACATATATTGCTAAACACACTAATACAAATACACCTTAGGTGGCGGCTGATACGTAAGAATGAAATTAGATAAGAATAAAATGGACTTTGAAATGGAATAGTGATAAGAATGAAATGAAATAAACATGTGATTCATATGACAGATATGAATAAGGAATGAACGAATATGAATGAAATAAAATAAATGAAATAACCATTATTATTAGTATTATTAGTTTTGTTACTGTTGTTGTTATTATTATTATTAGTTTTGTAATTGTCATTTTTTATTATTATTATTATTATTATTATTATTATTATTATTATTATTATTATTATTATTATTATTAATTAATATAAATATAAATATTATAATTTATTGTTATTAATTATTATTATTATTTATTTATTATGTTAATAATATTTATCAATATATAATTACTATTAATTTAAAATTATTTATTATCATTATTATTATTTATTGCTAATATTATTCATTTCATAAGAAAAAATAAAAAGAATTAATTTTATTATTTTAAAAAAATGGTTAAACCCCATTTTAATGTGAATATTTAATACTATATTGGAGGGGTGAAATGACTAATCTCATATTTATGAGAATAAATATTACTTTGAGAATGATGATTCCGATCGTAAAAATCTTACCAGCCATATGATTGGGCATTGACACAAGAATTATCATTACATTTCTACATATCAGCCACTACTTTAGACAAATATATATAGTGCTATACAGAAAATAAATATTTTACTAATTTAACACATATAGTACTGTACATTTCACGCAAAATAAAATGTATGGATAAACATGATGAAAAAATTTAAAGTATAAAAAAAGTTAGGCCGGATATGTATGTGTGCGAACTCTTTAACCATGCTATATGCTTTTGAATATATTAAATATAAAAATAAGTTAGGCCGGATACATGCTTGAAATTTATAATAACCATTATTTCGGACTTTATTTATTTATCTTCAAAAGATGGCGCAATTGCTTTCCCACGTGAACATCCGTGGCGCAAATGGGAAATATATCGACTTTTTATTGAAACTAGTATATAATCCGAATCCGATGATAAATTATTTTTCGTTACATCTATATTTGATATGTATAATGGTATAGGTTATTTTTTTGTTGAGTTTTGATTGAAAATCATTTTATATTATTACTTTTAAGTAGAAATTTAAATTCATTTTGACTAAGATATGAGTTGATGACCGTTGTGGAGTATAGTGATGAAGGAAATGATAATGCTATAATTAGGGTTGTGCACCGGTCGATTTCGATTAAAAACAGAACCGAATCGATTAATCGATTTTTTTTAAATCAAATCGAACCGAACCGATAATAGACCAACCGATACCGACTGAAACCAAATTATTTTGGTTCGGTCGGTTTCGGTCTACCCGACATTGCGACTCCTTTACGAAATGTCAAGTACCAATACAACAAACACATCAACATGTTGTATTCCATTATTGTCTCAATAAGCATTAACTACTAAATATTGAAACTACCATACGATGCAGATATAAGAGATCTCCATCTCTTCTCTTGAGTGTTTAAAGAATATAAAAAACGATAGGGATGCAAATTTGTTTTAGCTGTGCAATGCAAGACTGAAATCAGATGACAAAGAAGTTCATCACCATCGTTGTTAGAAAGACTCAAGCTGATGGAGTTTGGCCGTTGTTGAAGAGCAATGCAAAGCAGCCGAAGAAAAAAGAGAGATAGAGAGAGAGGAAAAATGGGTGGAATGGAGGTTCATTCTTGTGCAGAGGTGTAAGAGAGAGAGAGAGAGAGAATGGGTAGGGATGGGGGTATTCATTCTTGGTGTAGAGATGAGTTGGGTGAAAGTTTCAAAAAAATTAAAATATACAGCGTAGGAGCATAGTAGGTCTAGTATGTCGGATGGGGAGCTTCGCAAGTTTCAATGACAAAAAATAAATGTCATAAATTGTAGAGTGAATTGTGAGGGTCGAGGAGTGTACTAGCAAGTAGGAGAGTGTTTTAAGTAGTATATTAATTATATCAAATATACAAAATACTACTAGAAATTCGGTCAGTTCGGTTTTAATCGATTTTTTCTTATAAAAATCGAGCCGATCGAACATAAATTTTGGTTTTCTATTTTTTATCCGAATCGAAACCAAATTTATTATATAACCGAACCGAATCGATCGAAAACCAACGGTTCGATTACGATTCGATTTTGCTCACCCCTAACTATGATTTAGCCATCTGAATCTGTCTAAAATATATATGTACCCAACTTTCACTGCGTTGCCCATGAAGATCGTAATCTCGCCTTCACTCAGCTGTCTTGTCCGTAGGAACTAGGGCTCACACTAATCGAATACTACCAAGCTCGAGCTCGAGCTCGCTTAAATTTTATTCGCCCGAGTTTGGCTCGAGTTCGAATTCGAGCTTTAAATTGAGCTCGAGCTCGGTTAGTTATAAAATTTTTGAGCTCACGAGCACCTCGAATTTGATTCGATAACTACTCGTTATGAGATATATTCGAACTCGAGCTCGAATTCTGCTCGTGTTCGACGAGCTCGAATTCGATTTGATATTGTGTTATTCGAGCTCGGCTCCGCTTAAAACACTATTTTAGCATAAGTCATTCCATGATTTCATTAATTCAAATGATGCATAATCTACTAATCAACTACAATCAAAAAAAAATTGCAATAGGAAGTTTAACAAGATTCATTACCAAATGACATTTTCATAACTAGCATAAGAAAAAAAAGAATCTAATCTAGCTAGTTTTAGATGAGATTCATATTAAAAAAAGATGTATGATTCTAGCTAGTCTTGGATATAGATTATGCTATATATAAAATTAATATACTATTTAATATCATTCGAATACATCTACTTACTTAATTATTATTATTATATTTATCTCATAGTAAATTAATTCTATAAGTTAGAAGTTATTTATTTTAGAATTATAATTATAGAGATATAAATATAACTATATAACTCATACTTGTATATTTATACATTATAATTATCTATATTGATATTTTTGTTCATAAGATAACTTAATCATGTTATTTTTTTGTTTTCCAACTCAATATTTCATTTTATTAATTAATTGTTAATTAATGATTTTATTTTATAATACACATGAAAATATATTTATTAAGATATGATTAAAATAATAAAAACCCATATATAATTGTCAAAAGTTTAAAGTATATGTGAAACATAAGTATTTGGGTATTATGAACTAATAATATAGACTATATAATATATAAATTGAATTTACTATTCAAGAGTATTATATTATATTTACTTTTCAAAATCTACTTATGAGTTATAAATTATAATTGTTTTATCTCATAGTTACTTAGTTATATAATAATTATATTAAAATTATGAATTAATATTATATTTATCTCATAGTCAATTAGGTATGTAAGTTATTTGTAATTTATTTTTAGAATTATAATTATGGAGATATAACTATAAGTCTATAACTATGTAAATCATGTATACTTGTATACTTATACATTATAATTACCTAAATTAATATTGTTGTTCACAAGGTAACTTAATAAATCATGTTATTATTTTTTAGGTTTCCAAATCGGTATCTCATTATATTAGCTAGTTATTCATTTAATGATTTTGTTATATAATACACATTAAATATTTATTAAGGTTTGATTAAAATAAAAATACATATATAATAAATAAACTGAATATACTATTCAATATCATTCAATTACATTTATTTTTCAAAAATATTATACGAGTATAAATATGATAATTAGTTATATAAATTAGATGAAATTTATCTAAAATATATATTTTATAATTTATTATTTATTTTATTTATTTAAATATATAAATAATTTATTATTAGTACTTCATCTATATGCTTATTTATTGCTAAATAATATAATTAACATATATTTTATAATTTATTATGTATTTTAATTATTTAAATATATATAAATAATTTATTATTTTATACATTCAGAACATGTTCGAATCAAGGTTCGCGAACATGTTCGAATAACTCGTTTGAGTCGAGCCAAGCATGTTCGCGAGCCTACGAGCCGAACATCTCTAAGCTCGAGTTCGACTCGATAAACTTATCAAGCTCGATTCAAGGCTCGAGTTTGACTCGTTTACAAAATGATTGAATTTCAAACGAGCTTTTTTCAAGCCGAGCTCTGAGTAGCTCACGAACGGTTTGGTTTGGTTTGTTTACAGCCCTAGCAGGAACCCTTTTAAGGTGTAACAAACATGGTCAGTCACACCTGTATCTACTACCCACGAATGAGTAGAAAAAGTCACCAAACATGTTTTCGTTCCAAGAGCTAATGACGTACCTTTAGCCTTGAGCATAAGGAACTTAGCTTTCCAATATCTAATCTTACCACACTTGAAGCACTTGTCTTTCTCCTTTAACTTTTTCAAACCGTTGGTAGAGCCATTTGCATTACTCCTACTGCTTTCTTTAGCCTTAGCATCTCATGAATCCCACTTTCTCTTTTCATCTTTTAATGAAACAATTGTATTTCTTGAGGTACGTACTAAAGACTGTGCATATTTGCTCATCTTACATTCATCCGTTATTAAATTCTTTTGCAATGAATCTAGAGTATGACTCTTATCATTTAGGATCATGCCATCCCAGAAGTCATCAAAAGAATTGGACAAAGTATTGAGGATAATATCGAACTTGACTTCGTTATCAATATATCCTCCAACCAATTCGATCTCTCAAAAGAGATTGATCATTTACTCTACATGGTCATGCATTGAACTACCTTCTGTCATAGAACTTGACAATATTAGCTTTGTCAAGTTATAACTAGCAATTCGGTCCGACTTCCCAAATAATTTCTTAAGATCTAGCCTGATACTGGCTGGATCCTCCATCTCTTAATGCTGGAGTTGCAAGTGCTCATACATTATAACCAAAAGAAGGCACTTTGCCATTCTACTAGATTTATGCCGCTCCTTGCACTCCTTATTGGTAGATGAATCATATAGGGATGTTGGACGAGGTGTAGCGAGTACAAATAAATTTTCTCCAGCAGTAAGAACGATCTCAATATTTCGTTTCCACTCGATCGAAACGGATAAGAGATTTTGTGCGAGCATATTGATAATCAGAGTAAGAGACATATATGAAAAATAAAGAAAACGCATAAGCATACGATCGCATAGAATTCCTAATAACAACATTATAAATTTTTGACAAAGTAATATTGGTTGAAACCTCTAATTGCCCAAGGAATCCCATATGCAAGCCACGCGTGTGAACGTTTACATATGAACCCCCTCGACCTGATTAAAATGAACCGTTTAGTCGTTTAATTTCGTTCCATGTCAACTTAACTTTATGACAAATGAAATAATAATTGGACTTTAACTAGACCACATCACTATCACAAGAAGAGACTTCGCGGAAAGTTTTACTTGAGGTAATGCCTAAGTAATGACCATAATTTTGATAGCTGAGACCGAATTCTTAGAATTGGCATACTCACTCGGATCATACCACTTCTAATTCAATTTCGTTTGTTATCTCATTTTACATCTATCTCTAGAGAACTTATAAAAATCGCACATGCAAGCAACGTGTGTGGACGTTTACACATTAAACTCCCACTTCTCAATAAATTAAAATATTTTATTTAGAAATCTCATATAACAAAATTATGATAAACAGTGTAAGCAAGCCACGCATATGGACGTTTACTTACAGTGCATATCACTTTGTTTAGAGATCAAAATGGGGAGGTCTTGACGTATTTAATTTTAAAATTAAAACATCAGGTTTCTCGCTTAGTCTTTTTATTTCAAAAAGTTTGTCCATGCAGATCACGTAATCCTAACATGCTCCTACATCCACGAAGTGATTGCTCAGTCAATCTACTGATTGGGATTTGATCTTGATATGGGTAACAGAGTTAACATTATTGTATCCCACCAAACTTGACGTTCCTCCTATGCTTACGGGTGTTAGGAAACATCTGACTGCTTACCGGTGCAGTAGACATAAACCTCTTGCTTACAGGTGCAAGATAACCAAGCTTTCAACAACTAACACTTCATTTCCTAATTGCCCAAACTTCTACTTTAAACTAGATATTTTTAGTAGATGATTTTCCAACTAAAAGATGAGTTGTCATTTGTGACAAACTCAATATGTATAGGCTTGAGATATACAAAGTAGTATCCTAGACTTAAGGAAGCGTATACTGAAACCTTGAGCTGATAGATATATTTGAGCTCTTAAGGTTTGTTGATAACACTGTAAAATTCATTCTTCGAAATCGTTCGTAAGCTTGAGCTTTGAATGCTTTAGATAATTCGAATGGGCAGCGTTTTGGTTATCTTAAAATGTTGGATTCTATACGTATTTATAGAGGAGACGATGAATAGTGCCATTGCAGGGAGCACCAATCACATCCATTCTATTTGTCATTTGAATTCTTCCCGTTTGAATCGTCAGACATCATTGTCGAGTCAATCGCGATAATCGTAGCTCGCAACTCGAATAGTGGTTATGGCATGTCAAGATCTTCTGCTGATACGCTACGATACATGACGAGTCAAACACTCAAGGCTTAAATGTCTTTTTGATTTTCCAATTTAGTTGACTCCTTATTTCTTCAATAAGTTAAGTTCAGATTGGGTTAGTCGAGATTGTCTGCCTTTATCGAGAGGTCGCACTCTCATCTTTTGTCAGTTTGGAAACCTGAGTCAGTATGACGCTTTCAGCTTTGATATAAAAATAGTCAACTTTGACTTTTCATCAGCAAGCTTTGACTTGGTAACTCCAGTTTTGACTACTTGTCACTAGCTTTAACTATTGATCAACAACTTTAGCTTTCAGTCGCTATCTTTGACTTCCTGTTTAGGCTGTCAGTTGTTGGTATGAAACTTAGTCATATCTCTGACTTCTTTGCTTTAAGCAGCGCCGAATCTTCAGTCTCCAGTCTTCCGATGCCAATCTTCGACTTCACTTTTTAGTAGATATGTTCATCAATATCGCTATATTGCAGTCTTACGACTTCAGTTGGCCTAACTTCAGTCTTCAGAACGTGATCTTCAGTCAGTGCTCTCTTAGTTGCGCTGGTACTAATACTCATATCAGTACGGATGGCTTCAGACTTGCTCAACTCCTTTAGTCTTGGGCCTACCAAACTGGAAGTTCTTCTGCTGGAACTTGTAACCAAAAATGCTAACTCCTAATATGCAAGCAACATTAGTTAGATCAGCAGGAAAATCATATGAAAGTTTTGAGATCTAATCAAAGCACAAAGTTATGATAGAATTTTTCCAACAGATTCAAATGGTGTTTTCTTCATATACGGTTACAACAAGATTGGTAAAATATTTGTTTAGAGAACATTATATGTTGCAAGAAGGTCAAATAATGCTACATTGTATTGAACGTAGCCTCAAACGGCATGGCATCTTTGTTATTGTCGGGTGAGAGGATTGTTCATTACAAGTTTGCTATTCCAATCAATCCAAATGAGAATTTAATTTTCAACATCAAATAAAGAACTTCACTGACTGAACTACTTATTAGATGCAAGCTCATAATATGTGATGATGCACTAATGATGTATAAATTTTATCTGAAGCTCTACACATAACTTTGAAAGATATAGTGTAGTTACAAATATTGTCCGTCATACTCAAAGAAAGCATGCAAGAAGTAGTGGATACATTTCTTCTTATATTTGAAATGATATGCGAGTTCTAAAACCGAAAAAAATTATGAGGCTGTACAACATGAATTTTTAACATGAAGCAACGGAATCACATAATTTGTCTGATTGGGAAGCAACAGTGAGAGGCAATATGTTTGGTTGAGCCAATGATGAACATGTAAACATTGACGTACCATATGATATTCATTTAAAATTCTTCGGGGATCCAATTGCAGCAATAGTTAAGGTAACATATCCATCGTCGATGGCCATTGCAGATGATTGATCTTATCTTCAAGACAAAGAAATATTGGCCCCAACACTTAATGTAGTTGATTTGGTTAATCAGTGCATGATTTCTATTAATACCTATAAGAGCAGAGAATACTTAAGTTCTGACAATCATGTAGTTTTGGATATGATGCTCGATGTTTTCGAACGATGTCCACACACCTGAATTTTTGAATAGTTTAAAACTGTGAATTATCAAACCATGAGCTTAATCTAAAGGTTCATACCCCGTTTATGCTGCTAAGAAATATTGACAATTCTCTTAGGTTGTGCGACAACACACGTTTGTGGTTACAAGACTTGAAAACCATATTTTTGAGGCTAAGATTTTGACTAGAGATAATTCTACCAAAAGATGTCCATTTTGAGATTTTCACTAACTTCATCAGATCCGACCTTTCCTTTCATGTTTAACGACGATAATTCCTTCTTATTGTTTTGTATGCAATGACGATCAACAAAATTCAAGGACAAACACTATCATACATTGAACTTTTTCTTGAGAAACCAGTTTTCAAAAGTACGAAGGCGTAGTGATCTCAAAATCATGCTATGCGATAAAGATGATTACCACAATGCATATACTACGTACGTTGTGTATAAGGATATTTTTCAAAAGTACGAAAGCGTAGTGGTCTCAAATCATGCTATGCGATAAAGATGATTACCACAATGCATATACTACGAACGTTGTGTATAAAGAAGTGTTTCAAAATTTATAGATTTAGGTATTCGTTTTCAAGTTTAAATTTGTTTGGATTAATAATTTGATTTTATTATAATTATTATTTATTTATTATCAATATATGACAAGCTCTGATACATTGTCAATAATATTATACTAATAAAACGAGGTACAATAAAAAGATTTCATTATCCAATTCTTAAATAAAAATATCATCATATATTTTAAATGAATACCAAATACCCGTACGATATAAGTCTATATGTATAATTATAAATTATATAAATTTATTATTAATAATGAATATTAAAAAAAAATTGAACTATAGATACCCCGTACGATATCGCACGGGTGAGTTACTTGTATATAGAAAAGATTGTTACGTGTGGTGGTAATCAAACTTGATTTCCACGCTCCAAGATATGCAAAACTAAATAATTAAGTTCGATTGGCGGCATTAACAGTTCGATTGGAGTATAGTAATTTGAAATTTTAGTAAAACAATTGCAAGAATACTTATATTAGTGTGTTGGACTAAAACTACATGAGTGTTGCTAAATGTATTAATTTGACTAGGTCAAATGCATTAATTTGTAATAGTTCAATATAAAAAAGACAACAACTGCCCATGATAACCCATTTTAGCTTTGTTAGGGACTGCTACCGCCATCACTCCGTCCAATTAGTATGATATTGTCCGCTTTGGGCCAAAAGCCCGCACGGATTTGTTTTTGGGCTCAACAACCCTCAAAAGGCCTCATACTAATTGGTGGTGGGTTCCTTAATATATAGAAGGCAAATTCTCTTCTATCTTCCGATGTGGGATGGGTTTGCCACACCCAACAATCCTCCCCTCAAACCAAGGACCACATCATTGTCCTCCTCGAACGATAATCCGACATCTTGCACCGCTACCACCACGGACTCGCCCGACCACTCTTGCGGAAGACTTTCACACAAGGAACTACCGATTCAATCGTGAGTTCACGGGGTACTCCTCCACATCGGAACGCAGCCTCGTCCCGCCCACGTATTGGGCCCAACCGAACCGTCGGCTCTGATACCACTGTTAGGGACTGCTACCGCCACCACTCCGTCCAATTAGTATGATATTGTCCGCTTTGGGCCAAAAGCCCGCACGGATTTGTTTTTGTGCTCAACAACCCTCAAAAGGCCTCATACTAATTGGTGGTGGGTTCCTTAATATATAGAAGGCAAATTCTCTTCTATCTTCCGATGTGGGATGGGTTTGCCACACCCAACAAGCTTCAAAATTATCCTCTCTCTTTTCTTTTTCATATCCAATTCATAATTTTAGTCCAATAAATACATATACAAAGGGAATAAGAAATTCAATAAATACTTACAAAATTCCATATCCAATGAATATGTGTACTCACAGCGCACACCATGTATTGAAGTTATATATATATATATATATAGAGAGAGAGAGAGAGAGTTTGATTCAAATAAGAACCATTCTTATCCTAAAAACTAAGAACCAAATGAATTCGTTATGAAAGTTGATGAATCCGTCGAGAAAGTTAATGAATTCAGAAATTTTCACCCGGGTTCGAATCCCATGAGGGACGAAAATTCTATTTTTGGATTCATTAATTTTCCCAATGGATTCATTAACTTTCACTTTGAATTCACACTGTTTGGTTCTCACGTTCTCACAATAAAATGAGTTCTCACGTTAACCCTCCCTATATATATATATATATATATATATATATATATATATATAACTCTATATAGGGAGGTTAACGAAAACTATTTTTATGTGCGAACGTGAGAATGAATATGCTATGAAAGTAATGATATCGCAAAGTTAATGAATAAAAAATAGAATTTTCGCCTCATGGGATTCGAACCTCGTGAAAATTCAATTTTGGATTCATTAACTTTCGCAGTATTCATTAACTTTCATAGCATATTCATTTTGTTTTCGTAGTTCTTAGTTCTCACGTTAAAATTGGTTCTTATTTGAACCAAACTCTATATATATATATATATATATATATATATACCGTGGCACATACATTCTAGAGATTTCTGGTAAAAATTTCATAAGGAAATTAGTTCATATGATCTGCCAAAAATGGCACTTCATAGGAGCCCAACCTACAACTGATAAAGCTCATAGTTGGAATGTTATCTGAACTGACGTTTGTGCAGAAGTGGTGGATGAAAGGTTACTCGATTTGAATTAAAAAAATATTTTTGGAAGTTAAGCACACATCATCATTTAATCATATTAAGAGATAACTAACTAATTGATTCGGCCAGTTTTGAAAAGAAGCAAACAAAAAAGAACAAAAAGATAAAAACCACAAAATTTTAATGTGGCTCGGTGTAAAATGCTCCTACGTCCACGAACTTGTCGAGCAAGTGAATTCCTTAACCTCCAGGAACTCTTTGTTTTAGATTTTCAAGGGAAGTGATTATAGATCCCACACAACTTGAGATTTATAAACCTTGGGTTATTTAGCCAAGACCAATCTCTTTACTTCTTCGCACTTTCAGCTAGCAACACTTAACCACGTACTCGCACTTACACATCAACTTCCTTACAACTTTCTTGGAGAGTTGGTTGTCACTGTTTTTCCAATTAAAGAGTGATCATTTACAATGAGCACAATGTAAAGAATATGAATCAATCGATCTACGCTTTGGGATATTTTATAAAGTTCTACCTAGGACATAGTGGAAAAGTGGTATAAAAGGTAGGAATAGCTAGAAGAACACCGATAAATATTATCCGGTTTCAAGTGTTCTTGAGGAATGATATTTAGGAGCTTAAGATTCGTTTTGAGCTTTGAATGCTTAGATTTATCATTATTTTGTCTGTTGATGAAGTCTGCTATTTATAGAGAAGATATTTCATACTAGCCATTAGGAAGTGGCAATTTGAAATTCAAACTCTAACTAGCCGTTGGACTTGTCATGTAGTGTCTTTTTGTCATATTTGATGTAGAATCAATTGGACGCTTCTTGACTTCTTATCAACTCAGTTGAATATAAGAGTTTGCAACTCTATGAGTCTTTAGTTGAGTTGTTCTTAAGAGATCTTGTGATGATGTAAGACCTTATCTGATGTGTTTTATTAACAAATTTTAGACTTCTTCTTCTCCTACTTGGTGACAATGGATGCTGCTGGAGATGACGGCGGCGGCAACGGCAATGGACAACGACAGCACTAGCGAACAACAACAATATAAACAAACAACAGATTTTGAAAGAAAGAAAAAGAAGAAAAAAATTTGAGAACAAAATTGATGGATTTTGAGAAAAAATAGAAGATAAATTTGATAGATGATTGAAGAATCGAGAAATATGATGGCTATGACTGTGGTTCACGGTGAATTTACCGGTAATCAGGGAAAGGACGACGGCATTGACAGAGAAGGATGGATGAGAGATTTGTTGTCGAAAACCATAAAAATGCATTGAACAAAACATAGAACTGCATTGAACAAAACATAAAATTGCATGTTGCCACAAAATACAAACATGCATTGAACAAAACACGTTCACGCATTGAATAAAGCACGTCCATGCATTGATAAAAACATGTCAATGCATTGAACAAAATATAAAACTGCATGTTGCCACGAAACACAGATATGCATTTAACAAAGCACGTTCATGCATTGAACAAAACACGTCCATGCATTGATCAAAACATGTCAATGCATTTAACAAAACGTAAAAATGCATTATTGTCCAACGAAGGCAAGCGCGCCGAGCGACGCATGAGCAAGAGCGCACGCTGGGTGCGAGCTTCCAACCGTATGCATTATTGTGTTCAACTATATGCATTTTTTGTTTATTTGAATGCATTATTCCGTTCAACTAAATGCATAGTTTTTTTTTCGCAATCACATAACAAATCAAATTACCAATCTACCCTTACTATAGCGAAAATCAGCGAAATTAAGCTTAAAAAGTCCGAAAAAATCTCAACAATAGGATCTATGAGATGAATGGATGAGATTGAGTACTAGATATTATCTCTAGTTTGGGTATTATTTGATCCCTCCTATATAAATATATACACTCAGCGCACATACATTCTAGAGATTTTTGGTAAAAATTTCATAAGGAAATTTGTTCATATGATCTGAAAAAATTGACAGTTCATAGGAGTCCTACCGATAACTGATAAAGCTCATCAGTTGGAACGTTATCTGAACTGAAGTTTGTGCGCAAGTGGTGGATGAAAGGTTAATCGGTTTGAATTAAAAAAAAATCTTTTTGAAAGTTAAGCACACATCATCAGTTAATCAGATGAAGAGATAACTAACTAATTGATTCGGCCAGTTTTGAAGAGAAGCAAACAAAAAAGAACAAAAAGATAAAGAACACAAAAAATTTTAATGTGTCTCGGTGTTTCGAGCAAGTAAATTTCTTAAACTTCCTTACAACTTTCTTGAAGAGTTAGTTGTAACTGTTTTTCCAATTATAGAGTGATAATTTACAATTAGCACAATGTAAATAATATGAATCACTCGATCTACATTTTGGGGTATTTTAGAAAGTTCTACCTAGGACATATTGGAAAAGTGGTATAAAAGATAGAATAGCTAGAAGTACACCGAGAAATATTATCCGGTTTCAAGTGTTCTTGAGGAATGATATCTAGTAGCTTAAGATCTGCTTGAGGTTTATCGTTATTTTGTTTGTTGATGAAGTCCGCTATATATAGAGAAGATATTTCATACGAGCCATTAGAAAGTGGCAATTTCAAATTAAACTCTATTACAAAAAGCAACTAGCCGTTAGACTTTTCGTAGTGTCTCTTGTCATCTTCAAGTAGAGTCGGTTACGCTTACCTTCTTATCAACTCAAATGAATATAAGAGTTTGCAACTCTATGAGTCTTTAGTTGAATTGTTCTTGATCTAATGATGTAAAGTTTATCCGATGTGTTTTACTAACACATTTCAGATATTAAAATATTGACCGCTGAGTCCGTGTCATGACCAAATCTTCTTATGTCCGTATTCTGACTTTTGATTCTTGATTCTGATATGATATGTCCTTGAATGCACATCAGCTTTAGGTTCCCCTTAATCGACAACTAATCTAAGCAAAAACAAACTCCTGAACAGTTGAGTTAATCAGACTATCAAACTATCATCAGATGTGAACGTATAGATAGTTGGGTATGATAATTTTTTTTTTTGACATCTAACTCAAAATCCTCCCAACAAGATGGATTTTTAGTTTTCGCACTATAGAATTTATCTACTAGAACCTAATCCTATACATAATATATAGTAGGTTTGATAACATTCATAGTGTATATTACACACCACAAAGTTTATACAAGGCCCTTAAGAAGTTATAGGAAAATAAACTTGAAAGTTCAATAAAACTCAATAAGTTAGAACAAAGACTTACTTCCCCTACTAATAAAATAAAAAATAAAATAAAATTTTTGAGCTCATGAGCAGCTCGAATTCGATTCGATAACTACTGCTTATGAGACATATTCGAACTCGATCTCGAACTCGTCAGTGTTCGACGAGCTCGAACTCGAGCTCGAATTCGGTTTTTCCAGTTATAGAGTGATCCTTTACAATGAGCACAATGTAAAGAATAGGAATTACTCATCTGCGTATTGAGATATTTTAGAAAGATCTCCTTAGAATATAGTGGAAAAGTGGTATAAAACGTAGAATAGCTAGAAGAACACCAAATAAATATCAGATGGTTTCAAGTGTTCTTGAGGAATGATATTTAGGAGCTTAAGATTTGTTTTGAGCTTTGAATGCTTAGATTTATTGTTATTTTGTGCATTGGTGAAGTCCATTATTTATAGAGAAGATATTTCATTCTAGCCATTAGGAAGTGACAATTTGAAATTCAAACTCTATTACAAAAGTAACTAGTTGTTGGACTTATTGTGTAGTGTCTTTTGTCATCTTGAAGTACAGTCAATTGGGCACTTTTGACTTCTTATCAACTCATTGAATATAGGAGTTTGTAACTCTCGAGTCTTTAGTCGAGTTGTTCTTGAGAGATCTTCCGATGATGTAAGACTTTATCGATGTGTTTTACTAACACATTTCGGATATTAAAATATCGATCGCTGAGTCCGTGTCATGACCTAGTCTTCTTATGTGGTATTTTAGGTAATGACCGATTCGCTACCACCTTACCGGACCGCTACTTGGGGCTTAGGTTAAATATTCGTAAAGAATAGGCTTTCAACTTATTTCTCAAGTGAAGGAACATAGATGCTAATAATGAAATAACTCAAGGATAGAAAGAAACGACTTATATAAATGATTTGTTCAAAAGCATCTTGGCAAAACAAGAGCTAATACAAGGCTTTTATCAAAGCATTCGAGATCTTAACATAATATCAAAATATAAGGAACTCAAGAGTTTGGCAATGAATAACGTGTGAGATATGCATGTGAAGATGCATTCTCAAGGTGAACCAAAATGCTCCATACTATTTATCAAAAAGGATTCCGCCAACTTCGCTCGGCCCATCACCGCTCAACCCGCACATTTAAAACAAACATGCAGAGCTGAGTACAAATGTACCCAATGGACACATGCCGAAAACATTTTTATTTTACTAAATATTGATCGCTTTCACCACAAGAAGACACAAGGGTTTTAGTTGAAAAGGCCTTGTTCTTACTAAAAACATTTTCTCATTTCTCAAAATCATCGCTCACAAGCATTTTCATATCACAACAACCACAACGATATTCAAAGTCGGCTATGGATAAACGCCGGAGGAGGCCTCCCTACACCGATGCAACTAACCGCCCACGGTTCAGAGCATGACCGCCCAATGTTCAGAGGCCCAACACGTACACAACCCTAGCCTGGAATTTCTACTACACCTCCACCTCAGATCCGACCAGAACTTCCTGTTGCCCTGTGCAACCCGAATGGACATATACAAAACTCAAAACATTTTCGCAGACAATATCGTATCTCAACATTTTCATAAGAAAGCAAGAAAGCAATAACAAGAATACTTTCGAGAAAGCTTGTAAAATCTTTTGAAAAGAGTGCCCACCTCGAGGACTTAAGGTTTCTTAAGTCACTAGTTTCTATTCTCGGTTTTGCTCTCCTTCGAGTCGACCTTATCAACGTAAGAAACGAGTTTTTTTAGCATATCGTCATGCTTTGCAAGAATCATCGATTCGAACCAACGAACGTACTAATATCAACTTTATCATTAACGTTATTACGAACTATCGTATCGATATACTCTGTACGTTCATAACTTTCTCAACTTATTCTTATCGTCATTTCATGTATTTCTTATATAACTATTATTTTACACGTATATGTTCCTTTTTCTATTGATTTCCAACTATACCCTTGTAATTTTCGATTTTTCACATATATGGATCAAATTTCCACATATTACTAACATAGAATCCATGTATCACATAACATAGAAAAATTTCACATCATGATTCCTTCTTAGCATAATTTTCGAAAATTACAAATAATTATCAAACTTTTCCAAAAATTTTAATTAATTCATATAGCATATTATTATCATAATAATATGACATAATTTCCATAATTCATGAATTATTCTCAATATGTCCTAAGTACATATTTTTGAAAATAGACTTAGGTACAAATAATTTTTAGAAATTCCAATAAATTCATATAACACTATATTATTAATCTACATCATCAATATGTTATTCTAACATTCAAACATGAATTATATCTCATCATATAATTACTCTATAATTTTTGAAATTAATAGGATATATACTTAGGTTTTTCCAAAAATTCCACATAAAATCATACAATCTTGTTTATTAATATCTATCATTATTTCATGCTCAAAACAACAACTAAAATTCATATACATCAACATATGATTTCTCCTTATTTTCGGTCATATCATCATGTATTCAATACATGCTTAACTTTGTATTAATTTGATAATTCATACTTATAAACATCATATAAGCAATCTAACACATACTTTGAAACATATAGCACATATTCAACATAATTTTGAAAATAAGCATCCTAATATATTATATATGAATTTCTAACAATTTAACATGTATAAAAGAAGTTGGTACGATTTCTAACCTTGTGATCGAATTTGATCGACGTCACGACGTTTTTCTTTCTACGATCGAAGAACACTATGAAGAACACTCTCTATTTTTTTCTCTCTATTTCCTCTCCTATTTCTCTCCTAATTTTCGATTTTAATGGTATGGGAGGGGTGCCCTCCTATTTATAGGATTTCTAAAGTGTATTTAATCATTACTTTATAAAATATCTTATTCTAAAGTCAAAATTGCAACTCCTTTATCTTCTTAATTTTGAGCCTGCAAGTTGTATAAGAAACAAATTTGACCTTATCTTATAAATTAATGATTTTATCTTCTTGAAATTATAAAATACTTAGGTGTAAAAATTAATTTACAACTCATACTTTGTCTCTTATAATTTTCGCCACTTCCTATACTCATGAGATGATTATTTTATTTTATTCTATAATTTATTATGTTATTTAATTGTTTAATTAATATATCTTATAATTATCAAAGAATAAAGAATTTAATATTTTATGTAGTATATATAAGCAATTTCGGCCACTTTACAACCTTAGGCTTTAATTTTTAATTTTTTCTATACCTTATACTATAATATTATCTTATAATAATATCATATTAGAAAAGTCAACAATTTCAACTATAGGATAAGGTATTATATTCAAGAGTTTAAAAATTATTTCCAACCTTATATTAAAAGTCAAAAATTTCGGCTATATTAAATAAAAAGCATAGGTTACTTGTTTTAATTGCTAACTATCTCTACTTTACAACTCATAACATGATAAGATCATAATAATTATCTCCCATTAATTATAGCATGATATTTATACACATTTCACACCTTAAAGTCAAAATTTCGTCCCTATTTATACTATATGCTAAATATTTTATTTTTCTCCAATTAATAGATATGTAACATAATATAATACTTAGATAATAATTTAGATCATAGAAAATTTATTTAAGATCATTTTTATGTACTAAAGTAAAGTTATCGGCAAACAATTCAAAATTAAGGATAAATTATTAAATTTCATTCTTTTCATAACCAATATTATTTTCATGATGAATTACATAAATATAATGATATTATGTCATAAAATAAATTTTTGGAATATTTCCGAGCAATTTCCCTAATTTTTCGAAAATTAGGGTTTCTTAGGAATTAATTTTCCAAAATTCCTATCTTGCCCTATAATCATTAATTTCAAAATTTATATAGATTCTAGATGATAAGATTGATCTAGATTTAATGATATTTATCCAATACTAATGCTTAAATAATTAATTAAATTATTTGCTAAATTTATTACATAAATCATCATTTTCGAAAATGATGTATTTCAAGAAACAAATTGTATCCTTCATGATGCTTATCACTTTGCTACACATTTTAATGAGATAAACATTATCCTAAGCTTAGTCATAACCTAGTCATATACTTATCTTATCATTTTATAAATATCATAACATATCTTATCTTAAAAATGTCTTAATCAAACCTTATCATTTCCACCTCATTTTCGAAAATGCTAGGGTGTTCCAAGATAATTACCTTATCATGTAATACAAGATAAATATGACAACTCATATTATAAAATCATGTGATCACAAATTAATTCACAAATTAATCCTATTTTGTGCAAATTTTCGAGAATCGTTAATAAAATAAGGAACTAAATTCTTTTTCCTTCTTAGTGTAATACTTGGCTAAATAATATTTTATGTGTAAAATAAAATAGCATTTGTTCACATAATATAAAGTGATCTCATGCCAAGTTCATAATCAATCATATGAACACATAAGTTTCGAAAATAGGGAAACAATTAGGAGAAAATATTTCCTAAATTTTCTAAGTGTAATAATATCCTCTATACACTTAAAACATATTTATTTATTTGTTTAAAATTATTTCATTTGAAATTTTGAAGAAAATTTCGATCTATTCCAAATTGTCAATTACCGACGCCACTTTCATTCTTATTTTCTTCAGAACTACTTTATTTTCAAATTTTAAGCCCGTAAATTGGATATTACATTTTGACTTTTGATTCTTGATTCGATATGATATTTTTCGAGTGTGTTTGATTCGTAGTCTAAACTTAACTTGTGCCGTCGACTTTACAGACATAAATGCACATCGCCTTTAGGTTCCCCCTTAGTCGACAACTAATCTAAGCAAAAAAAAAAAACACATGAACAATTGAGTTAATCAGACTATCAAACTATCATCAGATGTGAACGTATAGATATTTGGGTATGATACAAATTTTTTTGACATCTAACTCAAAATCCTCCCAACAATATGGATTCTTAGTTTTCGCACTATAGAATTTCTCTACTAGAACCTAATCCTATACATAATATATAGTAGGTTCGATAACATTCATAGTGTATATTACACACCACAAAGTTTATACAAGGCCCTTAAGAAGTCATAAGAGAATAAACTTAAAAGTTCAATAAAACTCAATAAGTTAGAACAAAGACTTACTTCCCAAAAAAATAAAATAAAAAAACTTACTTCTCAAATAATAATAATTAAAAAACCAAAGACTTTCTGGTTACAAATATTCTCCTCGCTAACAATTACAGAGGTGCAAAAGTTGAAAGAAGCGTAGGCTTGTAAGTAACTACCACCATCCATATCAATTTAGTGGTAGAACCTAATTTTAGTTTTGGGTATAATTTCGCGTAGTCCTCCAATTGGTCCAACAACCATCAAAGCAACACCAAATATTATGCAAAACTGAAAATTGAAACCAAGTTAAATCAATAAGCACTCTGTCACAAGAGAGTAATACAAGTTTAAAACTAAAATGATATGCTTAATTACCCAATTAGCGAACCAAGACATGTTGAATACTTTTGGCTTGTGAACAACAAGCCACATGACGCAGGGAAGCTGCACACATAAATATATATATCGCGAAATTAAATTTTTTGCCTTGTTGCCATAACAAGAAACATATGAAAATTGAACTTCAATGCCTAAATTATTGATCTTTCACAATTACATTTCGGTCTTAAGAAAACAACAATTAAATACTCTTAAATTATCATATTTTTAGCAATGACCTCATGGGGTTCAATCTCTGCCCACGACAATCTTACATGTCTGAAAGTTGAGTTGGATTTTAACAAAAGAAATTAAAAATGATTTGACATATAGTGATATTGTTTTGATGCGAAAAATGACTTGGCATCAAGATGCAAGATCTTGGTGATAGAATGATGTTATTTTGATGTCATATAGTTTTTAATGCTCCATACGTCCCATCAAAGATGACATGTATTTCTTTTTGGACTGTCTCATCCAAGATGGTCTGTTTGATTTTTAGGAAATAATTATCTCTTCAAAAGTTGTGGTACCTACCTACTTTTTATCACTTTAATCACTTTATACCATTGTCCTAAATAACCATACCGAAAATAAATAAGCCGTCTTGGGTGAGATGGAGGAAGTATCTTTTTGTCAAAACTAATTCAAATTATGGTACGCTACGTAGGATTTCCGTTATCGAAAATAGAATTACGAGATATAATTGTTAAAAGTTTGATAGTTAAAGTATTTAATTATTATTTCTTAATAAACATTTGTCATGTCGAACACAATTAATTTGATATAGGAGTCACTTACAAAGTATGTTGTTGGTGCGAACCCAAATCCTCCAAAAAATCCAAGAAGGGCATTGAAATAAGGGAATGTAACAGCAAGAAACGTTGTCAATGCTGAAAATAAGTAAAGATTAAACAAATTAACTTGAAAAATGGATGATAAATCTAGTTTCGTGAGTATGCGAGATTTATGTAAAGCAATAAATAACACCAAGGCTTTTACGTGGTTCGATCGTTAATGAGATCTACGTCCACGGAGGAATGTTTTCCTTCTATTTATACATCTTCGAGCTCGCCACAAGGCGTGCTCAATCTCTCCATTGGTCGTGACTCTTCCTCTCGCATGCCCTCCATCGTCGGGGCTCTTCGGCGTGTCTTCCATCGACCGGGCAGACGTCACTTTACGTGCACCACGTGGAGGTGGCGCCCGACTTTGGTTCCGGGGCTAGGGTTTGAGGCGAGCCCGCTCTCGGGCGTGTCCTCCATTGGCCGGGGTGGATGTTGCTTCACGTGGCGCCACGTGGAGGTGGCGCCCGACTTTGTTCCGGGGCTAGGTTTTGAGGCGAGCCCGCTTCTCGGCGTGTGACTTTGGTTCCGGGGCTAGGGTTTTGAGGCGAGCTCACATCAACGTTAGCCCGCTCGTTGGGGCCGCGTTAGTGGCCCGATCGGTTGGGCCATATCCCATCATAGCTCTCGAATAGTCGAGGGACGGTGATGCCAAGGTGGAGTGAAGAAAGCGCTCACCGAGCGAGGTGTGGCTCGGTGAAGTTGTTGTCAAGGTGTTATCTTTTCGACGTGAGGGTTTATTCGCGATCCGTGCCGAATCGAGTTGGGTGGTCTGTTGTCTGCTTGGAAAAGACGTACATGAAGGAAGTTGAAGTCCGACTGATATCGACCTTCCGCGTGAGGTTACGCCGAGGTCCGATCCGGAGCGCACCGCTTGTGGAGGATGCCGATGTCCGACCTGAGAGTAGGATCTGGATGGAGACGTTCCCGTAAGGGGCGAAGCCCGTTGATAGGACGCCGAGGTCCGATCTGGATCCCCTCGTTATTTGGGGGAAGGCCGAGGTACGACCTGAGGCGCCGCCATCTGGAGGACGCCGGGGTCCGTATGATGATTGCGAGGTCAGACTGGCGGTCTATCTTACGCTAGCGTACGTCATACGCGCCAGGCGGTAGTTGGGCACTCGAACCGTAGCGCGCACTGACTCCACATCCAATCACGGGTAGGTACGTGTCGAAGTTGAAACGGCAGTTTTTAGGCGCCCTTTGTCCTATAAATAGGCCCAAACGAGGCAACTGTTCACTTTCCCCTTCGACGCCTTGTTTGAGAGATAAAAATTCTGAGAAATTTTCTGACTTGATCCTGATCTCGCTGAAGGAGCCATATATTCGCGTGAAAAGTAAGTATGTTTTCTTCATCTTCTTCTCGCTCTGAAAGTTCTATTTCGCTCGGTTCCGCCGCCTGCTCCCGACGTAAGGACTATATGTGCTATAAATACTGGGTAAGTCCATAGGACTGAGTTCTAGGGTTCCGCCGGTATCATCGGTATGGGATGGGTTGAGGGTGGGTGTGGCGAGGTCGGGCTTGACACTGGAGGAGCTTTTTGATGTCGTGAAGGAATACCGGATCCCGGAGGAGGCGTGGTGGTGCCCGCCGCAATGGATGATAGGGCGATGGCTCTCCTAGGGGTTTATTACCGTATGTAGATAGTTTGAGGCTGGTCTTAGGTATCCTCCGCCCCCATTTATCTTAGCTTTCAAGAGTATTTCCGCATCCCCATTTGTCAATTGACCTCGAATTCCATTAGGTCGGTGGGCGGGCTAGGGCTCTCTTGCTATGGCATTGCCGAGGAGTTCTCATTCGAGGTACCGACGCGCTTTTTAGTGTCAAGATCATAGGGAGAGTGTACTATCCGTCTCCCGGCTGAAATTTAAGGTAGCCCCTCCAAAGTGTCCCATCGCGTAATTAGGTGGCTATTTGGGTATCGGTAGTCGGTACCGATACCCGACCAAATTTCTCGGTATCGGCACCGACACCCAAAATCGGGTCTAGGGTCGGGTTCGGATTCCTCATATTATATTCTCGGTATCGGGTATACCTGTTTGTAATCGGGTATACCCGAATACCCGATTTTTTTAAATTGAACCCTAATTTTCTAATTTATTCTAGTGTTCTGCCTTCTTCTCTGGCCTCTCTCATTTCATTTTTCAACACAACACCGCTGCAACACCACGGTCCACCCCCCCTCTCTCTCTGCCTCTCGGTCTCGGACGCCTCCTCCTCTCGCCTCCTCGCCGTCGCGCCGCCGCCTAGCTCCGCTGCACCGCTTAGCTCCTGCTGCCTCCAAGACGCCTGCACCTCACGAGTCGCCGTCTCCTTCATCTCTCGCCGCTTGTATATATATATATATATGTGTGTGTGTTATTGTATAATCTTGAGTTCTTATTGTAATGTTGCTAATGTAATCTTGAGTATAATCTCTGCTTATAGTTGCTAATGAAATTCACTTATTTTCTTTTTCTTCGTGAACATCGATTATTTTGATGTTGTTGCCGTGGAATTCACATCGTGAAGGAAAGCATCGCATGAGAATGTGAGATAGAGCATCGATTCTTTCGATTCCTCGCTTTGGCAAAGGTAATCTAATTATTCTTTCAAACTGTAAGTAACATACAACTGTAGTAATATATGTCGACTATCTCGTAATATTTAATTATATTATGAGGTATTTTGCATTTTAGCAATGCTTTACGTAATCTAACTTTGGGTTCTAAATGGAATATTACACATTCTAAATGGAATCAGACATACAACTGTAATATTACATACCAAACGAACTCTTGTAGTTGATAGCGATCATTGAACATTAACATTATAATTCGATGTACTTCACCGCCTCGCTCCACTTATACACATTCTATTTTTCCATTTTCCTTAGCAAAGTCGATTGATTAAGACGTGAGACTAGATATGCCTATATGGTATCCTCTCGAGAAATCAAATGTTCGATTTCGTGTGATTTTATTCTTGGTGCTGGTTGTATATACCTTGTCGATAACTCGTATTGTTCTCAAGAATCGATGGTTTTGCTAACATGCTTCTTCCGCCTCGAATGTTGTGTTGATTGTGCTTAAGTAATCACGCTTAAAGCAACCATTTCTTTCTGACTCTAACCATTCTCGCACTTGATGGTGATATGTTTGTTTTCCCGCATCCGTTGTAGCCGCTTCTAAATGAATGCATAATCGATCAATCAAGCTTTTCTTTTCTTTTCCTTTGAAGAAGCAGGTGGAGCGTTTTCTGGAGTGTCCTGGGACTGATCGTCTAGTGGAGATGCAAATGATACCAGAGCAAATGGTGGACGGTGAACTTTGATGGAATTTGGGAAAAGAAAGAACATTTGAGAAGAAAGTGTTTTCGAGTTGTGGCGCTTTAAAGAAGGAATATCTTATTTTATTTAATTTCGAGGCTTGAAACTCTACTTTTGCTAGTCGTGCTACTATTTTGCTATTGTCTTAACCTACGAGTTTCGGTGAACAGGAATTTGAATGGTTATGAGATAAAGTCTTAATGCTGCTTTTTGGGATTTAATTTTGTTTCATGAGAATATTCTAATCAATGGATTATCTTCAATTCTTGATTAGAATAATAGTATATATCAAAGATGAATCATAGCTCATATATCCTTCAAATAAAAGGATATATGAAATATTACAATTATTAATATAGTTCAATAAAACTAAAAGGATCAACACAAAAGTAAAAAAAACAATCGAATGACAAGCTTGGGATTCGAACACGCAACCCACGAAATCGTGGCAAGTCCCACATTGTTACCAATGGTCATGAACTACATTCATTACTAATATGCGAAACTTATATAAAATAATAGGTAATTCGGGTACCCGAATACCCGACTCGAGTACCCGAGTCGGGTATTCGGATACCCGAGTAATAATTTCGGGTCGGGGTCGGGTAGCGTTTTGTCTTCTAAATCGGGTTGGCACCGATTTTTTCGGTAGGTACCCGACCGACCGATTAGACACCCCTAAAGCGTAATAGGTATTTCTTTCTCTGGGTGAGGGCACCGAGGTATGAGTGGGGCATCAGCACGATGACGGACCCAAAATCAAGCCCTTGGGCCACATGGAGGAGGTGCCGAGCACTTTGGTGATATTTTTATCCATAAGTTACACCGAGGATGACCAAGAAGGCGGTGAGTATTTATGGGTCGAAAGCGCCGGATCGAGGTCGGACGGGCGAGGCATCCCCATCTTCTTAGTCCTTATACGTCCGATTTGTTTGTGCTAATACGACTTTCTTCCGTGATGCGGTGAAGCCGACCGGGCAAGAGGCGGGCTCACGATCGAGCAAGGATCCTGCCAAGAAGAAGACGGCGGGCTGGACCTACCAAGGTCCAAGAAGGTCGACAATATGGGCCAATGATGAGTGGGCCTCAAAGGGTCCGGCCAGCATTGGAGTCACGGCCTCAAAGTGGGTCCACCGACATCGGAGTCACGGCCTCGTGGCCGCTGAGTACGGGTACCGCCTCAAGCTTGGCCGCACCCTCCCGAGGTACAAAAGTTCTTCCACATTTGATTTGACGCCCGCGATGTATTAACTGGCTGCTCTTTTTAGGGTGGGAGCTCGGTGATGGGGGCCCTGCAGCGTGTTGCTGGGGAGCTGCAAGTCGCCGCCGGGCTGGTCGCTGAGAGCTCAGCCCGGTATGAGGCGCTGGAGCGGGAGCTTGCTGCGGCGCGGGCGGATGCTGAGACCGCCGTGGCGCCGCAAGGCGGGCTGAGGCCGCAGTGGTCGCCGAGGCCGGAGGGCTACTGCTGAGGCCGCCCTGAAGAAGAGGGCTTGGGCACTGGAGGCCGCCCGAGGGGAGGTCGAAGAGGTTCGCGAGGAGTTGGCCGGGGCGAAGAAGGAGCTCGCGGACGAGAGGGGCGCTAGGCTGGCCGACCAGGACCCTGCCGAGGGCCTCGCCAAGTGGGCTCATCGAGTCGGAGAGCTTTCGGCCTTTATTGCCGATCTTGCCGTCGGTCAAGCCGAAGGTGGTGTCCGATCACCTGGGAAGTCGGTCGCCATGCCCGACTCGATAAGGTCAAGCATGGGTGGACCGAGGTCGACCTCCGAGAGCCGAACAAGGCTTACGCCCGGTGATTTCGGTTGGCTCCTTCCCTTTGGAGGCTCAAGGCCTAGTTCGACCTCCCGACGGCCGAGGTCGCCGCCCGGCAAGGAGGACGAAGATCCCGAGCTTCAAGAGCTCCTTGCCGAGGTGTGGGCCGAAGCTGAGGAGGAGGAGGAGGTGGAGCAGGGGCGCTTGGAGCTCCAGTGGAGGGGGCCAACCGCAGGAGCATCAGGAGGTCGGCGAGTCCGGCAATAGGCCCGAGGTCAGTGGACCTGATGTAATAGTCTGAACCGCCGGGGTCGATTGGACCTTGGGCCCTTGTAATAATTTCCCACTTTTGATTAATAAACGCATTTTTAAATGTGTGTTGTCTTGTTTATTTACAAAGACTCCACACCGAATGCCTCGACTCGATCATGAATTGTTGACCAAGTTAAAAGAGGTCCGAGGCGCCTTGGTTGAGAAGGACGAAGAGGTGCTTTTCTGGAGAAGCCGGTCTGCCGAATTGACCCAAGTTTTGTCAAGAATGGATGTCAGCTCGGCATCAGCCGCCGACCTGAATAAGAAGATGCAAGAGGCCGACCGAGAAGGGCCCGCCTCCCGATCGAGAATGAGGCGTTAAAGCTAAAGATTACACAACTCCAAGTCCAGGGGGCTGATTTATCTGCTGATGTGGTCCAAGGACGGCTGATGCAATGCGAGGAGCGGCTCGAGCTGACAGCAGGGAGGCGCTCGGATCTCGGAAGAGCATGCAGAGTACGAGAAGGTAATCCGCCGGACCGGTGGAACTACCATATCCAAGTCGACGATCGAGTTCGAGCTTGTCTTGGCGGAGGCATGGTCCGAGGGATGAGGAGGGGCCTAATAGCAAGAAGTTTAAAGGCCGCCGACTCCATCCCAAGTACATGCGGATGTACGAGGTCATTCAGAAACGACGATGCCCCACCCCCACAGCGAGTCTACAGCGGGCGCTACCGGTCCAATAATTGAAGAGCTCAAGAGAGGGCGGTTATACTGATCACGCCAAGTGCTCCGCCTAATGGATCCGGTGAGAATGGAGTATTTAGAGGAAGCACCGGCGGTCGGAGGAGGGCGTGCAAGGCAGCAGTCGGCGTGGCGGCAGGTCGGGAGCGAGGGCATGGTCCTGGCCCGGCGTCAGGCTCACGAGGCCGAGGTGTGATCTCGGCATGAATGCCCTCCCGGTGGAACCCGCCCGTGTCGGCTCGCATCGCACCGGAGCGGGCCGAGGTGGTCCCGCCTCATTGATTGGGTGGAGGCACCGAGTTCATTCCGGGTATTCATCGCCGACCCGAAGATTTTATTCAGAACTGGTGCAGCTTCGGCGAGTCCCGGTGAGGCGGAGCCCGGAAGCCCGAATGAGCTTGTATGTAGCGTAGAACTTTGTATGTAGATATAAATGTATTTAGACTCGTTTCGAAGTGTATATTTCCTCGAGAGGTACAAACATAGCTTAGGACTTCGTTTTGGTCGTAAATGTATTTATATCAGATCTGTATGTATGTTTTCCCAAATAAAGGGGTATAAACGAGCTCTAAGCCCTTGGTTGGCTTGTATATGGCTTGGAACTCGGTTTGTAGTCGTTAATGCATTTAGACTTTGTACCGGAGTGCATATCTTCCCAAATAAAGGGGTATAAGTTGGCGAGATCGGTCTGGATGTCGCGTGCATGTAGACGTCCAACTTAATGGGTAATCTGTATGCTTTGCATGTAGACGTTCAAATTAATGAGTAGTCTGTATGCGTACCCTACTTGGTGGGATTTTCATCTTCGTAAGGCGCCCCTTGTGAAGGTCTAAATGTGGTGTATCCAAACAGATGTTCACATATGTATGAGGCAGTGAAATATTCATTGGAAAAACAAATGTTTTATCAATATATAATCAACATCGATTTTGGCAAAACAATAAAGGACTAACATGATGCCGATCTGAAATCGAAGCTATGTAAGCACCTCCTTAAATGAGTGATGTGCTGTGCTCGGGAATAAGTGCACCGGATAGGTGAGCCACCTTGTAAGCCCTTTGCCGAGGTCCTCGTGAACGCGGTATGGGCCTTCCCATGTCGGATCCAGCTTGTTAAGACGCCGCCCTCTCGGCTTCATTATTTCGTGAGGACGAGGTCGCCTACTTGAGTGCGGAGGCTCGACCCTTTGTTGCGATGCATCGTGCGACCGGCCCTGTGCTTGGCTTCGCTTATGAAGGCGAGCTCGCGCTTCTCCTCGAGGCGCCAAGGTTGGCACGCAGTCTTCCTCGTTATTGGCGTGGTCGGCGGAGATTGCGAGGGCTTGGTGCGCCGATCTCAGTCGGATGACGGCCTCGGTACCGTAGACCAGACTGAAAGGGGTTTCTCCGTGCGAGGTCCGAGGTGTTGTCCTGTAGGACCAGAGGACTTGAGGGAGATTTTCAGCCCAATCACCCTTAGCTCGGTCTAGCCTTTTCTTCAATCCTTGTACGATCGTGCGGTTCGTCACCTCGGTCTGACCATTCGCTTGCGGGTGTGCGACCGAGGTGAAGCGTTGATCGATCTGGAGCTCTTCGCACCACTCCTTGAAATTTTTGTCGACGAATTGGGTGCCGTTGTCCGAGACCAGAATGTGCGGTATGCCGAAGCGGCAGACTATATTCTTCCACACGAAGGTCTGAATCCTCCTGCTTGTGAGGCTCGAAAGTGGCTCGGCCTCGACCCATTTTGTGAAGTAGTCTATGGCTACGACTAAGTATCGAAGCTGACCTGGTGCTCGGTCGAACGGACCAACGATGTCGATCCCCCACTGCATGAAAGGCCACGGGCCTCGCAGTCGCTTAGATTCGCTTGGGGTAGCTTTTGACCGTGGAGTGAAGCCGCACGGACACTTTTTACGAGCTCGGCCGATCTTGAACAAGGGTGGGCCAAGAATATCCCGACCTCGGTCTTCTTCGAGAGAGCTCACGACCGATGTGACTTCCACAAGACCCTCCGTGGATCTCATTGAGCACGAGTCGGCCTCTTCCGCCCGAGGCACCTCGGGAGGGTCAAGGTAAGATTTCGGTAGAGCGCCGTGTATAAGGTACTTCAGGATTTCGCCATCATCTTTTGGCTCGAGCCGATCTTGAGGTAGGCGCCATCTTCCGTGTAGCCTTTATGGGAGACATCCAGTTCGGCTCCATCTCGATGACGCCGATGTGAGACTCCGCTATGCTTCGGAATGAACCTCCACCTTGGTGGACTTGTTGATGACGCACTAACTTGCCGAGAACGTCATTTCACCGGCTGCCGCGTGGGATCCGATGAATCTTGGAGTACCCGAATGAGGCCAGATCTCCTTCGCTTTCTCGAGGTATCGCTTCATTCGGTCCTCCTCGCCTCAGATCGCCTTAGGACGGTTTACCACGATCAGGAATCCTCAAGATCCGGACATTGTCCTCTCATTCCTTTGCGAGGCGAGTCTCGAGATCGGGCTTCATATTCCACCTCGTTGTTGGTGGTCGGGAAGATAAACCGAGGCGTGAGGTCACTTCTTGATTGTCCGGGCCGAGGAGGAGAATGCTCGCCTCACGCCTGCCGTTTGCATGAAGCCCGCCCACGCACATCCGCCAACAGCTATCGGGCGGTGCGGGGACGGAGTCCTCCGCTGTGGGGTGGGTGTTGGGGCGACCTGTTGGTAGAGCCGACCTCGTGAATTTGGCTTCCACCAGAAGTCACGGTGAGCTGCCCTTTATGGCGGCCTAGGGAGTACGAGATGTCGTGCTCGCCGAGCTCAGCCGCCCACTGGCTATGCGTCCGGATGACTCGCTTGACAAGACTTGTCTCAAAGGTAGGTCAGTTAATACCTGGACAGAATGAGCCTGAAAGTAGGGTCGGAGGCGTCGCTTGGCGTTCACCAAGGCCAGTGCTACCTTTTCGAGGCTGGTGTACCTCGTCTCTGGTCCCTTGAGAGCTCGGCTAATAAAGTAGATGGGGAGTTGTCGTCCCTCCTCATCTCGCACCAATACCGCACTGATGGCCTCGTCCGAGGCGGCCAAATATAGAGAGAGGAGTTCATCTTGCTTCGGGGCGGACAGGGTCGGCAGGTCGGCGAGGTACTCCTTCAGCTGTGCGAAGGCGACCTGGTGTTCTTCCTGCCAGGCGAAGTCCGGAGCTCCTCAGGATCTTAAAGAAGGAAGCTCGCTTCTGCTGGCTCGAGATAGGAATCTGGCGAGGCGGCTAGGCACCCGGTGAGTTTGTGGATCTCACGGATGGTCCTTGGCACTGCATGTCGAGCACCGCTTTCACCTTGGTGGGATTGGCCTTGAGCCCTCGAGAAACCCAAGATCCCGTGAACTTGCGGTCTTCACCATAAATGTACATTTCGGGGTTGAGCTTAAGGTTGGCCGACTAAGGAGTTGGAGGATAGTCGAGGTCATGGTGCAGCTCTCCGCTTTTTAACTTTGACTACGATGTCATCGACGAGACCTCAACAATCTCCCGATGTGGTCTTTGAATGTTGCATCCACCATCCTCTCGTAAGTAGCCCCGGCGTTCTTCAGGCCGAAAGGCATCTTTCGGTAAGCAAAGACGCCGAAGTCGGTGATGAACGCGGTCTTCGGGGCGTCCTCCAGGCTCATTAGGATTTGGTGGTATCCTTTGTATAGATCTAGGAAGCTTAACATCTCGTGGCCCACCAATGCCTCCACCTTCTTGTCAATGTCGGGGAGGGGGTAGCAATCTTTTGGGCAATGCTTGTTGAGGTCGGTGTAATCGACGCACATGCGCCACCCTCCCCCTGGCTTTCGGACCACGACTGGATTAGCCATCCAGGTCGGGTATTTGACCTCGAACAAGATCTTGGCCTTCAGAAGTTGAGTCACCTCGTCCCTTATGACCTGGCTGCGTTCTGCCGCGAATACTCTTTTCTTCTGCCGGACTGGCTTGGTAGCCGGGTCAATGTTCAGGCGATGAGTTATGAGCTCGGGCGACACTCCGGTCATATCGGCGGGACCACGCAAACACGTCCTCAGATTCCTCGAAGTTGTATGACACGCCGTCGGATGTCGGTTGGGCCCGGTGCCGACACGGATGACCTTCGAGGATCGCCGTCGATAGTCGGCGGCTCTCGGTCGTCCGCCCTCAGGCGTCGCCTACCGAGGTTCTGTAATTGCTATGCCCGGGCGAGGCCGCATCTTGGGTTGAGACTCGTAGGCATTCTTTTGCCGCCGCTTGGTCGCCGGATGCTAAGCACTCCCCGGGGTGAGAATCTCGACGGTGAGGTGGTAGACCGAACAGACGGCCTTGGTGGCGATAGCCAATCTCTCCTGTGATGATGTTGTGCTGGACGGGGCCTGGACCAGAAAAATTTGATGGCCTTGGTGACCGACACGGGAGCCCGCCCCACGATAACCGGAAGGGTAATGACGCCCTCGGGTTGGACCGCCTCCTGGGTGAAGCTCCGTAATTGGGACGGCACGGGAAGTACCTGAATACCTCCGACCTCGAGTTTATCCAGGCAGCTCCGGAAGATGATGCTGACGGAGGCCCCGATGTCGACATAGACCCGATGGACATTCTTGTTGCCCACCACGGCCTGTATGGTGATGGCATCCTGGTGCGGCATGATTTTGGGTACCGGATCCTCCTTGGAGAACACTATGTCCTCACCGTCCCGGAGTCGCTTGTTCTTTGGCTCCTCAGTGGCCGGCCTCCGAGCTTCGTTCTTTAACGACGACCTCGTCGCTCCGATGGGCAGTCCGGTTATAACGTGACCGCTCCATAGCATTGGGACCCTCGCCCCGCCGCCTTCGTGTCGGGTCGTCGTCAAGGTCGGTCCGCATTGTTGCCGTTGTTATTCTTTCCCCGCGCTCGCTTCCCGCCCACCGGCCGAGGTATTTCTTGGGCTCCACCTTGACGAGCTCGTCGATCTGCGAGCCTGTGTTCTCGCAATCCTCGGTATCATGACCATACCCTTGGTGATAGTCACAATACTCCTCTGTGGACCTCTTCTTGGATCCTCCTTTCATAGGAGGGCTTGAGGAAGAGCTCGGCGTGGAGCTCGAATATTTTCGCCTTGATTTGAGCGGGGAGGTGCTCGCCGTGGTTGGGCCGAGGTCCGAGCACGGACTCAAATGTCTCTTGATCTGTCAAGGCGCCGATCGGCGCACCGACTTGGTCATCCGGCTTTTTCTTCGGACTACGCCGTCCCATTTCCTCTTCTTCCGATCCGACTCGCCTCCTTTGACGAAGTTGTCCACCGAGTTCCAAAGCTTACTCGCCGTCTTTGGTTTCTCCCCGGTGATTTCTTTGTTTTAGCTAGCGGGTCGGATCCCGTTTTGAACAGCGTTGATGATGTAGAGATCGTTCTTTGTCGTCAATTTTGGCGTCTCTTTGATGAACCTCGAGACAAAGTTCGACATCGTCTCGTCCCGCCCTTGGCGGATTGTGAGCATGTCGGAGGAAGGCTGCTGGGGTGGCATCTTCTGATAGAAGCGCCATTTTGGGCGATCCATGAGGTCCCGAGGCGGTGTATCTGCTACGGCAGAGCGAGGTGAACCAGCGTCGTGCGTTGGAGATCAGCACCTCGGGGAAGATTTTGCACATGTGAAAATCTTCCATTCCTTGATTCGCCATGTTGGTAGTGTAGGCGAAAAGGAAGTCGGAGGGGTCTCCTAGGCCATCGTAGGCAGCAATATTGGGTGCCCGGTATCGCTGGGGCAGGGGCGTGTCTAGAATTTCTCTGGAGAAAGGGGAGATGATTCTCCCGTACCGGTCGAACCCCGGGAGATCGTTGCCATCTCGTTCCGGAGGGGTGGGGGATCGATAGCGGCGCCTATCGTCCCTCCGAGGGGGAGTTCGACTCCGCCTTTCTTCTCTCCTATTTTGCTCGGCTCTCTGGTCGGCATAACGAGGTGGAGAGCGGCTCCGCGAATGGCCGGGCGGCGGTGGTGGCGGCTCGTCCGTGGTGGCGGCTCGAGAACGGGGCGGCGGCTCGGCCGCGGTGGCGGCTCCGCACGTCGGGTGTGATGCACGTTCTCGGCTATCACGCCAAGGTGGGCGTTGGCTGTCCCGGAGTAAGCGACCTCGGCGGCCGTGCTATTCAGTTCGGGGGCCTTGAGGGCCCCCTTTGTCCTCCTGGTTGAGGAAGCTTTGGAATTGGCGAGGTTGGCGTTGAGGAACTCGGTCACGGCCGGCCGAGGACCTCGTGGGACGAATGAGCTGTTTGTTCGTCCTCGTTGAGGTCGGCATCCACCCCTACGTTAGGGAGGCGGTCCTGAGGGTGTATGGAGACGTTTTCCATGTTGCCCTCAGGAGTGTGAGCGCTTGTGGCGTCTGCGATCTCCTTCCCGCGACGCTGAGTGACCACCGGTCGCCCCTCATCACGGTTGTTGCCAGCGTGGACGGCGGTTGTGCGTGTTCTTGCCATTAAGTTGTAGAGAGAAACGAAGCTTTCTTGTTCAGACTTTCCCACAGACGGCGCCAATGATAAATCTAGTTTCGTGAGTATGCGAGATTTACGTAAAGCAATAAAGAACACCAAGGCTTTTACGTGGTTCGATCGTTAATGAGATCTACGTCCACGGAGGAATGTTTCCTCAATACTTTCACTATAATTTGAGTACAGTGAGTGTAGTTACAAGCTCTTAGTATTCGATAAGTTGCCAACCCTTCTATTGTCAATTTTCTTTCTATTTATACATCTTCGAGCTGCGCTACCGGCGTGCTCAATCTCTCATTGGTCGTGACTCTTCCTCCGCATGCCTCCATTGGCCGGGCTTTTCCTGGCGTGTCTTCCATTGGTCGGGCGGGGACGCTTTTCACGTGCGCCACGTGGAGGTGGCGCGACTTTGGTTCCGGGGCTAGGGTTTTGGGCGAGCACGCTTGCCTCATGGCGTGTCCTCCATTGGCGGGCGGGGATGCCGCTTACGTGCGCCACGTGGAGGGTGGCGCCTGACTTTGGTTCTGGGGGCTAGGGTTTTGGAGGCGAGCCTGCTTCCCCTGGCGTGTGACTTTGGTTCTGGGGGCTAGGGTTTTGGAGGCGAGCCTGCTACCAACGTTAGGCCCAGCTCGTTTGGGCCTGTTAATGGGCCTGATCGATTGGGCCATATCCCATCAATGGACATATGTATAAACTTATTCAAATTAATAAAAACATCAAACCACAAGATGACTGATGGTTTAATATAATGGAGATGATGAAATTACCAACATATAAATTCCTCGAGATAAATCGCAGATACCAACTCGGTTTGTACTTTCGTTTCTTCACGAGCGCAGCTTCTATCATGTCGAAAACCGGCATGGCATAAATCTGCACTACTCCAAATCTCATATATAAATATATGCATACATACGAAATCTACAACTTAAATCTGACATCCATGCAAGAAATTTAGGGACGTTAATTTAAAATTGAGGATTGAAAAAATGCATGGATTGAGCATTATTATGTTCATCACAAAGATTTTTCTACAATTCTAGCCTTTTCAATCAGATAAGAATTATATCAGTTATCTCCAATTGTAGAAATAATAAATGACTTTAGGAGATCCTACGTTTTTATGCTATTTTAGAGCAGGGCCGATCCTGACAAATTATGGGTCCTAGTCAAAACAATACAAATGAGCCATTTTTCCACTATGGAAATACAATTGAATATATCTAAAAAGATGCACAATATATCATTTATACAAGAATTATTTTTTGTTAGAAAATTTGGCCCCCCAAAAGTTTATAACAAAATTATGGGACATGAATATTTATTTTTGAAGGAATATTTATATTAATATAAGAGAATATATAAAATTTTGCCCCTAAAATGATGGGCCACAGGCGATCGCCCATGCTCACCGCCTCGAGGGACGACCTGCTTTTAGAGGACGTTTGGATGAGCTATAAACTGTTTAGGAGTGTACAAGCTCTTAAGAAATGTTTGGTAAAATAAATTCCTAAACAACGGCTTACTCCAATAACTAATAAACTCCTCAAAAAATAAGTATAACAACTCCCAACTTATTTTTTCATAATCTTATAAGCAACAATGAATTTATCAAATTAATTTTACTATGGTTTGTTATTTCCAGCATATACTCTATCAACTTCAACTCTTTGAATTATATTTCTCTAACTCACGATTCTCTCTTTAACTTATAAGCTCAATTCTTAAGACATTACATTTTATAAGCTTACACGCTCTCTAAAATAAGCTTAGCCAAAACACCCTCTTAGTGAACAATAGATTAACTTGAATCACGAAGAGTAAATGCCCGCTTAAAGATCAATCGTAAACCTGATAGCCTCCGATGAGATGAACCACGACAAACATGTTAGCCATGGCGATGAGCCACCTGGGTCTATCGAGCGTGACGAGGATGTTTTCTTTCACTCCATTGCCAAAGTTCCAGCATCCAATTGTAGCAACAGGAAAGTAACAGAGGGCGATGACGACATAAGCAACCACTCGACTCCCTTCCACATAGATTTCTTGGAAGGCCTATGTGGCGTGGAAGGCATAGTTGCTTGAATCTCCATCAACACATTGTGGCCACCATAGGCGAAAGCAACGCTCCCCATCGCGTTGAAGAATTTGAACACAGTATCGGCTCAACTGTTTGATTTATTATAACCATATTCTACGCCCGGCTGAACACCTTTCTCAACTGAAGCAGCCCATGCAACTGTGGAGTAACTGCAACAACAAAACAGATCAAAACGTCTCTAAACCCTCACAGGATCCTCTATTCCACTTTTGGTATCTTAGTTTTATTTTTTTAGTAGTTAATCACCTTTTTTTTCTTCAGTTTTAATTTCTTATGTCTTAGTATAACTTTAAGATTATTAATTAGGATCTACTAATCCATGTTAGGGTTTATAATTATTTTTTATATTTACTTCGTGTTTTTTAGTTAAAAATGATTATTTTAGTTGATTATTCCAAAATTATGGTATACTCATTCCATCCCCCAATTTCCTTTCTAGGTTTTTTTTTTTTTTTGGGGGACGTCCCCCAATTTCATTTATATCCATTTATGATAACTATCTTCCCAACTTATTACCATCAATAATATCATTTATTTATACATTTTACCACTCATGAACCACTACTATTTCTTTTCTTACACTCAACAATCCATTTATTTACACATTTTACTACTTGTGACCACCTACTAACTAATTTAATACTCCCTCCGTCCCACTAAAGATGACTTGTATTCCTTTTTGGGATGTCCCACCTAAGATGACCTGTTTCATTTTTAGGAAATAATTATATCTTAAAAAATTATGGGATATACCAACTTTTTATAACCTTAATTACTTTATACCCTTCTCCTAAATAACCGTGTTGAAAAGAAATGAGTCGTCTTGGGTGGGATGGATGAAGTATTATACTAATATGAGACCATTACTCCACTCATAATACATTCAACAACTTTTATTAAAACTCGTACCGAAGATTCCCAAGAACAGATTTGGGGCATGGAGAGAGTATAATTTTTTAAGTTCAATTTTTTAATAAATATTAATTATGTTTCATTATATAATATTTTTATTTATAATAACTATTATTAAAATAGTGAAACATATAGGGGGACATAAAAAATTGTGGGTAAATTTCATCCGCCCTAAACCTTGCCTTAATGCGGAAGTTGTGGTGGGTGTTGGGGATGAGATCCTCTAGCCCAACTCGATTTTATATTATCCACATCCTACTATTAATTTCACTAATTTAATAATATTTATTATATAATAATAATAATAATAATAATAATAATAATAATAATAATAATAATAATAATAATAATAATAATAATAATAATAATAATAATAATAATAATAATAAATCTAATTAAAATTTATAAAAACAAATTTTAAAAATTGTATACCCTAATTTTGGATTATTAATCAACCCAAATGATTTTTTTAACTAAAGATAAATTATAATTGGATTAGTGAATTCTTGTTAATTGATAATTATAAAATTAGATAAAATTATAATATATGAAATTGAAAAAAAAAACAAATTTACAACGGGACACAGGATGAGACACCAAAGCTGGGATTGACCATCCCAAGTAGTCATTGATGCATCTAAAGTTTTTATTTGGGCCCAATTAATGGTACTGTATAAATTAACAATAATGTTATGTAGTGTTAATTTAATCAAATTTTAGCATTCAGAAAATAATTATTTAAATCAATTATCTTGGATCATTTCACTTAAAAAAACTAAAGGAAAGTTAGAAATAGAATCAACCTTAAATCTTGAAATAAACAAACAAAACAAAAGTCAATGCTTGACCTAGGGGCAGAAACAAAAATATCTAAAAATGCACAAAACAAACAAACAAATAAATTCAGGATGAGTCAAGTATAACTTGGATATTATATTCTACAAACAAAAGAAAGATCAATTAAATTTTGAAAATCAAATTCCAACAGTCTCATTAACTAATTTTGACAAATGAAAATTATCGCAAATCTAATCAAATTTAGTCCTAGGTTGTACCTTATGGACATAACAGCGGCAGCCAGAGAGACACCGGAGATTGAATTGAAGTTGGGGAGTTGGGAGAGGACAAAGTGAACAGAGGCAAATATGAGTATGAAAGAAATAGTGCTGATTTCTCCCTTGCAATCCCTGCAAACCAAATCATGAAATTTTTCGAGCGACTGGCCGCCTGTGATGAGGTAAACTGTGTCCAATCCCGCTAGAATTATTAGCTGCGCAGGTACCACAATCCACAGCCCTAACTTTTGTCTGAAAGTATACTTTCCCAACTCATGGTACCTATCGAAACGTTACCCGGCCACCATTTCATGCATCTCCACCATTTGCCATGATGAGTAGAGAGTCATGATCGACGACACCACCAACATCGTCATTCCAGGGCCCCTAAGAATACATACACGTAAAGGGGCCAACATTTACTCTAGAATACTTATGATCGAGTATTTGAATGATTATATGATCAGACAAGTTTAAAATTGTTCAAATATATCAAAATACATAGTGGATTAGTCCAAGGGCAAAAGAGCCAAGCCCCTGGCACTACTTGGGGATCTACGACACCACCAACATAGTCACTCCGGGCCCCTAAGAATACATACACGAAAAGGGGCCGAAATTTATTTTAGAACATATATGATTGAGTACTTAGACGATTACATGATCAAACAATCTTAAAATTGTTGAAATACATCAGAGAAAGTAGTGGGTGGTTAGCCAAGGGCAAAAGAACCAACTTTTTTTTTATAATTATTTTGTATTTTCGCCCCAAATTTTTATTTATAAAATGTAATTTTTGTTCATTTTTATTTAAAATCTCAGTTCTGTCCCTAAATAAGTCTCTATGTCTACATAAGCTATCACTGGAGATAAACACAATAATAATTACTTCTTCCGTCCCACCTAAGACAGTCCATTTCTTTTCGACACGATTATTTAAGAAGGGTAAGTGATTAAAGTGATAAAAATTAGGTAGGTCCATAACTTTTGAAGAGATAATTATTTCCTAAAAATAAAACAGGCCAAGATAGGTGGGACAGTCCAAAAATAATACATATCATCTTGAGTGAGACGGATGATTATGTCTTTTACCATCCAAGTTGGGCCATGACATAAGGGAGGGCGAGGACTCCGGCTCCCACTATAGCGGTGATATCGTGAAAAGCTGAAAACCACCATTTTGCAGTTCTTGAAGATGTGATTGGAAGCCAATCATCTATTGCAATCTCTTGTAAAGATTGATCATCCACCTATATAACATGCAACAAGTTGAGAGTCCAAACAACTTGAAAATTAGTGAGATTGCATAGAATATAATTGGAATTCTTGAAGTTGAATAAGAAACTAGTTCAAGTTTGATCGAAACTACACACACAGGGAGATTCAGATAACTTACGTTGGTGGTGTAATCATCAATTGAACTTTCACTAGCCATGATTTATTGTGAGTTTGTCCGAAGCTTGCAAGTCTGAACCTCAAAAGAGGAAATGAAGGAAAACTTCAACTTGATATAAGAAACATAAGCATTATTGGATGAGAATGGAGAATGGAGAATGGAAAATGAGAATGATGGAAAAGCTATTTCATTTAAATATTTTTTCGTGCTAAGAACGATTGGATTAATCATTTTAATTTATTTCTTTATTTATACACAGTAGGTGGTCATAATCAATCTTATGTTATAACAATTCTTTCTGAAATTCTCACACACACACACACACACACACACACACACACATATATATATATATATATATATATATATATATATATATATATATCTAAAATGAGAATATGGAATTATGTATGACTTTAAGAGAATTAACTAATCCAAGAAAGACTAGTATAATTCTAACTATAATACTATGTTGGGTCTCTCTCAACGGACTTTAAACCTAGGACCTTGAAGAATTTTGACTTAATTGATGTTTATATGATTTATTAATTATTTTAAAGTTTAAATATTAATTTACTATCCGGGGGAGCTAGTAAGATATCTTGGTGTCTATATATGAAATATGGAGCGAAACAGATGAAACAAATAGTAGTTTTCAATTCAGTGTTAAAATTGTGATCATGTTATTTGAACTTTTAATTAGTATTCTTCAGTTATCAAATGATCTGCAGTTCGATTAATTAATATCTTATGCCTTTGAAATTGATCTATCTTATGCTTCTTTCATTTTTCTGGAAATTGAAAAAAAAAATACTTCCTCGATGACTTTATAAGTCATTAAAAAATATTCCATCTATTGTCTAGTGGCATGTGGCAATTTGTTTTATGTAGGTGCGTATCAATGATGATACAGTACTTATAAAATTTATCAATGCATGTTATGTCATGTATTGATAATAAGAATGTTTTACATATCCTGATGCTCTTATAGTTTTGTTGTGACAGAATAGGAATATTGAGCAATTAAGAAACAGAAACGTAAAGCAAACACAGATATACGTGGTTCACCAACGTTGTGTTGGTTACGTCCACGGGCAGAAAAGGAGAACAAATTTATTTAGCGGCTAGGGTTTTAGATGTTACAGATTACAGCTCTCAAAGACCATATATATAGTACTAAGAGACTAAACCTATTAGGCTCAGCCCAATACGATATATTAATTTCCACCTTTCTCAAACACGCGACACATCTCGCTCATTTCTTCCTTTCTCTGTTCTTCGCCAACTGCTCGAAAGGGAGGTAAAACCTTAGGATTAGGTTTGACATAGGTTGGCTCAATGATTGCCTCTTCTTTTCTCGCCTTTTCCTTGGGCGTTCCTCTTGATCATTGTCATCTCGACCATTGTGTTACGTGGAGATCTTCCACTCGTGCATGTCTGCGGCGTCCTTAGGCATGAAAACTTTCTCGGTAGTTTCTTCCTACTTCTCGTGGCTACAACATTCGGTTGGGCTAACTTTCGTTTACCTCTACTTGTGGAGGTAGGTTTCCTTGCTTCTTCTCAAGACGCGTTACGGCAGCCGTCAATTGGGAAACTTGGTTCCCAAGGCTCTGGAGGGCTCCTCTTGTCTCAACTTTGAATTTCTCGTTCTCTTGTTGAGCCTTCACATTCTCTCGTGCCATAGTATGCACAAGTTCGCCAACGATGGCCCACCGTAGTCACCGACTATTCTGTCATCGCCGCTATTGTTGTCCCGCCTCCGTCTTCTTGTTGTTGTCCCGCCTTGTTGGTTGTTAGACCATCTAAAGTTTTCGTGGTTCCTCCATCCGGGTTGTAGTCCGAGAGTTTGGATCATATCTCCTCTCGTCGACGTTGCCATTACCATTCGACCCACCGCATTGATTTCTTCTTCTTCAAGCGGTGTGGGGCATTGATCCGTGTGATGTGTCACGGCAACAAGATATTTGGCAAACTTTAGCTTTTTTGCCCCGGTCCCGGTCTGGTCTGGTCTGTGTTGGTTATGAACTTGTCGAACAAAGTTACAAAGTTTATCCACTTGGTCTCCACGGTTGAAGAAGTAGCGGCTTGCTCTAACTTCTCCTCCTTCGTCTCTGCTTTTTCTTGCCATCTCGCCCATGATCTAAAGGCCCCACCGAACTTTATTCAAGATTGATCCTCCACAAGTCTGCATTCACCAAATTTTCTCTGTTGCCCTCAACCCGCCATGAAATATTGGATCGATCATGATCCGAATTTGATGTTGAGGCATTTTGCCTACATGTTGCTTAAACCTTCCCGATAATCATAAAGGTTTCTCCGTGCCCATTTTGATCTTTGCTTATCCTTTTCCTCATGTTCGAATACGGGCGGCGTGAAAGTACTTCTCGAGAACTTCGGTGAAGTTGTGCCCACGTGGTCACACTTCCAACAGGCAAGGTGTGAGCCATTCTCTTGCCCCATCATGCGAGGAGAGAAGGGAATTATACTAATCTCACATATTCCCCAAGGTTTTCATTGGCGCGGATAGTCCCACACGCCATCTCAAGTCTTGTAAATGCTTTGTGGATCCTCCCGCATGTCATCAATCGGGAGGATTGGATGAAGGAATGTTTCATCTCCCGGTTGCCATTGATCGCGGGCAAAGTGATGCCCGCTGGCCTCGTGTTCTCGTTGTTGGGAACACCATTTCCCTCAATGTCGGCTCTACTTGCGGTTTTCACCCATCGTATTGTCCTCCGGGTTTCTTCTCGGTTAGCGACCCTCGCCGCTTGTCGCGCCCTCCGTCATCGCCGCTCTCCTCCGCCTTGCGTGCTTCTCGATCTCGTGATCATACAAAAGTTCTCCGTTCTCTCCCGCAAGGTTAGGTCGTAGCATCTACAATAAAGAGAGCAATAAAATCACAAAGAATAGAGATTACTCACTGAACGCAGCGAACTCCCGACAACGGTGCCAGTTCGACATCTGTCGTTTAGCGCTCAAAATAAATTTATAACCTATTGCCCATCACAAAGCGTAGCCGCCGATAAGTATAGGGTCGATCCCACGAGAGTTGGTGTAGCAATCTCGATGTCACGATGTCACTTAAAAGGGATGAGGTGGTGTAATTATCTTGATCACTATAGGTATGGCTAAAGTAACTCAAGCGAACTCAAAGGGTATCAAATAATAAGGCGAGTCCGGCTTGGGCAACAACTTCGTGAAGACGATTAATACTTGGTCCTAGGTGCAAAGGTTTTCTACATGACATCATCAACCGGTTATAAGAGACATACGTCGTGACCCGTTGTCGCGCGTCACGCCCATGACGCACCCTCCAAATCTATCCTTTCGTGTAAAGAAGGCGAGGACACCCTATGCAAACTATCTAACCCGTAATGCCCACTTGCGAGGACACCTCGGTACATGCAAGCCTACAGACGGCGTTATGATCTAAATGAGACCGGTATTGGCAAAGGTAGGCGCTAGACTACTCCAACTCGCCCGATCGTACTATTTGGGGTGCGGGACACCCGACGACAATCCAATTATTACTTGCAACCTCCTTACCCACTATGTTATTTGTAACTAACACACCGAGTTTGGTTAAGTTATATATTGCCCAGACCTAGTGCTTCGAACACACACATGCAGATCGTAATACCCTACTTAGACATCTCGAGTTATATTAATCATGCTCCACTTAGTCACGCCCAAACCCGAATAAAGACTTAGCTAGACATAAAATAAATAAACATGCAATGCTTAATTGAAACCATAATTAAGCGGAACCAACTTACTATTAATTGAACGAAATAGAAAGCAGCGAGCCCAAATGCGCCGCAAAACATAATGACAAATCGAATAAAGTGTTTGCCCGAAGGACTTAATGTATGTGGTGGTGGGGTGTGATTATAATTCTGATGCTAAGAAAACAGGAACAAGAGTGCGGAAGAGACGCACAAGCTATGCCTTCATCCATATATATAGGCCGAGAGATGCTGACGATGGCACTAGCCCATGGGCTGGACAATCTGGTAGGGTTTCCTTGTAGATAAGCTTCTTCCCTTGCCCAGACGGATCTGAGGTGATCTCCTCCGGATTTCATGAGATTCGGTATCAGCGTGCATCCTTTCCGGATTTAGCGAGATTCACCCGGATCCTGCGTATCTTGCCCATCGCCTCTCTGCCTTCTCTAGCCTCCTTCTTCCTCTCGATCTCGCCGCCTTCTTCACTCCGCTTGCCCATTAGCATACCCTTCCGAGATTGAACTTGTGCGGTCTCAGAAGGAGGTCACGCCAGGAACTCGAAGCACTCTCGGGTCTCAAGCCCCGGTGTGAGCTGTCGCCTTGTGCCCTCGAGGTGCATCGTATCTCTATTCATCCGCCATGCAAGTTCCACCTTCTGCCCATTTCCGCCCGCCTTGCCCCTCTGCACCAATGTGTCCTCCGCACACAAACACAACAAGAAAGACACAAAAGACTCGATCTAGACCTAGACAAGACACAAAAAAAGAGCACAAAACATGGGCTCGTCACCGCACACTTTAAACATGCTTGTCCTCAAGCATGCACGCGTGATTGCCCAAGATAAAGGAAGAAAGAAAAGACTCAAAACAAAAAGGTTAGCACATTTCCACCAGCAGGATATCTCGACCAGTATAAGCTTCATCAGAATAAACTAGCAATTCAAGTAGACTCCATTCAAGCAACGACCATCAAACAAGTCAAAATACGAATTTGAGCATATTGGGCATTTTCCTTACCAACACTCTGCACTCTTGTGTATAGGCTAGTGTATACGCTCTATCATCTTTCATTTCGACTATGCCATAGGCTTGCGTGCCCTCTACCATCTCCACCGTTTAGACAAAGTTTTAAACATTCATCCTTAGGTCTTTTATTTGGTTGTAATGGGGCTTAAGACATAGGTGGGAAATTTTTGGAACGAGGCTAAGGTCATCATGGACTCAGGTTCGAGGAATTTATTTTGTCCTCCATGGATTTCCTTTCGCCTTTCTCTTTCGGGCCTCAGCACAACCATCTTAGGACTTCATCAATATATATATTCTTTTATTTCAAGTCCTTTTTCTTTCAATTCTGGGTACCTTCTTTATATTGGGCATTTTGCCCAATTCTTTGAAATTCTGGTAAACCCCTTTTTTTTTCTTGCCCATTACGAGGCTACTATTCTTCCCTTTTTGTTTGCCCTTCTCTTCTATTAGCTCTTGAGTCTAATTGACCGGCAGCTTTTTTCCGAAGCTAATTTAAGTGAATGAAAGAAATTATTAAGCTCGAGGGGGTGAACGAGGATTAACATTAGGTAGGACATTTTTGGCTCGGTGGGCTTTTGAAAGAAAAATTGCCTAAGTCATCTAAATGTTTTAGCTAAGTCAATAAGGCCTCGACATAAGAGTGCACGCAAGTTCTAGCAAAAGCTAATGAAGATGTCAATAATCACAAGAAAGGAAAGCTGTGTTGATCAAGATACAACAGTTTAAGCTCAAATCTCACCATGTGTGCTCAAATTCAATTCATCATCCTTATTTACATATGGTCATGCTCAAACGCGGAATTCCTAAAACTACTAAGATTATTCACAACAAAGAAAAATACGGGACAATCAATCCCACCAATTTAAACATGCCAACCGACACACAAAGCGAAAACCCTCCCTCATCTCACACTTTCATGCTGCGTTGAGCAAAGTGGGTGAACAAGGAGGAACACAAACAACAAACAACGAAATGAAGGCGAGCAAGGTGGCCCCTACTCACACACTTTGCCTTGGGCAAAGTGGGTCGTGAGGACCCACTCTTAACTCAAACAAACAAAAATGACAAGAATCCCCTCACTCACACACTTTACCTTGGGCAAATGGGTGAGGAAAACATAACCTCATAATGGGCAAGAAAAAAAAGGGTTTACCGTAATTTCAAAGAAATGGGCCATTCTCTTCTATTAGCTCCACGAGTCTAATCGACCGGCAGCTTTTTTTCCGTGCTAATTTAAGTGAATGAAAGAAATTATTAAGCTCAAGGGGCTGAACGAGGGATTAACATTAGGTAGGACATTTTTGGCTCGGTGGGCTTTTGAAGAAAAATTGCCTAAGTCATCTAAATGTTTTAGCTAAGTCAATAAGGCCTCGACATAAGAAGAGGCACGCAAGTTCGAGCAAAAGCCTAATGAAGATGTCGATAATCACACAAGAAAGGAACCGTGTTGATCAAGATACAACAGTTTAAGCTCAAATCTCACCATGTGTGCTCAAATTCAATTAGTCATCCTTATTTACATATGGTCATGCTCAAGCGTAATTCCTAAAACTACTAAGCATTATTCACAACAAAGAAAATACGGGACAATCAATCCCACCAATTTAAACATGCCAACCGACACACAAAACGAAAACCCTCCCGACTCACACACTTTATGAGCAAAGTGGGTGAACAAAGAGGAACACAAACAACAAACAACGAAACGAATGAGCAAGGTGGCGGCCCTGCTCACACACTTTGCCTTGGGCAAAGTGGGTCGAGTGGGGACCCACTCTTAACTCAAACAAACAAAAAGCAGACGAAGTCCTCACTCACACACTTTACCTTGGGCAAAGTGGGTGAAGGAAAGGGGTTGACCACCAACAAAACAAAACAAAACAAAAAACAAACAACAAAACAAAAACAAAAACACAACAAAACAGAACCAAAAAAAAAAAAAAAGGGAGGACAAAAGGTTAAGGGGAAGCTGGATACCTGAATCCAGCATGGGCAAAGTAGGCTATCAGGGCATCATGGGTCGCTTTCTGTTGTTCCTCTATCCTGATCAAGCGGGCTTTGATGTCATCATCCTCCTCCTGGCTATCTTTGAATCCTCTTCTGGCTGACTGGGTGATTGGTGAGGGTTGTCTGGTCATCAAGGCTGGCTCCGTGAAGACTGGTTTTCCGTCCTGGTCGTAGTATATGTTCTTCATCCGTTCCAACATAGCTGTGTCAATATACAGCTCGGGCTCCACTTCCAGGTCGGTATTCGCTTCATCCAGTACCTTCAGCTTTATGGCCAAGACGGTCACTAAATGGGCAAGAGAGATTCTCTGCTTGGGATGAGTCAGGATATCCTTGAAATGGGCAACAGAACGCGGAAAGTTCACCTGTGGCCATGCCACATGCACCACAAGATGAACAACTCCTGGCTGGGAGATGGAGTTCTTCTTGTCCACCTTCCGAAAAAGTCAGAAGACAGAGGCGATGGCACATTCGCGGCTGTTGCTCCTCGACTCATTGCCCTTAGTGTATCCGGACTTAAACGTTGTGCCTGCACCAATCGTTGCCCATTTTCATTTCACTCCTCCCTGTGTGCTCGGGGACGGTGAAAGCCTCGCTTGTACTGTGGTCTTTGTCTCAAACACTTCATGCCATGCCTGTGGTGCGATTAAAGTCGTTCACGAGAACGAGTAGTCGTTGCCCATCGCTTTAAATTTGATGCGATGCGTGGTCGACTTCACTTTGCTCGGTTCTTTATTTCGAGAGTTTGAATAAACTCCTCGCCAATGTGATGTCTGGTAGTCTCCGGCTATTCCAAAATGCTCCCATCCAATCCTTGCGAAAAACTTCTTCACTTCATCCTTAACCCCGCACTTTCCAACACCTCCATGTCTAACGCCTGGGCTTCACAATGCCCCTCATCGGTGGTCCATTAGGCGAACTTAGGGTGGCCTCCAGTGGTCGGGATGGCTTTCCTTTTTCGAGGAGGGTGATGCCATCTTCGCAAGGTACCCCGGTTCTCTTCCTTGAAGGTGGAGGTAGCCGACGAGGCTTCTTTCTCGGTGGTGGTGGTTTCGGATTCTTTCTCGGCTGGGGTCTCTTCTCTTCCTTCACTTTTCTCCTTTTCGACGGAGGGCTCCAGTTCTTCACTTCGTCCGAGGTGGACCTCTATCTCTCTGGGTATCCTCCTTCTCCGTGAGCTGTGGCGGTCTTTCCTTATACGCTTTGGCCTTCTTCTTCGGGTCTTGCCGTCGTCTCTTTCTGGTGGTTCCTCGGTAGCCTCCATTGTGGGTGAAGGTGCGGTATCCTCGATTATCTTCTCCGGTCCTCGGAGTTAACCGGAGAGGGCTCTTGGGCATCTCGAGCGGCGGGGAGTTTTGAGGGGGTCGCCATTGTTGTTTTAGGTCGGTGGTTTTCTTAAGTTCGGAGGAATCGGGAGCTTTTTGGTGTTTTGGCTCTGGTTTACAGGCGCATCATTTTTGAAAACGGGAGGTTTCTTCTAAGTGCGGTGAGAGAGAGAAGTTGCGAGAGGTTGACGACGTGAGGGTTAATGATGGAGTGGTCAGTTATAAGAGACGTCACGTCCTTTCTCCTGACAACCGCCTGCCACTTGTTCCAGAACTCACCCTCTTGCCCATAGTGAATGTCAATCGTCGCCTCTTGCCCACTTTGATCATGATCACACCTGTTCCTGCAGATTCACTTACACAACACCACACGTAAAACGGGGACAAAACCAAACAAAACAAAAAAGAAAACAACAAAGAAAGCAAATAAAATACCGGGTTGCCTCCGGCGGTATGTTATCGTCACGGCTCAACCGACCTCTTTATTACTCTTCCGCCGAGGGCTTGCACTCGATGCAACCCCTGGATCTACCTCGCGATGCCCATAGTAAGCCTTCGACGTCCATCGACCTGAAGGTCTTCCTTGTCTTCGTGTCCGTGACTTTGATACCCATTCGTAAATCGAAGCTGACTTCATATGGTCCGCACCACTTGCTTGTTAGCTTGCCCGACATCAACTTGAATCGAGGCGGTATAAAGCACCAATTTCCCGCTCGAATGACTTGGCTTTGATAAGATGGTCATGTGCCTTCTTTAATATTTCTTTACGCGAACAACATTGTCACACGCCTCTAGCCTTATCTCTTCCAGTTCTTGAAGTTCGAAGCTTTCTAGCTTGGCCATCACAGTCCCAATCAAAGTTGAGCTTGTTCACCGCCCAAATGCCTCGTGCTCTAGTTCACTTGGTAAGTGACACATCTTGCGAACATAATTCGATATGGTGACATGCCCAAGGGGTCTTCAGATGCGATTCAGTATGCCCATAGCGTCATCAAGATGAGTGCTCAGCCCCACCAGAGGTCCCACTACCTTCCTCAATATAGTCTTCGATTATTCTGTTGACAACTCAAACTTGCCCATTAGCTGCGGATGGTAGTCAGTAGTCACACGATGGGTTACACCATATTTCTCGAACAATTTGGTGATAGTGGTGTTGCGAAACGGGTTCCTTGATCGTGATAATTGCCTTGGGCACGCCGAACTGTTGAAGATATTAGCTTTGAGAAAAGTGAAACTACCTTTAGTCGTTAGTGGCACTTGCCTTGGCCTCAACCCATTTCAAACATAATCCACTACAAGCGGGACGTCGCATTGCCTCGAGCTCGGTAATGGTCCCATAAAGTCCATCCCCATACATCAAAGATTTATTTGGAAGGATAGGTATCATGGGCATCTCATTCCTCTTGTGATATTTTCTTCCTGTTGACACTCTTTGCATTGCTTACACAACTCATAAGCATCTTTGAATATCGTGGCCGGAAGAATCTGTTGTCTCAAAACCTTTCGTTGTCCTCTTGTGCCCAAAGTGACCTCCACATTCTTTGAGTGGCGGTGCTTGAGTAATGTCTTTGATCTCGGTTTAGGGCACACATCGTCATAAAACTTGATCACGACTTTCTCCATAAGTAGGGATCATCCCATATGTAGGCACGGCAATCTACTTTGATTTTGTTTCTTTGATAGGTAGTGAGCCCAACAAGGGAGTTCTCCGATGGTTTTGTAATTCACCAAATCGATACCATGGTTCGAACTCCGTCGTGCCTCGAATGAAGCATCGTGGAAGGTCTGCGCAATGGGCACCGGTCTTCCCCTTCAATATCCTACTCAGTGGTCGCCACAAGGTTTTGTGCTCCACTCTTGTCTTTGATTTCTACATCGAACTCTTGGAGAAGCAAGATCCATCCGATTAGTCGTGGCTTTGACTCCTTCTTGGCCATGGTACCTCGAGGCGTATGATCGGTGTGAGCGATTATCTTGGCCCGATTAGATATGATTGAAATTTTTCAAAGGCAAAAGGCGACCGCCAAGAGCTCTTTCTCGGTCGTGTTGTAGTTGCATTGGGCTGCATTGAGAGTTCTTGAGGCATAGTATATAGCATGACTTTCCTTTCCTATTCGTTGTCCCAAGACGGCTCCCACGGCATATCCGCTTGCATTGCACATAACTTCAAATGGCATGCCCCAATCGTGGGTTGAATGATCGGTCTTTGAAATTAAGTTATTCTTCAGAGTGTCGAAAGCCATCTTACATTCTTCATTAAATTCCCATGGTACATCATTACGAGTAGTCGTGTCAGTGGGTGGGCGATCTTTGCGAAGTCCTTCACAAATCTTACGTCAGAACCCAACAGTGCCCAAGGAAACCTCGCACTTGCTTTCTTGAAGGCTGGATAGGCAATTTGGCGATGATTTCTACTTTGGCTTTATCTACTTCTATCCTCTTCAGATACCACGTGCCCAAGAACAATCCATTCTTGTACCATGAAATGACATTTCATAATTTAGGATCAAATTCTTTTCGACACATCTTTGTAGAACTACTTCCAAATTAGTCAAGCACTCCTCGAATGATTCCCCGTAGACTGTGAAGTCGTCCATAAAGACCTCGATGCATTTCTCCAATAGGTCCGAGAAGATGCTCATCATGCATCGTTGAAACGTCCACAGGGCATTACATGTCGAAAGGCGTTCTCGCGAGGGCAAATATCCCGAATGGGCATGTGAAAGTGGTTTTATCCTGATCACCTTGGGCAACCCATATCTGCATGTAGCCCGAGTATCCGTCTAAAAAACAAAAGAATTTGTTTCCAGCTAACCTTTCCAGCATCTCGTCAATGAAAGGTAATGGGAAGTGATCTTTTCGGGTTACCGTGTTGAGCTTTCGATAGTCAATACACATTCTCCAACCTGTTTGGAGTCTCGTTGGAATCAGCTCTCCTTTCTCGTTTTTCACTACCTGAATGCCTAACTTCTTGGGCACGACGTATACTGGGCTGACCCATTTACTGTCTGATACGGGATATATGATGCCCAAGTCGAGAAGCTTCAAGATCTCCTTCATGACTACCTCCTTCATAGCTGGGTTCAACTTTCTTTGTTGATCGCGTACTGGTTTGGCTTCTTCTTCCATCAGAATGTTGTGAAGCATATGGAAGGGCGATGCCCTTGATATCGCCAATGTCCATCCAATAGCTTCCTTGTATTGCTAATAACATTCTTCATGCACTTCTTCCGATTAAGACCGAGTTTAGCATTGATGATCACGGGCAAGGTGTCGTCCTTCCCTAGAAAGATGTACTTGTGTGGTGAGGAAGAGTCTTTAGCTCGAGTTTCGGTGCTCTCATAAGGGATGGAACCAGCTTTTCTTCTTCCTTCGCTTGGGCATGTTCGGTATATTGACCACTGAGTCCCTCGGGTTCGCTCCGCAACAAAGCAGTGGCCTCCCGACATTGTCCGTAGTCGCCTCCTCCGAGTGTCTCCTTCCTTAAGACCACTTTGAATTGTTGCATCCAGCGGATCTTGTAAACCTATCTCGGGCAAGATGTCTCCCACCATGGGTTCAATGTGATCAATGAATTCCACGACCTCAATGTGATCACCGTCTCGCCGTCGAATTCACATGATAATTTTCCCGTGTCACAATCAATCCTAGTTCTGGCTGTCTTCATGAATGGTCGACCCAATAGCATAACTGATGATTTGTTGCCCATCGTGCCCATATCTAGAACGTAGAAGTCCGCTGGAAATATGAGTTCCTCCACTTTGACCAATACGTTTTCAATGATTCCTTACGGATAGACGTTGGACACGCTCGCCATTGAATAACCACCGAGTTGGCTTGTGGTTCCCACTTTTCGTTAAACATTGACAAGGGCATGGCGTTTATAGTTGGCCCTAAATCGGCATAGCCCTTTCGATCCTCGTATTGCCTATTACGCAGGAATGAAAAACATCCTCGGATCTCCACTTCTTTGGCAATTTCACTGTAGGATCATGGATACATTCTTCCCACTTGGAATTTTGCATCATCTTTGTATTTCACCTTTCGTGCATAATTCTTTCATGAACATTGCCCATTTCGCATCGCCCTGAGAAGTGATGAGCGGTATATTAATTTCCACCTTCGAAACACGCGATACATCTCGCCATTTCTTCATCTCTCCGTTCTTCGCCAATCGCACGAAAGAAAGGTAAAACCTTAGGATTAGGTTTGACATAGGTTGGCTCAATGATTGCCTCTTCTTTTCTATCTTTTCCTTGGCGATTCCTCTTGATCATTGTCATCTTGACCATTGTGTTCGTGAGATCTTCCACTGAGCATGTCTGCGTCGTCCTTAGGCATGAAAACTTTCTCGGTAGTTTCTTCCCACTTCTCGTGGCTACATCACTCGGTTGGGCTAACTCGTTTACCTCACTTGTGGAGGTAGGTTTCCTTCTTCTCTCGAGGCAGCGTTACGGCGGCCGTCGATTGGGAAACTTGGTTCCCAAGGCTCTGGAGGGCTCCTCTTGTCTCAACTTTGAATTTCTCGTTCTCTTGTTGAGCCTTCACATTCTCTCGTGCCATAGTATGCACAAGTTCGACCAACGATGGCCCACCGCTGTGGTCACGATGACTATTCTGTATTCTTCTTGTTGTTGTCCCGCCTCCGCATCTTTGTTGTTGTCCCGCCTTGTTGGTTGTTAGACCACCTAAAGTTTTCGTGGTTCCTCCATCCTGGGTTGTAGGTCTGAGAGTTTGGATCATATCTTCTCGTCAGATTGCCCATTACCATTTCGACCCACTACATTGACTTCTTCTTCTTCTTCAAATGTGGGGCATTGATCCGTGATGTGTCACGACAACAAGATATTTGGCAAACTTTAGCTTTCTTTTGCCTGGTCCCGGTCCCGGTCCTGTGTTGGTTATGAACTTGTCGAGCAGGTTACAAAGTTTATCCACTTGGTCTCCACGGTTGAAGAAGTAGCTTCGGCTGAACCTCTCCTCCTTCTCCTCTGCTTTTCTTGACCATCTCGCCTTAGGTCTAAAGGCCTCACTGGGAACTTTATTCGAGATTGATCCTCCACAAGTCTGCATTCACCCAAATTTTCTCTGTTGCCCTCAACCCGGCCATGAAATATTGGATCAGATCATGATCTGGAATTTGATGTTGAGGGCATTTTGCCTGCAGCTGTTTAAACCTTCCCCAGTAATCATAAAAGGTTTCTCCCGTGCCCATTTTGATGCTGCTTATCCTTTTCCTCATGTTCTGAATACGGGCGGCAGGAAAGTACTTCTCGAGGAACTTCTGGTGAAGTTGTGCCCACGTGGTCACACTTCCAACGGGCAAGGTGTAGAGCCATTCTCTTGCCCCATCATGCAGAGAGAAGGGGAATTATACTAATCTCACATATTCCCCAAGGTTTTCATTGGCGCGGATAGTCCCACACGCCATCTCGAAGTCTTGTAAATGCCTTTGTGGATCCTCCCCGGGCATGTCACTGAATCGGGGGAGGATTTGGATGAAGGAATGTTTCATCTCCCAGTTGCCATTGATCGCGGGCAAAGTGATGCCCGTTGGCCTCAGGTTCTGGTTGTTGGGGAACACCATTTCCCTCAATATCGGCTCTACTTGCGGTTGTTCACCCATCGTATTGCCCTCTGGGTTTTCTTCTCGGTTAGCAGCCCTCGCTTCTTGTCGTGCCCTCCGTACTGCTGCTCTCCTCCGCCTTGCGTGCTTCTCGATCTCAGGATCGTACAAAAGTTCTCGATTCTCTCCTGCAAGGTTAGGTCATAGCATATAATAAAGAGAGCAATAAAATCACAAAGAATAGAGATTACTACTGGAACGCACAACTCCCCAGCAACGGCGCCAATTCTGACACGCTGTCGTTTAGCGTTCAAAATAAATTTATAACCTATTGCCCATCACGGCGTAGCCGCCGATAAGTATAGGGTCGATCCACGAGGAGTTGGTGTAGCGATCTCGATGTCACGATGTCACTTAAAAGGGATGAGAGTGGTGTAATTATCTTGATCACTATAGGTATGGCTAAAGTAACACGAAACGAACTCAAAGGAGTATCAAATAATAAGACGAGTGCGGTTTGGGCAACAACCGTGAAGGCGATTAATACTCGGTCCCAGGTGCAAAGGTTTCTCTACATGACATGCATCAACGGTTATAAGAGACATACGTCGTGACCCGTTGTCGCGCGTCACCCACGACGCACCCTCCAAATCTATTCTTTACGTGTAAAGAAGGCAAGTGGACACCCTATGCAAACTATCTAACCCGTAATGCCCACGCACGAGGACACCTCAAGACATGCAAGCTACAAAGCGTTATTATCTAGATAAACCCCAGATTGGCAAAGGCACTGCTAGACTACTCCAACTCGCCCACACCAGTCAGATTATTTGGGGTGCGGGACACCGACACCTTAATCCAATTATTACTTGCAACCTCCTTACCCACTATGTTATTTGCAACTAACACACCGAGTTTGGTTAAGTTATATATTGCCCGGGACCTAGTGCTTGGGAACACACACATGCAGATCGTAATGCCCTACTTAGACCTCTCGAGTTATATTAATCATGCTCCACTTAGTCACGCCCAAACCGTAATAAAGACTTAGCTAGACATAAAATAAATAAACATGCAATGCTTAATTGAAACCATAATTAAACGGAACCAACTTACTATTAATTGAGCGAAATAGAACCATGAGCCCAAAATACACAAGCAAAACATACGACAAATCGAATAAAAGTGTTTGCCCCAAGGAACTTAATGTATGTGGTGGTGGGGTGTGATTATAATTCGATGCTAAGAAAACAGAACAAGAGTGCGGAAGAGACTTGTTGTCGCGCCTTCATCCATATATATAGCCGAGAGATCTTGACGATGGCACTTGGCCCATGGGCCGGACAATCTGTAGGGTTTCCTTGTAGATAAGCTTCTTCCCTTGCCAGACGGATGCGAGGTGATCTCCTCCGATTTCATGAGATTCGGTATCGGTAGCATCCTTTCCGGATTTAGCGAGATTCACCCGGATCCTGCGTATCTTGCCCATCGCTCTCTCTCTCTTCTCTAGCCCTCATTCTTCCTCTTGATCTCTGCTGCTTCTTCACTTCCGCTTGCCCATTAGCATATCCTTACGGAGATTGAACTTGTGCGGTGCAGCAAGGAGGTCACGCGTGAAACCGAGCGACATCGGGGTGCAAGCCCGGGCGTGAGCTAAGCTCCTTGTGCCCTCGAGGTGCATCGTATCTCTATTCATCCGCCATGCAAGTTCCACCTTCTTGCCCATTTCGCCTTGCCCTCGCACCAATGTGTCCTCCCGGACACAAAACACAACAAGAAAGACACAAAGACTCGATCTAGACCTAGACAAGACACAAAAAAAAGAGATGAAAACATGGGCTCGCTCGGTTCAATGGACATGATGAGCCATAACATAACAAAGATAATGATCGATAAATTTAATATAATTGTTTTGCTATCAAGTGTAGCTCGAATAGAATATTGAAATACTCAAGATTAACTCAATAATGTGAACGATCTTTTAGAAGTTTAGTACGTGTAGATTAAATGAATTTATTTGTTTCATAATTCCTTAATATAGAATATTTAAATAGAAATTATATTATAGTTGATGAAACATAATTTTAGTTAAAGTAAATTTGATGGTCCCTAGTTGTTCGTACTGGTGTATGGATGGATAAGACAAATTAAAACCTTTTCTTTTAACTTAAGACTGGACCTTCTACTTGATCTGTAGACGTCGGTTAACTGAAGTTAGTTCAATATTGGTATTAGTACTGCTGATCAATTCAAGTATGGAGAGTCATGTTCAGAGTGATATTAGTTAGCAAACCTACTAACTGGTAAGACAGCTAGTCAGTTGGGCTAATAACTAATGTGCTTGCGGAATGTGGTGGTTACGTTTTTGTTTTTTCTGTAAACTTAAACTGATGAAAAATACTTAGTCGAATATTGACGTAAAGAACTTAAAGTAAAGAATACTTAGTTTTAAGTTGTTCGGAGAGATCAACCCTACATCCACGGACTATTAACACAGTCAATCCACTACTTTGAATTTGGTCTTGTTTACGGGTACATGAGTAAACTTATATAAAGACTTTAACCTTTTATGAATCTCTCCTAACTTGGAGTTCATCCTATGCTTGCGGGTGCTAGGAAACCTCTGATTGTTTACTAGTGCAGTCGACCTAAATTCTTGTTTACAGATTCAAGACAACAAAGCTTTCAGCAACTAACACTCCGTTGCTTACTTGCCCAACTTCTACTTAAACCTTGAGGGGTTTTGAGTAGAGGGTTTTCCAAATAAAATTTAAGCTATCACAAACGACAACTCAATATATCTAAGTTTCCGATTTTTACAAGAAGAAACCTAGATGTAAGGGAGTGTATGCTGAAATCATGAGCTAATAAGTATATTTGAGCTCTGAATTTTTTTTCGATAACACATTGGAACTCCCTTCTTCGAAATCACTGGGTAAATGTTCTTGAGATATAAGCTCTGGGTGTGTTTGAATAAATGGATGCGTAGCGTTTCGGTAACCTTCAAAGGTTGGATTCTATGTGTATTTATATAGCGGATGATGAATAGTGCCATTGGAGGGAACACAATTCACATCCATTTCATCTCGCTATTCAATTCTACACGTCGTTGCTTGGGTCTCGCATCATCATACAATGTAGCTCTACAATGAACAATGGTTCTGGCATGTCAGAATCTTCTATTAATACGCTACGACATATAGCAAGCCAAACACTCAAGGTTTAAATAACTCCGTGTTTCTTCAATTAGGTTGACTCTGAGTCTTTTCAGTACGTTGACTTAAGGTCATATCAGGTGAGTCTGCTCCAAATTTTATCAGCAGACTGGACTCCTTCAATTTTCAATTTGGTGACCTTGAGTCAGTATGACGTTGTAGCTTTGACATAGTTATCAGCAGCTTCGTCGACTTCTCAGCTGTTGTTATGACACATTCATATTTTCAACTTCTTAGTTTTCAATAGCACTGAGCCTTCGGTCTCTGATCTTCAGTCTTCAGTCTTTCAACTTAAGGTTTTAGTCTTCGACTTCACTTTTCAATTGTGCTAGTACTGAAATTTCTTTCAGCATGACTGACTTCAGTATTACTTGAACTTCTTCAGTTTTTGATCTGTCCAAACTGGTTGTTCTTTTGTTGAGCCCTGTAAATAAAAAGGTAACTCCCTAACATGTGAGCAGCATTATGTTACATCAGCAGGACAATCATCAACACTTTTTATGCTGGTGCATATTTCCTGGCAGGAGGTGCTTTCAACTCGGGTTTCCTAAGTTGAGGATACTTCTGTTGGGGTGCCTCGGTTGGGTAACACAGGGGTGTCTCGATTGGATCAGTTCTTCTAAATAGTTTATACTTAGGCCTTTGGATTGGCACAACTTACCTTGTATCATTTTGTTCACTCACTGGAGCTTTCAGCTTCTCAGTAACAAACACAGTTTTGGTACCACTTGTAGATGTACCATTCACAGTTGAACTTTGATCATACCCTAATTAAATTCTAATCAATGAACATCTCTAAACTGATTGAATGGAGTCTAACTTCTTCGTTGCTCAGTTTCGAGTGTTGATCTTTTCTTGAAGTGAAGCTTCACTCTGTTAAATATGCTGAACTTCAGGTTGATCTCAGTTAGTTCAGTTCTCAGTTGAACTATTTCTTTTCTTGTTGAGACCGTTCAGTCTTTAGTTCATTTATCATGTTGGCTTGATCAACATGTTCTTGTTTCAGCTTGTTCGATTCGGTGAGCTTGATTCGACTTCAAAAGCGGCGATTGACTAGTGATTTTTCTCGAAGAACTGTAGCTTCTCGATCGACTTGTAATTCTCAGTCATATCTCCTTCATACATTTTCATGACTGTTCTGTAGTCAGCCATGATTTGCTCCATCTTGTCCCACTTGACTGAGGTGTCTTCGAAGTCTGACACTTGTTCCGATAAAATAATAGTTTTAGAGAGATTTCAGTAGATAGTCGGGAATTTACCTCAGGTTTGTCGATGCTATTTTCAATTCCCATCATGCAACTATCATAATAGCTGCTGATCTCTCTAACCATCAGACACTTGCTCTCATCGTCAGTGCTAGAGGAGTTGCTGGGAGAGTTCCTCGATGAGCTAGAAGTATTGTCCTTCTCAGCAACCATTGTCTTGTGCTCTTTCAACTTCATATCACGCTTGGCTCGCAATGCTTTTTTTTTTTTGTAGCTTAGCTCCGGGCACTCATGTCTGAAATGCCATTTTTTTCCACAGTATAAACGCTTATCATCTTCGTATCCAGGTCGGTTGGGCTTCTCATTAGTTCAATCCTTGCTTTATCTTTCTTTGTGGCTCCTGTCTTGACCACTCATTTCTTTCCGGTAATTGCTGTACTTCTTTAGTCGAGCTTCCATCTTCCTGAATCTTTCAGCCATTAGCATATACTGAGTCAATAACTCATCATTGTTGCACTTGGCCTTGTCTGTGGTTGTCTTCTTTATTTCCTTTCTTTGTCACCGTGGAGGCACCCTTTGCGCGGCCGACTAGAGCTTCTTCAAGATGCATCATTTCGATGACTCTTCCAGATGTCCGATGTCGCACTCATCGCCTTTCGATCTTTCGAGAAAAGTTTGTCATTGACATCTTATTGAATCCAGCTTTTATCTCAAGCGCTACTATGTGAACTTTCCGATCAAGAGTTGGGAGAGCCCATAAGAATTTAAGGTTGATCTTCCTTTGCTTGTATTTGTCCTTCCGTATGGCTAAGATCTCAATGATGATGGTTGCAAATCTAAGTTCCATGTCATCAATAAATTCTTCCTTCTTTTGTTTGAAGTTGTCGAACTTTTAACAAGTTATCGTCAGCTTGTTCTCCTTAATTTCTTCAAAGCTGGCACATAGACTCTTAGTCACGTCCCACATCTCCTTTGCTATCTCATATTTCATCCGCTTCCCATTGTAAGAATTGTGAACTGTTCTGGAGATGATATTTTTGGCCAGCTTATCGAGCTCATCCCCGCCTGCTCTATGACAGAAATCACCGATCCTTTGGCTTGTATTCATAGGTAGGGTCATTTCCCGGTTCAATGCTTATCTTTGTGATCTTCTCTTTGATTATGATTTGTCCGACGTGATGACTTCTCACATGCAACAATGTTCGATAGTGAGGTAGTTCTTTAGTCTGAATTTTTAGATCTCATAATTGTCTACCACGAACATGGGGAGAGAATTCGATCTGCTGTAGTTAATTTCCATCATAACAAAATATGCATCAGTATGCAAAACTATATCAGTTTAAAGATCTGTTAGAAAAACAAGGACCTCTAGGGGACTCATTAGTTCTTACAAGCAACCTGCTCGGATACCAATTGATGGTCCCTGGGGGTATGTATTGGTGTATAGGGGGAGAGGGGGTACATAATTTAGGCAAAACTTTTTCTTTTCACAAGACGGGTTGGTTACTGTGGCAGTAGTTGTCGGGTAACTCGATCACACCAAGATCGATGCAAATCACGCCGGTTCAGATAAGAGAAATCTTGTTTAAAGTGATACTAGTTAGCAAATCTACTAGCTTCACGAGATTAATTTGGTCAATTTGGTCGATATACTGAGAGGTGGTCATAATCAATCTTATGTTATAATAATTCTTTTTGCGAAATTCATATATATATATATATATATATATATGAATGAAAATGAGAATATGGAATTATGTATGAGTTTAAGAGAATTAATTAATCCAAGAAAGACTGGTATAATTCTAACTATAATACTATGTTGGGTCTCTCTTAACAGACTTTAAACCTAAGACCTTGAAGAATTTTGACTTAATTGATGTTTATATAATTTATTAATTATTTTAATGTTTAAATATTAATTTTATTATCCGGGAGAGCTAGTAAGACATCTTGGTGTATATATATGAAATATGGAGCGAAACAGATGAAACTTAATTTGGGTTAATGAATTGCAAAACAAAAAGTAGTTTTCAATTCAGTGTTAAAACTGTGATCATGTTATTGGAACTTTTAATTAGTATTCTTCAATTATCAAATGATCTGCAGTTTGATTAATATCTTATGCCTTAGAAATTGGTCTGTCTTATGCTTCTTTCACTTTTCTGCAAATTGAAAAAAAAAAATGTTTTGACTTCGATAACTTTATAAGTCATTAAAAAATATTTTACAATTATATGGTGGCATGTGGCATTTGTCTTATCTTGGAAAATATATCTACATGTGCATATCAATGATGGTTCAATACTTAATAAAATTTGTCAATGCATGTTGTATTAATGACAATAACAATGTTTTATGTGTGCATGTGTTGGCCTAGTGGTAGAGTGGTTAATGTCTGAGGTCAAATGTCTCGGGTTCGAGTTCATCGTGACGCGACCTTTAAATTTCTGTATTAAAAAAACAATATTTTACATATCCTGATGCTCATATAGTTTAATTTATGAAATAAAACAAAATATTGTAGTGAACCCCAAAAATACACAGCATCAACAGTAAGTTGATACTTATAGGAAAATTGCCGACGTGATAGACCTCATTAATGGTTTTATAATGTTGTCGAGAGTTCTGAGAGACTTCCATTTGGAATATTTAGCGGATTTATTGAAAACGATAACCTCAATAATACTAAGTCTTATAGGGGTGGGTCTAACAGACATAATAAGCCATAGCATAGCAAAGATAATGATCGATAAATTTAATATAATTGTTTTCCTATCAAGTGTAGCTCGAATAGAATATAGAAATATGCAAGATTAACTCAATAATCTGAACAATCTTTTAGAAGTTTAGTACGTGTAGATCAAATGAATTTATTTGTTTCATAATTCTTAATATAGAATATTTAAATAGAAATTATATTATAGTTGATGAAACATAATTTTAGTTAAAGTAAATTTGATGGTCCCTGGATATCCGTACTGATATATGGGGGAAAAACACTTAAGGCAAATTAAAACTTTTTATTTTAACTTAGGACGATCTTCTACTTGAGTAGTAGACGTCGGTTAACTGAAGTCAGTTCAGTACTGGTGTTAGTACTACTGACTAGTTCCAAGTATGGGAAGTTATGTTCGGAGTGATATTAGTTAACAAATCTACTAACTGGTGAGGCAACTGGTAATTAGGATTGATAACTGTATACTTGTAGAATATGGTGGTTACGTTTTTATCTTTACTGAAAACTTAAAATGATGAAAAATACTTAGTCAAACATTGGCTTAGTCAGTTTTGAGTTTGTCTCTTCAGTATCAAACTAATACTGATAGAATATTTCAAAACAGTGTGATGTGCTATGTGTGCTGATGATGCTCAGTACAATAATATGCAAGGTAAATACGATATTGAAAGTAAAGAACACTTAGTTTTTATGTTGTTCGGAGAGATCAGCTCCTACATCCACGGACTTATAATTAATACAATTAATCCACTACTTTCGATTTAGTGTTATTTATGGGTATAAGAGTAAACCTCGATAAAGACTTTAACATTTTATGTATCCTTCTAACTTGGAGTTCCTAATACGCTTGCGCATACTAGGAAACATACGACCGCCACAGTGCAGTCGGCCTAACTTCTTACTTACATGTGCAAGAGAATCAAACTTTCAGTAGCTAATACTCGTTGATTATTTGTCTAACTTCTACTTAAACTTTGGGGGTTTTGAGTAAATGGTTTTACAACTAAAATTTGAGCTATCACATGCGACAACTCAATATATCTAAGTTTGAAATTTTACAAAAATGAACCTAGATATAAGGGTGTGTATGCTGAAATCTTGAGCTAATAAATATATTTGAGGTCTGAAGATTTACCGATAACACTTTGGAACTCCATTCTTCGGAATCACGGGGAAATGTTCTTGAGAAATAAGCTTTGGGTGCGATCGAATATTTGAATACGTAGCGTTTTGGTTACCTTCAAATGTTGGTTTTTACACTTATTTATAGAGCGAGCGATGAATAGTGATGTTGGAAAGAACACCAATCACATCCATTCCATTGTTGTTTGAATTCTGCCCATTTGAATTCTCATACGTTGTAGTCGGTGTCTACATCATCGTACACTGTATCTCTGTAACTCTGAACAGTGGTTCTGGCATTTCAGGATCTTCTGCTAATACGCTACGACATGTGACAAGTCAAAACACACAGTTAAGATAGAATTTTTCCAACAATTTTCTCTTTTTTGATGATGCCAAAACCTATACATTAAACTAAAAAATAAAACAGTAATATAGACAATCAGTTTCACTAAAAAGGTTCGATTTCTTCTTGTTGTGATCATCATTCTCTGCAAAACAAGGGTCAGTTATCATAATAAGGTTTAAAGCAAGTACAAAGCCTGGACAAATAGTCATTGTCCTCAGGGTGAAACTGGATTAATTTATATATGCCAGGTTCCTAAGATACAAGTTACATTAGTAGAGTTCAATCAGAAACAAACCTATACATGTTTATTACATTGAGATCCTGATCAGTTCATCTTCTTCTCCTCATCGGATTCATGTCCATACATGGGAAAAACTCGTATGACCAACTTTTTGAATTTCTCAGGTTGCTATGCTGAATCAATCTTCATAAATTCAACAGTGAGCAGAGTTTCTCTGTCGATCTGCTAGCTCGGTCAATGAATGCTCCTCGTATCGGATGAGGGGCAGGTCGCTTTGGAAAGATAGCGATCTCGATGTCTTTGCGGGCAGGCAGATTGACAAACTTGTCGATAAGAGGCTTGTCCTTGTATTCCAGAAGAAATTCCTGAAGCCATTAGTTGTTGTCTCGGGATCCTCAGGTAGGTTCATCAGATAGTAGTAGTACATAATGAATTCATCCGTCAGTTGTTCCCATCTGTCATTGAGCTCAGCAGGCACCCACTTGTCAATACATGGCCTGACTCCTGTGATTGGTTGCCACCTCATAAGACCTCTTCTGGAATCCTTCTTGTTGACAATATTTTTTTTTGAGCAACAGCTACTGGCGCTTTCTACACATCGCTCACACAGTTTATCTCCTTGTTGTCTCTTGTGTCACCATGCTTCAAGTTGTACTAGGTCTCCCAACATCTCGAATGAAGTTCGGTGGTGGAAAGTCAGAAGGTAAATATCCTCGCGGGATCGATGATTGGCTCACCGACAAGGCGACTATCTTTTCTTCTTCATTCGGTCGCTCTTTTTTAGCGCTCTTTAGTTGTAGCTTCAACTATTTCCTCTTCTACAAGAGCTTGAGCTAGCTCAACCGTTGCTTCTTCTGTTATTTTTTTCTCTTTAGCTCTGGCCTGCTCCGCCGCTTCAGCTTTAATTGTCATCACTTTTTTCTTTTTGGCATCATTAAGGAGTTTCTGGAGGGAGATCGAGAGATTGCTGATAGTCTAATTTAACGTAGCGTGAGACTGGTCCAAATACTCTAGGCGATCAACATATGCAGCTAGCAAGATGGCATTATCATCTTGCTCTTTCTTCAAGTGCTCTACTTCCCCCTCCAAGGAAGATATACTATCATCAACGCCCGAGAAAGTGAAGTCCAACAAGTTTTGGATCAGAATGAATGTCTTCGACTAGTCATAGAGCATCTGGAATTTTATGCATGAAGTCATCTTCAAATGTTGTTTCCATCAGTATGATCATTGTTCATGCTCAAAAATTTTAAATAACGAGGTCCACTAGATCTCTCAGATTTCTTTTGATGGATGAGATTTCAATCTGAACTGCTCGCAAACACTTCCCGGAGATCAACTTCCTTCTGCTGCATCTTCTTATACAAGCTTACAATCGTGGTGTTGAAAGTTCGCTCCCACTGCTACTCCAGCTTTGTGTACTCAACAGCCTTGGCTAGTTCCTCTTCACCGCCATCAAGACTTGCAGACGGCTTCGACGGAGATTGATGTTGCTCCGATGCAATGGACTAGAAACCTGAGAGGGGAACAATGATGCCATAAGATGTATTAGTTGATGGGAAGTCAATTGCTTTCTCCTATTTGTAGAGCGATTACTCGATGGACCCGCTTGTTCAAGATCAAGATCAAGCGCCACTAAGACTTCACTAACTGGTCTTTCTACCAGTACATTAGCTGCTGTCTATCTCATTCCACCAGAGGTCCCTTTTCTGTGTCTATGCTCTTAGCAGCGATCATCTTTACTGTAGCAGTCTTAGCCACTGATCATCAATCAACCCTTGGACAAAGGACTTGAAAGTCCTCATTATAGTCCAAATGCTTGAGATCCCGTAGAGATTCTCCAGCTCCGCATCTTCTTCAAATTTTTTCTCCTATGACTCCAGATTGATAAGATCGGTGAGCTGATAAAAATGCATCGTCTTAACTTGGATAAACACGCGGAATTGAGAAGCCTGGGCTAGAGGTTCAAGCATGTTATGGAGAATGTGGAAGATTTTCAGCAAAAAATAGTAGGCTTTCTAGGTGAAGTTGGGTTCTGGGATTGATCTCTACAAATCCTTCGAAGGATTCAGTACAGTGGGTAGAAGGGACTGGTTAAGGGGATGAGGCTGAGGGGATGTCAGGTGGGGAAACCTTAGTCTGGGACTGAGGAAAGTTAGCCTGGGGTGATGGCGAGTCAACATAGGTTGGAGGCTTAGGAATATACGGGAAAATATAGTTCGCTCTAGTGGGTATAAGGGCGATGAGGTGGTGTGGTGAGGAGTTGGGTACAGAGTAGGTGGCGAGGTTCGACTCTAGCTCTAGCTCATCGAAAAGTAGGGTCCTGAATATCTCAGTAGCAATGCTCTTCCTTTTCAGTGGAGACTGCTTTGGAGAGTTTTCCTTCTCTTCAAACTTTGCTACATTTTCCTCTACCGCATTCTTTCATTTACCAGCAAATGCTGGTCTTTGCATCATCTTCCTCCTTATACCTTCCTAAATGGTGATCCATTTCGTTACTTTGGGGACTGAGATCTTCGATCCCATGTGGTGTAACACCAACTCATCTGACCGCAGCATCCGATCCTTTGTCAGTACGTATGTACAGTTGTACCATAGGACCTTTTGTCCTTTCAGTACTTCCAGGATAATTGAGGATATATTTCCTTCAAGCTTTATCCTATTTTCACTCAAAGAGACCTTCTGCTTGAAGTTGTCAAACTTCTAACAAGCTTTCCTCAACTTGTTCTCCTTTATCTTTCTTGGGCCTGAACAAAGTCTTTCCAGCACGTCCCACATCTCCTTGGCAGTTTCATATTTTTATCATCTTCCAATGTGAGAATTGGGGAATGTTCCGGAGATGATGTTCTTGGCTAGGTTGTCGAGCTCATCTTATTTGCGCTCTCCTGACGTAAAGTCAACTTGATCAATTGACCTATACTCGTAGGTCAGATCCTTGCCAGGTTTGGTGCTCCCTTTTATAATATTCTCTTTGATTGGCACGTTGGTGATGACTTCCCACATGCAGAAATATTGTGCAGTGAGGTAGCTCTTGAGTTTGAACATCCATATCTCATAATTATTTACCGCGAACGTGGAGAGAGAAATTGACCTGCTGTAGTTAGTTTCCATCACAACAAATATTCAAAGAAGATGCAAAATAATATCGACCAAGGATCATGCTCGATAAAATATCCACTAGGGGAGTCAGTTGTTCTTGCGAACAACAGGCTTTGATACCAATTGATGGTCCTTGGATGTTCCTACTACTGTATGGGGAGAGGTAATACACCAGTTAATGCAAATTAAACTTTTTCTTTTAACTCAAGACTGGATCTCTACTAGATCAATATACATCAATTAACTGAAGTCAATTTTGTACTGCTGATCAGTTCAAGTACGGAGAGTCTTGTTTATAGTGATATCAGTTAGCAAACCTAATGATTGCTAAGGCAGCTGGTCAGTTGGACTGATAACTGATGTATTTGCGGAATGTGGTGGTTAGGTTTTTGCCTTTACTGAAAACTTAAACTGATGAAAAATACTTAGTTAGATATTGACTTAGTCAGTTTCAGTTTGTCACTTCAGTATCAAATTGATACCGATAGAGTGTTTAAAAATAGTATGCAGTGTTGCATGTGCTGATGATGTTCAGTTCAATAATATGCAAGGTAAATGCGATACTGAAAGTAAAGACACTTAGTTTTTTTGTGGTTCATATAGATCAGCTCTTACGTCTACGGACTGATAATGCAGTCAATCCACTACTTGAGATTTTATCTTGTTTACAAGTACAAGAGTATATCAAGATATATACTTTAACATCTTCAATATCCCGTCTAACTTGGCATTCCTCCTATGCTTGCGGGTGCTAGGAAACATCTGACTGTTTATGGGTGCAATCGACTTAACTTCTTGCTTATAGGTCCAAGAAAACCAAACTTTCAGCAACTAACATTTTTTTGCTTACTTGTCCAACTTCTACTTAAACATTAGGAGGTTTTTTGTATAGGGTCATCAAACTAAAGTTTAAGCTTTCACATGCAACAACTAAATATATCTAGGCTTGGAATTTTACAAGAAGGAACCTATATATAAGGGAATGTTGTAGGGAAATCTGATTTTAACCCTCTCCCGAGGATCTATCTTGGATGTTTAATTCACCATAAATTGATTATATACCTAGCATGCACCTATATAATTAATTGCAACACGAAGGAGTTTTCTCGTGTTTACATGCGAATCTGTCGGGAAAGAATAGATCAAGACTCGTGCTTTGATCTTCTGACCGTATTCCAATTGTCTAAACCCAATGTCGAGTGAGGACAATCTATGGAGAGTGCTATAGAAATTCACCTTCTTCCTTCTCCTAAAGTTTTTGAAAATCTCTTTATTAAGAATAGTAATTTTTGAAATTCTTATCTTAGGATTAGGGTTTGATTTTCTCTCACCTTATATTTATAATGCAATCCTAAATCCTATCAAGATAGAATTTATGCACATCTAATAAATATAATAATATCACTTAAGATATATAGGATCAAGACAGAGTCCCAAAGGACTCTGAAGGAGAGGATCGATTTTCTAAGCTCCGTGCCCTGGACGGGCCACCAGGATCAAATGCAAGGAATAAAGACGGGCCTCAAATAAATTAATTATCTTATGTTCAACCCGTAACATAAATTAATTCATAAAATTTATTCATGCCACTAGAGAATAAATGCCGACTTACCCCTTTATTTCCAAGTTGAGTCGGGCTTGCACTTAGACTTCACGAATCTCAGATTTAAGATATCGACGTCCATTAATTATTTACGCCGCTCGACCGCTAAAATAATTAATATCTTTAATTTCTTAAGTAGTACCACTCAACCTTATTATTGTACTTGAGATAACTCAACCCACGGGGTTTAGTACAATAAACCTCGAGCTCCTTAGGGACGCCATCATCCTAAACGGATATGGTGACTCGACACGGTAACTAGCATGACATACAAGATCGCCACCACCCAAGATGCAGAGAATTGGTTATCTCATGTAACCTCACCCATAACAAGTCAAAGTGATGGTCAAGAACTCATATTCATCTAATACCATATCGAGGTTTAGATCAACGTAAAGTCACCGAGATCTAGTTTCTTCACGACGGTCGATAGAAGAACCCATCTCACCGTGATCCATCAATACGCCGAGACGCATGTAATAGACAATCAACAAAGTCAAGTCACTTATCTATACCGCAGTTATACACCGACAACTCGCCCTCAAGTTGTCTCGGTTGTGATACTTTTATATCCGATTAAGCTCGACCAATCATACGAGACTGTGATCTACAACACAATCGTATGATCTAACTTATATATGAGATAAATGGACATACATATGCAATCAAGTAAACAATTGAGATAGGAGATTGTAATAGTGGTAACAAGAAACATTGTATACAAGCTCAACCAAACCGCCAACACCATCACTTTGCTTCTCCCACTTATACAAAAACTTTCCTTTCTAAATGGGTGCCATCTTGCGCAATCCAAGTCCTCGAATATGCTCTTCAGAGACTTTTATGGCAGTTCTTCGTGAATGGATCAGCTAGGTTATCTACAATACCAATCTTCTCAATCAGCACATCCCCTCTTCTTACGATTTCTCGTATGACATGGTACTTTCTCTATGTGTTTGGTTGCCTTGTGGGTCCGTGGTTCCTTCGAGTTTGCCACCGCACCGAGTTGTCACAAGAAATTATGATACTCTTGGGCAAACCAGTACCACATCTAGATCCATGAGGTAGTTCTCGAACCATACAACCTCTTTAGCGACCTTCAAGCGGCTACATATTAAACTTCCATGGTAGTGTCCACAATGCATCGCCGCTTTGCACTCACCAGATACGGCCTCCTCCCAAGGTAAACACATAGCCGAGGTAGACTTCTTCTCATCACGGTCGGCTTGAAATCCAGTCGAATAACCCAAAGGCATTAGACTATCGCACGGTAAACCACCTATAATCTCGAGTCCTTTTCGTGTACTTGAGTATATGCTTTCACCGATCCAATGAGCTTGTCCGTGGTTAGATCGATATCTAGCTACTATGCCTACCACATAGCGTATATCGGGTCTCAGATATAGCATTGCGCATATGAGACTTCATACGGCGTAAGTGTAAGTAACTTGTCCTCATTTTTCTATCTCCTTTGCGGTCATAGGTGATCGCTCCTTAGATAAAGGAACACCATGTCCGAAAGGTAGCAATCCTTTCTTGGCGCTCTGCATACTAAAACGAGTAATCATAGTATCAATGTAAGACGCCCGAGATAAGCTCAATATTTTTCTTGCGATCTCTGTAAACCTCGATCCCACGAATGTACGCAGATCTCCTAAGTCTTTCATTTTAACTCGATCGATAATCAACTCTTTACGCCCCGATAACAACTTCACATTGTTGCCAGTAGAAGAATGTCATCTACGTAGTGCAAGAAATACCACATCACCGCTGACACATAAACGATACACACAACTTTCACTAGCAACTGGTAAATCCATGTGACTTTACCACCTCATCAAAGCGTAAGTTCCGTGATCGTGAAGCTTGCTTAAGTCCATAAATAGACTTCTTAAGCTTACATACTAGATGCTCTTCACCCTTCACCACATAACCTTCGGTCACGTGCATATAGATGTCTCTACCTTCTTCAAGGTAACCGCTTAGAAAAGCGGTTTTCACATCCATTTGTCAAACCTCGCGTTTAAGGGCTGCTATGGCCGTAAGAATTTCGATGGACTTGAGCATTGCTACAGTGAAAAGGTCTCATCGAAATCGATGCCCTCAACTGAAAGTGTACCCTTTCGCCACAAGCCCCGGCTTTAAAAGCCAAAACCCTCCATCCGAATCTCTTCCTCAGATACCCACTTGCTACCTACGGCTTCCTCGCCATCCGGTAGTGGTGTCTTTCGTATACATCCATAGATGTTATGGACTCAATTTCTAAGTCCATAGCTCTATGCCATGATCTTGCATCGATGTCTTGTATAGCCTCATTATATGTCCATGGGTCGATTGTTGCTGCTCGCTTTCTCGACTAAACCAAGATTCACCCAAGAACATAAATCGCTCGGGTCGACGAACAACCTCCCACTACGACGAGGCGCCATCGGCACAATGGCAATGGTGGGTGCAGAACTTGTGGTTCTCTATCTTGCATGACTTGTCGGATATGAGCCACCAGACGATCGGTATCTCCAAAGGAACTCGACCACTTCAATTTCTCAAGTATCCGTGCCGATCCATCCCACTAGACACGACATCTCGCACCTTTCGATTAATCGGTGGTGAAATACGACCATCTTCTAATTCTTGAAGAATGATTTCAACTTTGGATTTATGGTTTTCATATAATCCTCTTCTAAGAATCGGGCATTAATGCTAATACGACCTTCCTGATCCTTGGGACTATAGAAATAACCACCTTCGCTCCTTTAGGATAGCCAATAAATGCCTTGCATCAGATCTAGATTCCAACTTGTCAGCCTTCTTGTTCAGACATGTGTCGGATCGTCCCATATCCTTATGTGGTTTAAACTAGGTTTGTGCCCAAACCACAACTCGAAAGCGGTCTTTTCGACCGACTTGATGATATTAGATTTAGCAAGATGTCACTGCTTCTAAAGCATACCCCTAGAACGAAATAGGCAATGCTACATAACTCATCATTGATCTAACCATTTCTAACAGAGTCATATTCCTTCGCTCTAACACATCATTTTGTTGTGGTGTGCCCGGTGTAGTGAGCTGGGAGGTAATCCCACACTGCACCAAATAGTCCATAAACTCGTTACTCAGGTATTCGCCACCATGATCAGACCGCAGTGACTTGATACTTTTACCAAGCTTCGTCTCCACTTCCACATTAAATTCTTTGAATTTCTCAAAGTATTCATACTATGCGAAGCAGTATATGTATCTGCACTTGAGTAATCGCCAATGAAAGTGACAAAACTCGCATTCTCCACGAGCTTGGTTGACATAGGTCCACACAGTCGAATGGACTAGCTCCAACACTTCTTTGGCTCTATAACCCTTCGTCTTGAAGGGTCCGATCGACATCTTTCCTTCTATACAGATTCGCAGATCGAGAACGAGTAATCGTGAGATCACCCAACGCCCATTCTTAGCCGCCTCGATCCTATTTAGATTGACGTGACCTAATCTAAGATGCCAGAGAAAAGTGGTGTCATCTTCATGAAGAAAACTTTCTCTTAAGGTTTGATGTAGATGCAACATAATTAAAGGTATTATGTTTGGCATAAATAGTATAAAGCAAATTATATAAAGTGTCACCACAGATAACTTCACATTACTTTTATGATAGAAACACCACTACCAAAAACAATCGAATATCCATGAATAAATAGTTTCAAACCGAATAAGGTTTCACCGAAACTACAGCACATATAAAACGCCTTTAAAACTAAACTGTTTCTATCAAAATATAAAGTAATATCTCCGACTACAACGGCCTCGACTTTCGCGGCGCTGCCCATGGAGATCGTTATCTCGCCATCACGCAGCTCCCTTGTCCGCAGAACCCCGCAGGTGTAACAAACATGATCATCGACCCGTATCTACTACCCATGAATGAGTAGAACAAGTCGCTAAACATGTTTCCACATTAAAGCAAATGATGTACCTGAGCTCGAGCATAGGCACTTAGTCTTCCAATGCCCGCTTTTGCCGACTGAAGCACTTGCCCTCTCCTTCGACTTTTTCAAGCCTCCGATGGCGACATGTTCTTGCTCCCACTACTCCCATCTGCTTCCTTCGCTTCACCATCTTTGGTGCCCCTTTTCTTCTTTCATTTTTCAACAAAAATTTGGGCCCCTAGATGTGCTAGCAAGCGGCACGTGCTCCTTTGCCCACGACTCCTTCCGCTGCCAAGAGATCATTAAGCAACCGAATAAGTGTATACTCGGTCTTGCTCATGATCGCATTCACGCGAAAATTCTCAAAGACTTGGGCAAAGGTGTTGAGGATGATATCGACCTTGACCGCCGTCAATACCTCCTCCCAACCGATCAAGACTATCCATGAGATGAGACGAGTCATGCGAGACATGTTCATGGACCGAACTTCCTTCTTCCATCTTACACGCCAAGATTTCTCTTATTTTGTGGAAGGATCGTCCGATTCGATCGCCCAAACTTACTCTCTAGACTTGACCATATTTCGTCGCGTCTCACCATCGATCGATGTCATTTATGCAAGCCTTGGACATCGTGAGTCATCATATAGCACTTGGCCATATTATTCGACATATGCCAAAGTTTGCTTGACTCTCCGCTCATTAGTCGATGCGTACAAGAAGGGCATTGGGTTTGGGAGTAGTGAGAACAAACATGTGTTCTTCAAATGATAAGAACATATTCCACTGATGAAATTTGGACCGGATAGAGGATTTTTGCGTAGCATATAGATAATCTGTAAGAGACATATCTGAAAAGTAATGTAAACACATAAGCATACGATCACACATAATTGTAATAATAATATTGTAACCTTTTATAAAACAATATTAATTGAAACCTCCAATCGCCAAGGAATCCCACATACAAGCCACGCTGTGGACGTTTACATGAACCCCGACCCTGCACTAAAATATACCTTTAGTCGCTTAATTTCAATCCATGTCAACTCAAATTTTATCTCAAATGAAATTAATGATCGACCTTACTGCACCACATCACTATCGCAAGAAGCGGACTTCACGGAAGTTGTACTTGAGGTGATGTCTAAGCAATGACCACAATTTTAACAAAGAGAAAATGAATTCTTAGAATTGGCATACCACTAGACCATACCGCTTCCAATCCAAATTCCTTTGTTATATCATTTTAAATCTATCTCTAGAGAACTTATGAAAATCGTGATATGCAAGCTAACGCTGCGTGATCGGCATTATACTTAAACTCCCACTCTCAATAGATTAAAATGTTTTATTTAGAAATCTCATCTAACAAACTTATGATAAACAAGGCAAGCAAGCCACGCGTGTGGATCGCCATCACAAAGGCATATCACTTGTTTAGAGATCAAAAGTGGAAGTCTCGACATTTTAATTTTAAAATTAATATGTCGGGTTACTTGCTTAGTCTTTTGTTTCAAAAGGTTTATCCATGCAGATCACGTAATCCTAGCATACTTTTCTATAGAACTCAACATGTAAAACATGCTCGCAGTAATTCTAAAATACGCTTGAAAAACGGGATAAACCTAGCATGCTTACTATGCGCATCCAATCACGAAAACATATAATATATTTATCTACGTAATTAAACATACATAGCATGCTTCTGCATAATTTAAACATCCACGACATGCTTGAACGATAAAAATAAATAAAATCGCTCATCGCGCCCACTCGTGATCCGTATCCCGCCTAATTTATTACATAAATTTGCAAAGTATAGATCTTCAAACTCGAAAACGGGCCTTATGCACGCGCACGGACCGGATTCAACAAACCGATTTGGGCCAAAAATAAAACGGGTCAAACAAAGGATCGGGCCGAACCGGTCGAAAACTGAACCGGTCAAAATTGGGTCCGGCTAAAAAATCGGGTCGTGGCCGAACCGGTCGGTCGGCCTAAACAAACCTGGCTGGTCCAGCCAAAACTAGGGCAAACCATGCTGCGCGCCAGAGCTTCCGCCGCCCAACCTCGCACGCCGCCGCCCATGCTACTGCTGCTGCCGCTGCTCGCCGCCGAGATGTCGCCGCCACCGCCGAGGCTGCCGCCAGGCGCCGAGCATCACCGGAAGCCGCTTGCCGAGGGACGATCGTCACCGCCTAGAGGTGTCGCCAGTCATTCGCGCACAGTGCCGGGCGCCTCGAGAAAACCCACGCGACTCACGCTCGCTATCGCTCGCCCGCCGGGACGCCCGCGCAGACGCCGCCGAGCCGCTCGCACGCCGCCGCCGAGGTGCCCGCGCACGCTGCCCGCCGAGGACGCCTGCACGCGTCTCGCGCCGCTCGCCGAGGCATCCACGCACGCTGCCTCGCGCGCCGCCGCCGAGGCGCCGCGTGTGCGTTGTCGAGCGCCGTTGTTCGTCCGCGCCCGATGGCATGCCGAGGACATCCATCGAGGTTCGCCGAAGCGTACGCCAGCGCCAAGCGGCCGAGACATCCGCACGGAAACCGCGACGCCCGTATGCCGGCTGCCGAGCCATGCCGCCCAGCCTCGCCGATGCCCGCACGACCTGCTTGTCCCTATCCGCCCGTGTCTGCCGAGGAAACGTGCGCACTGCCGAGCAGTGTGTCTACGAGCGTCGAGCATGGTCAACGTGCCGTCGGCCGTGCATTCGATTTTTCGATGTACTCCCATCGTCTCGTTCTTCGTGCTTTTTTCTTCGTTTTTCTTTTACATATAAGATTTACAAGAAAAAATCTAATCTAACCACGGATTTTCTCGTGGTGAAAAACAAAATCCGACAAAAATAAAACGAGCCACGATGAACGACAGATTCACAATTAATTAATTGCGCACATTATAATCAAACGTGAATTAATCCAATAGAGCCAAGATACTGATCCCAGGCTATGATACCAATTGTAGGGAAATCTTATTTTAACCCTCTCCCGAGGATCTATATTGGATGTTTAATTCACCATACATTGATTATATACCTAACATGCACCTATATAATTAATTGCAACACATAGGAGTTTTCTCGTGTTTACCTGTGAATCTGTCGAGAAAGAATATATCAAGACTCGTGCTTTGATCTTCTGGACTGTATCCCAATCGCCTAAACTCCAATGCCGAGCGAGGACAATCTACGGAGCGTGCTATAGAAATTCACCTTCTTCCTTCTCCTAAAGTTTTTAAAATCTCTATTAGGAATAGTAATTTTCAAATTCTTATCTTGGGATTAGGGTTTGATTTTTCTCACCTTATATTTATATCGCAATCCTAAATCCTATCAAGATAGAATTTATGCATATCTAATAAATATAATAATATCACTTAAGATAGAGAGATCAAGACAGAGTCCCAGAGGGACTCTATATGAGAGGATCAATTTCTTTAAGCTCTGTGCCTAGATGGGCCAAATTGTGGATCAAATGCAAGGAATAAAGACGAGCCTCAAATAAATTAATTATCTTATGTTCAAAGACAGAGCATAAATTAATTCATAAACATTTATTCATGCAACTAGAGAATAAATGCCGACTTACCCCTTTATTTCCTCGGGTTGAGTCGGGCTTGTACTTAGACTTCACGAATCCCTCGTATTTAAGATATCAGACGTCCATTAATTATTTCTGCTGCTCGATCGCTTAAAATAATTAATATCTTTAATTCCTTAAGTATTACCACTCAACCTTATTATTGTACTTGAGATAACTCAACCGCGTGGTTTAGTACAATAAACCTTTGAGCTCCTTATGACGCCATCATCCTAAACGGATACGGTGACTCGACATGTGTAACTCGCATTACATACAAGCACCGCCACCATCCAAGATGCAAAGAATCTTGGTTATCTCATGTAACCTCACCCATAACAAGTCAAAGTGATGGTCAAGAACTCATACTCACCTAATACCTTATCGAGGTTTAGATCAACGTAAAGTCACCGAGATCTAGGTTCTTCACGACGGTCAAATAGAAGAACCCATCTCATCGTGATCCATCAATACGCCGAGACGCATCAAAGATAGACAAGCAACCAAGTCAAGTCACTTCTTATCTATATCGCAGCCTCATACCGACAACTCTTCCTCGTTGTCTCACCGTGATACTTTTATATCTCATTAAGCTCGACCAATCATACGCACTTATGTGATGTACTTAACCGATCGCCTCCCTTTTCACACGTAAAAGGTGTATATAGAAGGTAAGAGTATCGATCCATGTGGATTGTAATGCTAAAACACGTGTTTAACTCAACAATGATTCATTATTATCCAAGCAACATAAATGGTTTGGTAAGATTTTAGGCTTGGACTTCAATCCAAAGCGTAGGTAACAAAATGTAAAATAAAATAAAACAATAAACACTCGGATGTTAAAATGATATGACGACTAACCTAGGGATGCATTAATCCTATCCACAACGATGTTTATCCTGCTCATTAACCAATTTTAATCCAGACATGGTGGAAGATCACATAAATAACCGATAATTTCATTACGATAAAGCGGTCAGATTACTAGTTTTCCTATTTACGTTACGCCTCTAGGTGAAAACAAGCAACCCAAACAGATCACAAGAATATGCTTCCTACGAATATCCTATCTCGCCTACGACTCAAGGCTCATTCGTATTATGCATTCGAGATCGATTGACAATTAATACAATTACGTAATTAACCGACAACTAGATATGCATCAAGATTGATCGAAATTAACACATATAAATAAGCACCAAGAATCATGAATCAATGCCCGGAAGGTAAATAGCGATAATGCGAATCACAACATATAAGATCGAATCATGCAAACCCTAGGATTAGAACTAAAATCTAGCCGAGATATAATAAAACTAATAAAATACGATTTAACCATAAAAATAGAAATTATATAAATGAAACCCGTATTGTTGCCTCGATGAACAATCGCTGGGCTCAATCCCAACCTCAACGAAAACGAAAAATTGCAAAAGATTGTCCGGACGAAAACGCTCTGGATCAAGACAAACGTAAAACTAATGAAGAACAATGATCAAATCAACTCTAGAATGAAAATAGATGAAGCTAAAACTAAAAATCAAAACTGATAAAAGAGGTTCCTGAGCGTGTGCGGTTGGGGGCGCTAGGGGTGTTGCCATATATAGGCACACCCCAAACCCTAATTTCTCCTTCGCCGCGACCGCGACCACGCCGCGATCGCCAGGTCGATCGCTAGGTATGTCTCGCAGCACTTTTCGCCGCCGCCTCCCTGCGCTTGATGGTTACCTCGCGACCTGCTAGCGGCGGCTAGTTGACGGTCGCGAAATCGTGACAAGAGATTTCGGCCGGGCTTCGCTCGCGGGCACGAGGTCGCGATCGCTGGTCTCACTGGTTCTCGTGACGGGTTGCCTAGCGACCAGCCCAGCGATCGCTAGGCTGGTCGCTAAACAGTCGATGTGTATTTTGCCTCGTGCTCGCTCCTTGCTTCGATTTTCAACATACACGACCTACACAACACCAAAAGAATACCCAAGAGCGATCTTCTAGAAATAGATAAAACATTAAGAATCGATACGTAAACGCACATTAAACGAAGCTAAACTCATCTTTAAATATCAACTATAAACGTAAAATGCTGCTTATCAAACCCCCAAACTTAAATCATTGTTTGTCCTCAAACAAAATCAAAAACAAAGACACAACGAAAAGATCAACGAGCGTAGCAAAGATGATAACCATTCTAGGCCTCAGAAACATATCAACGCTCAAAAACATTAGTGCACATGACGACGTTAGTCCACTCAACACAAACAACAATTGACGGCAAAAACTCATTTAATTCAACCCTCACAACGGCATGTGTGTAAAATATAGGATACACTCAACTCATAAAGAAATGTGGGGCGTGTATACACTCAACGATCAACGCAATGCAACATCTTACCATAGGCTCGCTGCTTTCTAATATCTCCACCGCGTCATTGTGTTCAAATTAGATCAAAGAGGTCTTTTCATAGGTTTTAATGTAGGCACATGGTTAAGTGGTTAAGGTAGGATAAAGTATGGCTAAGTGACTCAAGAATATTCCAAGCACCCCATTTATACTTTTTCGACACATATGGACTTTGTCCATTTTCTCTTCTTCCCAACGTGCTAAATCAACGCTTTATGCCACATAAGGTACTTATACTTTGATTAAAGACCCTTTATGCTCAACACTCATAGTGAACTTATCATATTTTTTTCTTTTCTTTTCTAGAGCTTATAGGGTTTATCATTCACAACAAAGGTACTATTCTTCACCACGTATGTATTTTTCTAAAAGAAACCTTTCTCGCCATAACTACATCAAAATTTCAACCCTTTTGATTCCCATATGCATCCCTCCTCCTATCATCCTGTTAATCGAAGAAAAGTCTAATAAAGGCTCAAAGAAGACGACAAATGGTATATATCATCGGGTTAGTGTTTGGGTGAATATGTGGTTAACAAAGACGGCCTTTATCCTTTCCAAATTGAAACACATATTGCGGCCTCGATACGTAAAAACGGCAAGTTCTAGAAGATAATCACATGCATGATATCACACATTAATGTAAACAGATCAAGATATGTATACGTGAAGCTCAAGTCTCACAGATAAGCAAATGGTGAAAACAACAAGCTCCAAGCCATCTCACGTCATTCATGCGCCATTTTCTAACATATCATGCGCACTATCATGAAATTTCACCAAAAATTTCTATCGTCATTGGCCACATGGAAAAGGGACTTTACTTAACTCGCTGATCGACGATGACACAAAACGAAAAACAAAACAAAAACACGACAAAAGACCCTAAAGCATAACAACTTAACAACAAAGTTACGTAAACATAAACAGATTCTCAACCAACTAAACTCGTTTACTCCCCAAACTTATTGTGAACATGTGGAAGCAATAAGGTTTGCGTAAAAGTAGTTGGAGAGAAAACTTACCTTGAATGTCATACATTCGTGGCGGATAAAACCACGCCATCGATTCCATTGTCGCATCATCTCCATCATCTTACGTTGTTGCTCGAGATGTGCTCGGTGTTGGGTGTAGAGGGCTTGTCGCCGATCCATAATCGAGGTCGTTCCACAATATGGTTGAGACGACCATCTATTTGATCTAATCGATCATAAATCCCGGATCGCTCGAACGGGTGGCGGGTGCAATATGCCGCCTGCCTCAGAGCCACTTCGGCCCGGCTCTTTCCTCATGTGGTTGCTCGCTCGACCGCCTTGCTGCTCACGCCACCGCGTCCATGCATAGTGTGCAATGGAGCTCAAATTCCAATTGTTATCCGTAGTAGTAGCGGCTTATACCGCGAGCTCGGGTTGGGTAGGCAAACCGATTGGCCGCTTTGATCATATAACAGACCCACAGTAACGCCGGTGCCTCTTCAGAACGCTCGGACGATAAGCACGGCTTGTCCAGAAGATGTCGAGAGATCGGACTCTCTCGAATCATAATCCCAAAAATCAAGAATGGGGTAACGAATCCCCTATGCATATCTTTGAATCGCCTCAAACCGTGGATCGCATGTGGAAGTGTCGAGCTAGGAACACGCCGCATGCATCCGTCTGGTTGAATACGGCTCAATCGATGCTCATGTCTCGTGATAGAACAAGGCCGGCGTCGAACAGCCATGTATGGTGAACGGATGAGCCGGTGGAAGAACGGATGGTCGATTCAGATTGAATTAGCCTTCGATCTCGAGGCATCATAGTATGGAGTGTGCTCGAGTCCGAGTCCATGAACTTTGGCCATACACTTGGACCGTGTACCGACGTCCCCGATGTAGTTTCCTCCGGATTTCCATTGATTATTCCATTAAGTTCATCCACGGATAGTCGACGGGCTCATTGTCAAGCTCGAACGTGATGTAATCCGCATTCGCTTGTCTTGTGGACATGGATAGTCGACAAGAATTCGGCGCCAGATCCGGTATGTAAGATAGTTGGTCGTGATAATCGAGTACAGCCCGATCTCTCGGCCAACCACGCCACATCATTGCCTATACTCATCTCTTGACACGATTGATGCACATGAACCGTGAATGCCTATGCCGTAATCTCACCAATCGATTCCAACTTCTCGACGAGTCATTCGGCAACCGACTCCAAAATTTTACGGATCGATTCATCTTGTGGTGCCATGCGCGGGCTCGTCGTGAGGCTCATCATGATGCTCATCGTAGCTCATCGTGGAGCTCATCTTGTGTTTCGTCGTGGTGGGAAGTGGAGACAATGCTCTTGCCTCTGCGCGCCAGGACCGTGAGTACGTGCATATTGTACCTAAAAAAGAATTTCAAAGTCGTCGTGTATGAATGAAACTATCAAAACAACGTCAACCCATAATGCTCAATATAGATCCCCAAACTTCAACTTAGTCAAATTATTTCCATATTTTCATATGATCTTGCAAGACAACAAAAATGGGAAAACACACACGTACCAAAAATTTGCAAAATTGGACGTTAAGGCGATTTCGCGACCACACCTCGCGGTCGCGAGGGTGGTCACGAAGAAGTTTAGCGGCCGCTCGACGAGGGCGCGGCAAGCTATAGCTCGCGGCGCGCCAGATCACAAGACACCACCGTCACGAACGCGTCACGAACACGTAGCAAATAAATATAAAGCCTATTTTCAAATTTTTAACCCAAATCAACAATGTAGACACATTAGACGAACAATATAACGTATAAACGTTAATAAACCTATCATTGGACAAACCATGCTCAAACACCAAACAAATCTAACAAAATAAGCCATAGTTTCTCAAATTTAATTAAACCCACTTCAATAGGATAAATGGAACAAACCTTCCAAATCATGCTCAATAAACGTAAACCCATGAAGAATGAAACAAATATAGCATACCTTGAGTGGATTTGATGGAGAACGCAAGAAAATTGGAGAGAGGTGTCTTGGGTGCTTGAGAGGAAGGGCTGCTATTTTTCGAAAAATGTGTGTGTGTGCGTGTAGGTTACAAGAACGGGGAAAATAAGTGTTAAACGCGGGTCACGGCGGGCGCGGGTAAGATCGCTGGTCGCGACGGATTCTCGTGGTCGAGCTCAAGGAGCAGCGAGCTTATCATGACAGCTCGCCGCTCGTACCAAAACGCCCAAATTCTAGCGACCATGACACCTCGCGACCTTGCGGTCGCTAGGGTGGGCGCTAGGTACTTATTTTTTTATTTTTTTTAAATGAAAGCTATTAAACTTTGGGATCTAACAAAACAACGAGACACGATACAAACAAAGAAACACAACCAAAAATAAAACGAAACAACACAAACAAAAGCATGAAAAAGCGTTGGGTTACCTCCCAACCGATGCTGAATTATCGTCGCTAGCTCGACGGACCTCTTATCATGGTTCGCTGAGCTTGTCACCTTGACTTCTCGGTCGAAGTGTGACTTGAAGTAGATTTGAGGTATTGACCATTCACCTTAAAGATGTTGCCACCCGAGTCTAGCGAACAGAACTCCCATCGGGCATGTGCACGGTAAACGGTGATACTGCCCCGACCATCTTTACTTGAGCTTTCCTGAAGAGACAGAATCGAGCATTGTAAAGCAAAACTTCATTACCCTATGAGAACCTTCGCACGAATGTGAGATCGTGGAATTTCGAGCTCTTTCCTTGATATCCGAGAATTTTCAAAAGCTTCATTCCTCCACCGTCAAGCTCCAACGGTTGGTCACTTCATCATACCGGCCTCCTTGAACCATGTTGATTCTCCTCGTGGCCCAATATGCTTTGTGCTCCAATTCAACCGGTAGATGGCAAGATTTACCAAACACCATTTGATATGGAGATATTCCGATGGGAGCTTTGTATGCGCATCCTAAGAGGCCCAAAGAGCATCATCCAACTGCTTTGCCCAATCCTGCGATGAACAATCGATTTCTAAAATCGCTGATCTCTCGGTTGGCGAGCTCAGCTTGCCCGCTTGCTTGTGGATGGTAAGGGAGGTGACTCTATGCTTCACACCATATTTCGCTAGAACGTTGCTCAGCCACTTATTATTAAAACGCGATCCCCGTCACCGATCAAAGCCCCTCGACTCCAAATCGAGTCGTAATGTTCTTGTGAAGGAACTTGATCACTACCCTGGAGTCGCTCGTGATGATGGGAATCGCCTACCCAACGGGAAACATACTCCACAAGAAGAAGAATGACGTGTAACCACAAGATATGGGAATGGACCCATGAAGTCGATCCCCATACGCCAAATAGTTCCACCTCCATGATGGTTTTCTCGTGGCATCTCGCTTTTCTTAGTGACGCCTCATTCTTTGACAACGATCACAACTCTTGATAAAAGATTGGCAATCCTGAAGATCGAAGGCCAAAGAATCCATCATGGCAAATCTTTGCATTGTCTTGGTCACGCAAAACGGCTCCATTCAACGAGCTATGGCACTTTCGTGGATTATGTTCTCCATTCTCCTTGGGGAACACAATGACGTATCGCACCATCGCACATCGGCGGTAGAGACGGAGATCGTCCCAATAATAGAATTTAACATCGTGGAGAAATTTCTTTTAAAAATGACCTTTGACGATGGAGGTAAAACCCAATCACCAAATAATTGACAAAATCAAGATACCATGGTGTGCGATCAATGACGCCAAGATGTGCTCGTCAGGAAGTTCTCCTCGATCCCAATCTTCTTATCCTCTCCTTCGATCGGCTTCTCCAATCGCGACAAGCGGTCGGCAACCATATTTTCGCAGCCCTTCGTGCTTTAATTTCCATGTCGAACTCTTGAAGAAGGAGGATCCATCTCACCACGGGCTTTGAATCTTCTTGGCTAGCAGATGACGAATGGCGACATGGTCAGTATACGATGGTGTGGGTGCTCACCAAATAAGGTCTAAACTTATCAAAAGCATAGACCACAACAAGTAATTCCTTCTCCGTGGTGGTGTAGTTCATTTGAAGCAGGTCAGAGTCTTACTTGCATAATAAATGACTAGGAAAAGCTTGTCTCGTCACGCCTAATACAAGACCGATCGCCCAATCACTGCGATCATACATCACCGAAGCGGTTGACTCAATCGTGAGATCAAAGCGTAGTCGAGATCGGGCTAACTTCAATTTCTCGAACGCCCAAACACTCTTTTGTGAACACGAATCTCATATCTTTCTCGAGCAATCACACAATGGCTTCGTGATCGCCGAGAAATCCTTGATGAACCTTCTATAAAGCCCGCATGACCGAGAAAACTCCTTCTTGATTCGACATTTGTGGTGGAGGTAGTTTCGATAGCTACTATCTTTGCTCGATCCACTTCCAAACCGCTGGCCGAGACTTTGTGACCAAGCACGATACCTTCCTTCACCATGAAATGGCACTTCTCCCAATTGAGAACAAGATTCGTCTCCTCACATCTTTGCAGCACTTGTGACAAATTATAGAGATAATGGTCGAACGAAGAGCCAAACACGAAAAAGTCGTCCATAAAACTTCCATAATATTTTCAATCAACCCATGGAAGATGGACATCATGCACCTTTTGAACGTGGTGGGCATTGCACAACTAAACGGCATTCGCCCGAGGGCGAAAACTCCATACCGGACACGTAAACGCCGCCTTGTGCTGATCTTTGGCGATGGCAATCGATTGTACCCGAATATCCATCGAGAAGCGCCCAACATCTCGATCAATAAAGCGGGGAAAATGGTCTTTCCTCGTGGGCGTGTTCGTGCACGATAGTCGATGCAAACTTTATCGTCGTTACAGTCTTGTTGCCACAAGCTCGCTTGTCTCGCCTCTCGATCACCGTGATACCCCTTTCTTGGATACCACTTGAGTTGGGCTAACCCACTGCCGTCGGATATGGCATAGATCATGCCCGCGTCTAAGAGCTTCAACACTTCTTTTCGACGACTCTTGCATTCGCCGGATTCAATCGGCATTGAGGTTGCACCTTCGCTTGTATTCATTCTCCAACAGATCCGGCATGCAAATCGAGGGTCAACCCTTGATATCGTAAATCGTCCACCCAATCGTAGATTGTATTGCCAAAGACAACCATACTTATTGTGAATATGTAAGAATAAGGTTTGCTGTAATAGTTGGGAGAGAAAACTTACCTCGAATGTGCACATCGTGGCGGATAAACCACCATCGATTCCATGTCGCATCATCTCCATCATCTACGTTGTTGCTCGAGAGTGCACGGTGTTGAGTGTAGAGGGCTGTCTTGCGATCCATAGTCGAGGTCGGGTTCCGCAATATGGTTGAGCGACCATCTATTTGATCTAATCGATCATAAATCCGGGATCGCCGTCGAGCGGGTGGAGTGCAATACTGCCCTCAGAGCCACTTCGGGCCGGCCATCTCATGTGGTTGCTCGCCGACCGCCTGCGCTCACGCCCGCGCGCCCATGCATAAGCAGTGGAGCTCAAATTCATGTTATCCGTAGAAGTAGCGGCTTATCCTTGCTGAGCTCGGGTTGGGTAGGCAAACGCGATGGCGCTTTGATCATATAAGACCCAGCGTAACGTCGGGCCTCTTCAGAACGCTCGCGATAGGCGCGGCTTGTCTCAGAAGACGTCGGAGAGATCGGACTCTCTCGAATCATAATCCCAAAAATCAAGAACTGGGGTACGAATCCCCATGCATATCTTTAATGCCTCGAAACCGTGGACATGTGGAAGTGCCGAGCTAGGAACATGCCGGCATGCATCCGCGTTGAACATGGCTCCAATCGGATGCTCATGTCTCGTGATAGAACAGCGGCGTCGAATGCACCATGTATGGTGAGCGGATGAGCGGAAGAACGGATGGGCGATTCACGATGAATTAGCCTCGATCTCGAGGCATCATAGTATGGAGTGTGCTCGAGTCGAGTCCATGAACTTTGGCCATACACTTTGGACCGTGTACCGGCCCGATGTAGTTTCTTCCGGATTTCATGATTATTCCATTAAGTTCATCCACGATAGTTGAGCGGGCTCATTGTCAGCTCGAAGCGTGATGTAATCCGCATCTCGTTTGTCTTGTGGACATGGATAGTCGACAAAATTGAGCCAGGGATCCGGTATAAGATGTTGGTCGTGATAATGCGAGTACAGCCCGACTCTCGCCAACCACGTCACATCATTGCTATACTCATCTCTTGACACGATTGATGCATGAACCGTGAATGCCTATGCCGTAATCTCACCAATCGATTCAGTGCTCGACGAGTCGTTCGGCACTCGACTCCAAAATTTTCTCGGATCGATCATCTTGTGGTGCCAGTGCGGGCTCGTCGGAGGCTCTCATGATGCTCATCGGTAGCTCATCGTGGAGCTCATCTTGTGTTTGTCAGTGGAAGTGGAGACAATGCTCTGCCGCTGCGCATTGTGTGACGTGGTACGTGCATATTGTACCTAAAAGAATTTCAAAGTCGCGTGTATGAATGAAACTATCAAAACAACGTCAACCCATAATGCTCAATATAGATCCCCAAACTTCAACTTAGTCAAATTATTTCCATATTTTCATATGATCTGCAAGACAACAAAAATGGAAAAACACACGTGACCAAATTTGCAAAATTGACGTTCAAGGCGATTCTCGACCACACCGCGGTCGCGGCGGGGGTACGGAGAAGAAGTTTACGCCGCTCGGCGAGGCGACAGTAGCCTCGCGCGCGCCTGGATCCAAGATGACCAACGCAAGCGTACGAACACGTAGCAAATAAATATAAAGCCTATTTCTCAAATTTTTAACCCAAATCAACAATGTAACATTAGAACAATATACGTGTAAACGTTAATAAACCTATCATTGGACAAACCATGCTCAAACACCAAACAAATCTAACAAAATAAGCCATAGTTTCTCAAATTTAATTAAACCATCAATAGGATAAATGGAACAAATCCTTCCAAAGTCATGCTCATAAGCGAAACCCAGTGAAGAATGAAACAAATATAGCATACCTGAGGTGGATTTGATGAGAAAGCAAGAAAATTGAGAGAGAGGTGCTTGGGTGCTTGAGAGGAAGGGTTGCTATTTTTCGAAAAATGTGTGTGTGTGCGTAGGTTACAAGAAGTGGGAAAATAAGTGTAAAGCGGTCACGGCGGCGCTGGAGTCAGGGCTGGTCGCGACGATCATCGGTCGAGCTCAGGACTAGCGAGCTTATCCAGACTCTGCTCGCTCGTACAAAGCGTTAGCAATCTCCTGACACCTCGCGACCTTGGCGGTCGCTAGGTGGGCGCTAGATACTATTTTTTTATTTTTTTTAAATGAAAGCTATTAAACTTTGGGATCTAACAAAACAACGAGACACGATACAACAGAAACACACAAAAATAAAACGAACAACACAAACAAAAGCATGAAAAACAGTTGGTTACCTCCCCAGTGAATTATCGTCGCTAGCCGACATGGCTACTCTTATCATGGTTCGTTGAGCTTGTCAGCATGACTTTCGGTCAGTGTGACCTGAAGTAGATTTGAGGTATCGACCATTCACCTTAAAGATGTTGCCACCCAGTCAGAACGAACTCCCATCAGCATGTGCCAGAATGCAGGTACTACCCCGACCATCTTTACTTGAGCTTCAAGGTACTATTCTTTACCACAGATGTATTTTCTAAAAAAACATGTCTTCGTAAGCCTTCATCAACATTTCGACCTGCTTTGATTCCCATATCCATCCTCACCTCCTATCGTCCGGTTAATCGAAAAAAAGTCTAATAAAGGCTCGAAAGAAGGCAAATGGTATATAACATCGAGTTAGTGTTTGGGTAAATATGTGGTTAACAAAGATGGCCTTATCGCTCAAATTGAACACATATTGCGGTCTAAACCACGGAAAAACGGCAAGTTCTAGAACATAATCACATGCGATATCACACAATTAACGAAGCTGTGTCAAGATATGTATACGGTGAGCTCAAGTCTCCGCGAGGATAAGCAAATGGTGAAAAACAACAAGCTAAGCCATCTCGCGTCGTTCGTGCGTCATTTTCTAACATATCATGTGCCTATCATTAAATTTCACAAAATTTTCTATCGTCATTGTACATGGATTAACACACTTAACTCGTTGATCGACCGGACACGAAAGGAAAAGAAAAAGCGAAACACGAAAAGCAACACTGAGCGAAGAGCAAAAGTAAACATGAAAATAAAACAAAAGCGTTGGGTTCCTCCCAACAAGTGCTTGTTAACGTCTTTAGCTAGACCATCACTAACGCTTGTCAATCGGCGTTTTGTGGCAGCGCAATCCTTCTCAAGTACGTGCGTCCTCGCAAACTTAGCATTCGGATCTCGCTTGTATGGAAATTTTTTTCCTGAACTTGAATGACACTGCCGGGTTCCATGCGAGTCCCACTTCTTCCTTCGCGACTTCCTCGATCGGTTGAGTACCCTCTGGCGCTCGGCGTGGGCAGCGGTAGCGATCGTGTCGGCGGCAATCTTGGCTTTCCAGCGTCGTGTTGCGATGGCGTCGTATATGCAAATCTTGAGCTCCTCGCCGTTAGCGAGCATTGAGATTGCCTTCACACGTCAATCAGCCCGCGACCGGTTGCTAGAAAAGGTCTACCAAGGTTAGTGGTTGTTGTTTGAATTCGGAATATCTAGAATAACAAAATCGGCGGAAAAGCGAAATCTCGGTTCTTACCAACCGTGTTGACGATACCTTTTGGATATCGTGACCGATCGGCCATCATCGGTGAAATCTTAAATCGGCCATCTTTCCTAGGTGTAGCCGGTTGAAAGCGTTTAATGGCATCAGTTGATGCTCATGCGAAATCGCGCAAAATATTTGGAAAAGTACATTGGCGATCTCGCTCTAACGTGGCTGTCGGGATCCTTTGCTTGGAGACTTGGCTGCAAGGACCTTTGCATTCTTCGGATAGGGAAATTTTCTCAATTTCCCAAGTTTCTTCTCTTACTAGTGAGCGCGTCTTTTAAATTTCATGTGGCAGGCGTGTTTGCTGACAACTTGAAAGGAGGCAAATTATCTCAACTTTTGAAAAACCTCTTTGAAGCGAGCAAACTCACGGTCATATTTCGACTTGACAAGTCGACTCGGAAGCAGGCGGAGGGTGTGCGTGCGGTTGCTTACAGGGTTGCCTCGCGGTCGACCTCGCGACCGTTGGGAAGGTCGCGAGTGTCTGTTGTGCGTTGGACTCCGTCTTCGCGTGGAACTTCGTAGTGACTCGTCGTGATTTCGACCATGTACTCGGTGATTGCTTTCGCGGGTGGCTTGCGGCCGGGGTCGCTTCGCGAACAAATCGCTTTCGCATACTGCGATGGCTCGCGGTGGTGCGGCGGATGCGGCGGCTTCGGTGTGAGCTTACGTGAACAATTTTTGGATGGCTCGCGATCGGGCTCGCGGTCGCGAGCTGAAATGTCGCGGTCTGCGCGGAATGCTTTCTTGCTCTTCTTTCTCGGTGGGGCTCGGGTAGGCTCGTCATTTCGCATGCGAATGGCGGCTTGATTCTTGGGTTCACCTCCGTATTACTCGGAAATTGGCCCGTCTTTTGTAGTGCATTCACATGCGGCTATTTGACCAATTTGATTTTCCAACATCTTCATATCTTCCCCATAGCCGTCGATTGGACTCAAATGATTTATCTTTTGCGGTGTTGCTTATGAGCAGTTCGATTCGTTGCCAATTGTTGGTTGCTTACAACCAGCTGCTGCATCATGTCTTGAGACTTGGCTTCCTCGGCTCTCGAATCAATTCGAATATTGAAACTTTCTTTGAAGGTTGTTGGAAATTTGAATGACTCTCCGATTGATGTGGTGGCGTTCTGTCTCAATCGACTCTTCAAAAAAGTGAATTCTTCATTGAGATCGTCATATTTTGAATCACTCTCAACGGTTACTTTGAGCGATGGCGTTCTCTCCGTTGGCCATTGATAGTTTGATATGACCATCTCTTCTGTCTGGTTTGCCTCGTCTACTGGTCGGTTCGATAAGCAGCCCACGCGACCACGTCCACCATGCTCTCTTGTCTGCCGTATCGGTCCACCGTAAGCCCGGAGTGATTTGTTGCTCCTTGGAGAACCCATGTTGTGGACATCGTCTCAATAGACCTCTGAATCTCTCCCATGCCTCGAATAATGATTAAATCGTGGTTTTAGCAAAATAGAGAGATTTAAGCGATGATCTTCTAGCAACTTTTAGCGGCGGAAATATTCGAAGAAACTTCTCTAAAGTTTCCCCAAGTGTCGATCTTATTTCGGTCAAACTCTTGAACCAATCTTCCTTTGTTATTTGTGACGAAACCCGAACATGTCGCATCCGGATCGTGTCTTGTGGCACCCATTACATTTGATGGTGTCACAAATATCGGCTGTTCGAGATGCTTAGCATCGTTGGTCTTCGTGACTCCTCTCCCAAGCTGCTCTCCTTGGACCATCTTGATCGAGGGCGGTTTGAGCTCGAAATTGTTTGCATCTACATGTGAGCTAGCTGCCTCCTTGGGCCCATTGGTGGGATGTCGGTACATGTGATTGAAGTCTTTCCTCGCGGGCGAGACAATGATTCCCGTATAGCCATCGTTGCTGCATCTACGCAAAGTCGGCTAACATCGTGATGCAACTTTTCGGGAGGAATGCCCCGTTACGGATTAGGCGCCATTGCGACTCGTCTCTTCTCTCGTCTCTTCTCCTTTGAGCTTTCGATCTCGGGATCTAATAATACTTGATAGGTTCACGAGATCTTATGCGCATAAACCACACGAGAAGAGAGAAATTAGCACTAACAAAATAAATAAATAATATAATATATAACTTGAATTAATAAATCCAAATCGTCAATTATTCCTATGTGATCTTAACAATCCCGACAGCGGCGTAAAATTTGATCGCTTATTTTCTAACACGAAAAGGTGTAAGTATGGGGTAGCAGTATCGTATCGCGAGAGATTGTATCACGAAAACATAGAAGCTAGCTCAGCGACAATTCATCATTATCGAGCACATAATTTGGGTTGAAAGGTTTAAGGCTTGAAATTAATCAAAGCAAAGGTAACAAGCGATATAAAATAAAGCGATAAAATCGAAGATAACTATGAAGAAAAGACTAACCCTAGGGATGCCAATCTATCCACAATGATGTTTATCACCTTGTTATTAACCGTTTTAATCGAGACAAGGCGGAAGATCACATATATAACCAACAACTTGATTCTGACAATTGCGGCGATTGATTACTAATTTTCCCTATCACAGTGCGTCTCTGAGGAAAATAAGCAACTCGAATGGATCACTAAAATATGCTTCCTCACGAATGTCTATCTCGATTCGACTTCGAGAACTTATTCGTATCATGCGTTCAAGATCGATTGATTAATGTCGATTCGTCGTTAGCGGCGACTAGATATGCATCAATATTGATCGAAATCAACACATATAAATAAGCACCATGAATCATTAATCAATACGGAAGGTAAATAATAATAGCGAGACTGCATAACATATAGGATCGAATCATGCAAACCCCAAGTTAGAGCGGAAAACTAGCGAGACATAATAAGCGGAATGAAATACGGTTTAACCATAAAAGCGAAATTAAATATATAAAACCCGTGGGAGGCGATACGAAGAACAAGGTTGGTCTTGAATCAATCCCGAAGAGCGGAAAACAAGCAGCGATCGGACAAAAGCGTTTCGATCGATAATGAAGCGAAAACTAAACTAGAACAACGGAAAAACAATACTAAATTAAACTAAATGAAGACTAAAGCTAAAGAATGGAAAAGCGAGAAAAGCGAAGAAAAAGCAGTGGGCGTATGGGGTTCTGCAGGCGCAAGGGCTCTTGCCTGTTTATAGAAAGGGTAGAAACCCTAATTTGCGCCCCTGCGCGCCGCCTCGCGACCAGTCCTCGCGATCGCTAGTCGATCGCTGGGTATATCTCAGCGTTCTTCTCGCTCGCGCTCGCCTCCTGCGCTCGCTTTGTACCTCGCGACCCGGTGTGGTCGCTAGCTGATTATGAAATGGTGCGAAATCGTCCGGTGAGTTCTCGGCTAGGCTTTTCGCTGGCGAGACCGCAGTGTGACGGCGGCTCTTCAGGCTCGCGTGTTTTGCTTGCGACCGGCTAGCTGACCTAGGCTAAGTGATCGCTAAGCTGCTCATTTGCTTTCGTTTAACTAATGCGTGGTTCCTAACCGATTATCAACATATAAACACGCAAAGCGTCGAAGGAACACCCGAGCGTTATCTTCTAGAAATAGATAAAACATTAAGAATCGATACATAAGCATACATTAAGCGAGCTAAACTCATCTTCAAATATCGACTAAAAGCGTGTAAAATGCGTTTATCGGCATGCGAACACATTGAATATATTAGCTTTGAAAAAGCGAGACCACCTTTAGTCGTTGGTGGCACTTGCCTTGGCCTCAACCCGTTTCGAAACATAGTCCACTACCGGTAGGATATATGCATTGCCTCTTGAGCTTGGTAATGGTCATAAGTCCATCGCCCCCATGTTGAAGATTTCGACGGGAGGATAGGTATCATGGGCATCTCATTTCTCCTCGTGATATTTTCTCCTGTTGACACTCTTTACATTGCTTACATAGCTCATAAGCATCCTTGAATATCGTGGGCGAGGAAGAATCCATTGTCTAACAGCCGCCATTAAATACTTGTGCCCAAGTGACCTCGCGTTCTTTGGAATAGCGGTGATCGGAGGATGTCTTTGATCTCCTTTCCAGACACACCTGCAGTCGCGAGGACTTGGTCGGCACACTTCCTCCATAAGTAGGGATCATCCCATATGTGAGGCACGGCAATGCTGCTTTGATCTTGTCTCTTTGATCGTAGTGAGCCCGATAGGGAGTTCTCGGTGGTTTTGTAATTCACTGCGTGCGCATACCATGGCTCGAAATCCGTCGTGCCACAGATGAGTATAGATGTTCTTGAGGAAGGTCTCGTAATGGGCGCGAGGATCTTCCCTTGATATCCTACTCAGTGGTCGACCCTGAGGTTTGTGCTCAGCACTTGTCTTTGATTTCTACATCGAACTCTTGGAGAAGCAAGATCCGTCGATCGATCGTGGCTTTGACTCGCTTCTTGGCCATCGGTATCGAGGCGGTGTGATCGGTGTAGGCGATTGTCTTGGCCCGGTCAGGTATGATCGAAATTTTTCAAAGGCAAAGCGACCGGCACAGCTCTTTTCGGTCGCGTCTTGTAGTTGCGTTAGGCGGCATTGAGAGTTCTCGAGGCATAGTAGATGGCATGACTTTCCTTTCCTCGCCGTTGTCCCAAACGGCTCCCAGTGCCAGCTTTGCATCGCACATAACTAAGCGGCATGCCCCAATCGAGGGGCTGGATGATCGATCTTGAGATCAAGTTGTTCTTAGTGTCAGCCGTCTTGCGGCTCTTCATTGAATTCCATGGTACATCGTTGGAGCGATCGTGTCAGTAAATTTGGGCGATCTTCATGAGTCGCCACAAATCTTCATGTAGAACCCAGTGCCCGAAAACCTCGCGCCTTTCTTTGAAATGGGTGGGGCAATTTGGCGATGATCTCTGCTTTAGATTTATCGACTTCTATCCTCTTTTAGATACCACGTGCCCGAGAACAATCCCTTCTTGTACCGTGAAATGACATTTCTCATAATTGAGGATCAAATTCTTTCGACACATCTTTGTGGGACTACGTCCAAATTTGTCAACACTCTTGAATGATTCCCCATAGGCGGTAAAAGTCGTCCATAAAGACCTCGATTCATTTCTCCAATAGGTTCGAGAACATGCTCATCATACATCATTGAAATGTCACAGGGGCATTACCTGAAGCCGAAAAACATTCTTACGTAGGCAAATGTCCGAATGGGCATGTGAAAGTGGTTTATCACGATCGCCTTGAACAACCTAGATGCGCATGTGGCCGGTATCCGTCTAGAAAACAAAAGAATTTATTTCGGCTAACCTTTCGGCGTCTCGTCAATGAAAGGTAATGTGAAGTGATCTTTAGGGTTCTTGTGTTGAGCTTTCGATAGTCGATACACGTTCTCCAGCTTGTTTGGAGTCTCGTTGGGATCAGACTCTCCTTTCGTTTTCATACACGAATGCGACTTCTTGGGCACTGGACGTGTCTTGGGGTGACCCATTCTTGTCGATCACGGGATATATGATGCCCAGTCGAGAAGCTTCAAATCTCGCTTCATGACTACCTCGCTTCATGTGGGTTTAACTTCGGCTGTTGATCGCGTACCGGTTTGACCTTTCATCAAAATATTGTGAGCACATATGGATGGTGATGCCCATGATGTGAGCCAATGTCCATCCAATAGCCATGCATTGCCCAATAACATTCTTCACGACTTCGCTCGATTCGGACTAAGTTTAGCATTGATGATCACGGGCGAGGTGTCGTGTTCCTAGGAATATATACTTAGTGGTGAGGAAGAGTTTTAGGTCGAGTTTGGGTGCTCTCACAAGGGATGGAGCGAGATTTTCTTCTTCCGCCGGCTTGGGCATGCAGTATATTGACCACTTGAGTCCCTCGGGCTCGCTCATAAATAAAGCAGAGCCTCCGACATTGTCCATAAGTTGTTTCTTCGTGGCGTCTTCCCTTGAGTCCACTTTGAATGGGCGTCGAGAGGATCTTGCAAACCTATCTCGGCGGGATGTCTCCCACCATGGGTTCAATGTGATCGATGAATTCCAGACTTGATATCGATCCGGATGCTCCATGGCGCTTGAAGATATTGAAGGTCACCGTCTATTGGTCAATTCACAGATAACTTGCCCGTGTCGCAATCAATCGACGGTCTGGCCGTCTTCATGAATAGTCGGCCCAATAACATAATTAAGATTTGTTACCATCGTGCCCATATCCGAGCGTAGAAGTCCGCTAGAAATATGAGTTCCTCCACTTTGACCAATCGTCTTGATGATTCCCTACGGATAGGCGTTGGACCGTCTGTAATTGGATAACCACTCGTGTTGACGGGGTTCCCACTTTTAATTCATTGAACATTGACAAGGGAATAGCGTTCATAGATGCCCCCAAATCGGCATAGGCTTCGATCCTCGTATTGCCTATTACGTAGGGAATGAAAAACATCCACGGATCTCCACGCACTTCTCGGGCAATTTCATTGCGATCTGCGGATACATTTCTCCACAGGAATTTTGCATCATCTTTTGTATTCACCTTTCTAGGTACAATTCTTTCATGAACTTTGCTTCGCCGCCATCGTGCGGGCGATAATAAGAGGTATGTTAATTTCCACCTTCACGAAACATCTGATACATCTCGCTCATTCTTCCTCTCTGCGGTTCTTGGCCAATCTACACGGAAAGGAGGTAAAACCTTAGGATTAGGTTTGACATAGGTCGGCTCAATGATTGCCTCTTCTTTTCATCTTTTCCTTGGGAAGTTCCACATGATCATCGTCATCTTGACCAATGTGTTATGTGAGGTCTTCCACTTGGTGTCTGCGTCGTCCTTAGACATGAAAACTTTTACTGCGGGTTTCTTCCCGCTTCTTAGTGCTCACAGCGTTCAGTTGGGCCAGCTCGTTTACCTCTACTTGTGGAGGTAGATTTCTTCTTCTCTCGAGGCGTGTTACGGTGGCGTCAATTAGGAAACTTGGTTCCCGAGGCTCCGGAGGCTCCTCTTTGTCTCGACTTTGAATTTTTAGTTCTCTTGTTGAGCCTTCACATTCTCTCGTGCCATAGTATGCAAGTTCATATGATGGTACCGCTATGGTCCATGACTATTCTGTCTTCTTGCTATTTGTTGTCTGTGATCGCTCCTTTTTTCACGTAAAAGTGTAAATATAGGGTAAGCAGTATAGGTATCCCTGATTGCAATCGAAAACAAAAGCTAATTCAACGACAATTCATCATTATCGAAACGAGAATAAGGGTGAGAGGTTTTAGGGCTTGAATTTAATCAAAGCAAATGTAACAAGCAAGAATATAAATAAGCGATAAAAACACGAAAGATAACTATGAAGGAAGACTAACCTGAGGGATGCACCAATCCACATCCTAGCGATGTTTATCACAGCTTATATAACCGTTTTAATCCAGACAAGGCGGAAGATCACATATATAACCAACAACTTGATTCACGACAATTGCGGCGATTGATTACTAATTTTCCCTATCACGATTCGTCTCTAGAGGAAATAAGCAACAAAAGGATCATGAGAATATGCTTCCTCCCGTTGTCCTATCTGATTCGACTCGAAGCAATGGTATCGTGCATTCGAATCGATTGACAATTAATCTGATTACGTCGTTAAGCGGCAACTAGATATGCATCAAGATTGATTGAAATCAACACATATAAATAAGCACCATGAATCATGAATCATGCACGGAAGGTAAATATGACAGGAACTCACAACATAGGATCGAATCATGCAAACCCTAGTTAGAATAGAAAACTGAGCAGAGACATAATAAGCGGAATGAAATACGAATTAACCATAAGCGAAATTAAATATATAAAACCCGTGGGGAAGCGTCGGATGAACAAGGTTGGTCTTGAATCCAATCCCGAGCGAGCAGGAGAAACAAAGGAAGAAGCGATCGGACAAGCGTTCGATTGAAAGCAAGCGATAAACTAAACTAGAACAACGTAAAAACAATACTGAAATTAAACTAGCGAAGACTAAAAGCTAAACAATGGGCGAGGAAGCAGTAAAATAGGTGCGGGCGTGTTGGGGTCTCACAGGCGGGTGGCTTGCTTATTTATAGAAAGAGGTGGAAACCAATTTTACCTACGTCGCGCCGCCTCGCGACGGTCTCGCGATCGCTAGGCGATCGCTAGGTATCTCGTGTGCAATTCTTCTTCATTTCGCGCCTTCTCGCTTTGAACCTACCCAACACTGCTGTCAAGTGCTTAGCCATGTAATGATCGCGTCGTCAATCGTCGATGAATTCTCGGCGTGAAACCGCTGTGAGCGCGAGTGTGACCGGCAGCTCTTACAGGCGCTTCATTGGTTTGCCTCCGCGACCAACCTAGCGACCGTTGGTACAGTCGCTAAAAGCTAGGCGGTTTGTTCATTTGTTCGTGCTTGCCGTTCCTTGCTTGATTATCAATATATAAACCTACAAGCGTCGAAGGAACACCCAAAGCGTTATCTTCTAGAAATAGATGAAACATTAAGAATCGATACATAAGCAGCACGTTAAGCGAGCTAAACTCGTGCTTCAAATATCAACTAAACACGTGTAAAATGCGTTTATCATCCACATCCCTCCGTCTTTCTTTTTGTTGTTGTCCACGCCCACTTGGTTGTTAGACCACCTAAAATTTTCGTGGTTCCTCCATCACAGGTTGTAAGTCAGGGAGTTTGGATCATATCTCCCTCTGCTCGTGTGCCCATTACCATTTTGACCACTGCATTGACAACCTTCTTTAAGCGGTGTGGGATATTGATCAGGTGTGATGTGTATGACATTGCGCATGTTTAAAAACTTTAGCTTTCTTTTGCCACAGCCGCAGCTGTGTTGGTTATGAACTTGTCGAGCGAGGTTACAAAGTTTATCGGCTTGGTCTCCACGGTTGAAGAAATAGCGGCGGCTTTGCTCGGAACTTCTCCGCCGTCTCTGTTTCTTGACCATCTCGTCCAATGAGTCAAAAGGCCTCCTTGGAACTTTATTCATTATCGATCCTCCTGGCTGCATTCACCCAAATTTTCTCGATTGCCCTTAACCACCTTACATGAAATATTGGATTAGAGGAATTTGATGTTGAGGGCATTTAGCACTCTGTTGTTTAAACCTTACGATAATCATAAAGGTTTAGTGCCCGTTTGATCTTGCTTATCCTTTTCTCATATTACGAATCGGTGGCGAAGTACTTCGAGAACTTCGGTAAAGTTGTGCCCGCTCGTTAATCGGATAACCACCTGGTTTGGTGGTTCCCACTTTTAATTCTATCACATTGACAAGGGAATGACGCTCATAGATGCCCCCAAATCCAGAGATGGTCTTTCGATCCTCAGATGTTTATTACGCAGGAATGAAAACATCCCTCGATCTCACACTTCGGTACTTCACGTAAAGATCATAGATACATTTTCTCCCACTGGAATTTTGATCATCTTCAGATTTCACCTTTCGTGCATACAATTCTTTCATGAACTGCCCACTTAAGCATCGTGCCCAGCAAGAATGAGGTATGTTAATTTCCACCTTCAAACACGCTACATCTCACTCATTTCTTCCTCTCTCATGCTTCGGCCAATCTACTCGAAAGGAGGTGAAACCAGATTAGGTTTCATATAGGTCGCTCAATGATCGCTTCTTTTTCATCTTTCCTGAAGTTCCATGATCATCGCCATCTCGACCAATGTGTTCTGTGGAGGTCTTCCACTTGTATGTCCGCTGGCCCCAGACATGAAAACTTTTTCCGCGCTTTTCCCGCTCTTAGTGCTACAAATATTGCCAACACGCTTGCCTCTTACTTGTGGAGGTAGATTTTCGCTTCCTCTCAAGACGTGTTACTTGCAGAGTCGCCAATTAGGAAACTTGGTCCCAAGGCTCCGAGGGCTCCTCTCCTCGACTTTGAATTTTTCGCTCTCTCATTGAGCCTTCACATTCTCCTCGCGCTATAGTATGCAAGTTCGCCAACCATGGCCCACCGCTATGGTCACGCCGACTATTCCCGATCGCCGTTGTTGTCCTTGCGATCGCTTCTTTTCACACGAAAAGTGTAAATATAAAAGTATCGTATCCACGAGATTGCAATCCAAACACGTCAATTCACAATTCATCATTATCCAAGCATGTATAAGGGGAGAGGTTTTAGGCTCGGAATTTAATCCAAAGCAAATGTAACCAAGCAAGAATATAAATAAAGATAAAAACATAAAGATAAATCATGAAGACTAACCCTGTGGATGCACCAATCCTATCCACAACGATGTTTATCCCGCTTATTATTAACCGCTTTAATCCGCATAAGACGGAAGATCACATATATAACCAACAACTTCGCCACTTTAAATTGCGTAGCTGATTACTAATTTTCCCTATCAGCTTACGCCCTATAAAAATAAGCAACCCCAAAAGGATCACTAAGAATATGCTTCCCACGATCGTCCTATCTCGCCATTTACTCGCGTTTAATCGATCACGCATTCAAGATCGATTGACAATTAATACATTTATTAATCGGCAACTAGATATGCATCAAGATTGATTAGAAATCAACACATATAATAAGCACCATGAATCATGAATCATGCCCGAAGGTAAATAACAACAAAGTAACTCACAACATATAGTGATCGAATCATGCAAACCCTAGATTAGAATAGAAAACTAGCGACATAATAAACGGAATGAAATAACGAATAACCATAAAAACAGAATTAAATATATAAAACCCGGTAGAAGTCAGCTTGATGAACAAAGGTTGGTCTCCAATCCCAAGCGAACGAACGAAAACAAAGAAAACGATGACAAACGTCCGATTGAAAACGAAACGATAAACTAAACTAGAACAACGTAAAACAATACTAGAATTAAACTAAACGAAGACTAAAGCTAAACAATGGAAAACTGAGAAAAATGTATAAATAGGTCCGAACGTGTTTGGGTCTCCTGAGGCGGTGGCTCGCCTTATTTATAAAGTGCGGAAACCCCATTTCGTCACGCAATACATCGTCTCGCGATCGCTAGGGCGATCGCTGTATGCTCAAGGTTTCGCCTTTTCTTGCGCCGCTTAACTCAGAACTCAGAAGCTCGTCATAGCTATTACGAATCGGTCGCGTAGAAATCGCGTTGAATTCTCGACGCCAGTTTCCGCTGGCACGAGGTCGCGTCACAAGTTCTTTCCGCTGTTTGCTTTCATGACAACCTAGCGACCGCTAGTCGGTCGCTAAATCGGGCTTTGTTCATTTTGTTCGTGCTTCGCCTCGCTCGAATATATAAACCTACAAAACGCCAAAGGAACACCCAAGAGCAAGATCTTCTAGAAATAGATGAAACATTAAGAATCGATACATAAACGCACATTAAACGAAGCTAAACTCATCTTCAAATATCAACTAAACACGTAAAACGCGCTTATCATCCCTGCCCCTCCGCATCGCTGTTGTTGTCTCCGCCTCGCCGTTGTTGACCACCTAAATTTTCGGGTTCCTCCATCCTGGTGTAAGTCCGGGAGTTTGGATCATATCTCTCGTCAGATTTATTACCATTTCACCCACCGTGACGATCTTCTTCTTTAAACAAGCGGATATCGATCCGCTATGACTGGTAATGTTAAATAGCATATTTGCAAACTTTGCTTTCTTTTTCTCCCCCGCCCCGTGTTGGTTGGTGAACTTGTCGAATGTGTTACAAAGTTTATCCAGCTGTCTCCACGGCTGAAGTTAAGCATGCATGGCCGCTTCTGAATCCTCCTCCTTCGCCTGCTTTCTACCATCTCGCCCAATGCCCAAAGGCCTCACCGAACTTTATTCATTATCGATCCTCCACAAGTCGCATTCACCCAAATTTTCTCGTTTCTTAACCCCGCCATGAAATATTGATTAGAGGAATTGATGTTGAGGCATTTCGCTCGCAATGCTTAAACCTTCCCCAAGAATCATAAAAGGTTTCGCTCCATTTTGATGCCGCTTATCCTTTTCTCATGTTCTCAATACGCAAGGAGAAGTACTCTCGAGGAACTGTAAAGTTGTGCCCACGCGGGTCACACTTCCAACGGGTAGGTAGAGCTCATTCTCTCGCCCCATCGCGCAGAGGCGGGAACGATACTAATCTCACATACTCTCCAAGGTTTTCATCGCGCGATAGTCCCACACGCCATCTCAAGTCTTCATGAATTTTGGATCCTCCCCGCATGTCATCAATCTGGAGGATGGACGAAGGAATGCTTCATCTCCTCCTGTATTGATCGCGGCAAAGTGATGCCTGCCTAAGGTTCTCGTTGTTGTGAACACCATTTCAATGTCCGCCCGCTTACGTTGTTCACCCATCGATCGCTTTCGGGTTTTCTTCTGCTAGCGCCCTCACGCTTGTCGTGCCTCCAGACGCCACTCTCCTCCGCCTTGCATGCTTCTCGATCTCGTGATCGCATAAAAGTTCTACGCCTTCCGCAAGGTTAGGTCAGAGTACACAATAAAGAAAGCAATATAAAATCAAGAAACAGAGATTACCATCGCAAGAATCACAAGAACGCGCCCACCTCACACGCTGTCGCTTAGCATTCAAAATAAATTTATAACCTATTACCCATCACAAGTAGCCAAATAAGTATAGGGTCGATCCCACGAGTCAGCGTGAGCAACTCGATGTCACGATGTCACTAAAGCGAATGAGAGTGGGTGTAATTATCCGGATCACTATAGTAAGACTAAAGTAACCGAAACAAACCAAAGGAAGTATCAAATAATAACGAATCGGCTCAGCAACAACTCTGTGAAGACGACACACCTCTTAGGTGCAAAGATTTTCACCATATGACATGCATCAACCTAATATAAGAGACATACGCCACAATCTCATGCCACGCCCACGACGCACCCCTCCAAATCTATCCTTCAAGTAAAGAAACGCAAGGACACCCTATGCAAACTATCTAACCCGTAATGCCCACGCACGCAGTGTAGGAAAACGAATGTTAACCCTCACCGAGGATCCATTTGGGTGTTTAATTCACCATACATCGATTATAAAGCATGCGTCATATAATTAAACGCCGGGGTTTTCACGTGTTTACCTTCGATCTCAAGAGGTCGATGGAACGAGATGAACGGATCGAACGGATCGGACTCGTGCTTTGACCTTCCTGATCAGATCCCGCTCCAATCTCCAACGCCGAGTGAGGACCATCTATGGAGAATGCTCGAAAATCACCCTTCTCTCAATTAATTTTCAAAATTCCTCACTACACTATAGTGATTCTCGAAAATTGCCTTCCATGACGGTAAAATTCTGCTTCCAATAACGAGCAAATTTCTGACTTTATCTCATACCTTATATTTATAATGCACTACCTTAATCCCATATGGAAACTACCATAATCCTATATGGAAATTACCATAATCCTATATGGAATATTACCATAATCTTAGGATTATTTCCATACTCTTAGATTATTTCCATACCTCAAGATTATTACCATAATCTTATATGGAAAGGATCTATGCATATACCATAAATATAATTATATCCTTGGGGAAAAGAGAATAAAATCTCGCCATGTAGAGATAGCAGGACCATTGCTAAGCTATTCGACGTATGCCCTCAGTGGATCAAATGCAAGGAATAAAGACGGGCCTCAAATAAATTAATTATCTTATGTTCAACCCGTAATATAAATTAATTTATAAACATTCGATCATGCCACTAGAGAAAGAATGTCGACTTACCCCTTTATTACCGTTGAGTCAAGCTTCAGACTTAGACATTACTTAATCCCCGTATTTAAGATATCGAACGTCCATTAATCATTTATAGAACTGATCGCTAAAACGACACAACTTCATTTCCTTAAGTAGTACCACTCAACCTTATTATTGTACTTGAGCTAACTCAACTCGCAGGTTTAGTACAATAAACCTTTTGAGCTCCTTATGGGACGCCATCATCCTTAACGGATACGCGACTGACATGTATAACTAGCGTGACATACAAAAGATCGCCACCACCCAAGATGCGGAGAATCTGTTAGAACATATAACCTCACTCATAACAAGTCAAAGTGATGGTCGCAACTCATACTCACCTAATACCTTATCGAGGTTTAGATCATCGAAGTCACCGAGATCTCGTTCTTCACGACCGCCGTAAGCAAGAACACATCTCACCGTGATCCTTCAATACGCCGTAGACGCACAGCAGACAAGCAACCAAGTCAAGTCACTTCTATCTATATGGCAGCCTAAACCGACAACCGCCCTAAGTCGCTCCCCACCGTGAAACTTTTATATCTCATTGCTCGACCAATCATGCACTTCCTCGTGATCTTCTAATCGTATGATCTAACTTATATAATAGATATGGACATATGCAATCAAGATTCAAACCATAGAGATTCAATAGTGGTAACAGGAAACATCAGATACAAGCTCAACCAAACCGCTTTGATACAAATCCAACAATCTCCCACTTATACTAAAGCAAACTTTTAGTATACAATGTGTCTCTACTAGCTATTACACAACCATCACTTCTCCCACTTATACAAAAGTTTTCTAAGTGGTGCCATCTAGCTAATTCAAGCCCTCTAACGCCCCGACGAGACTTATTGCGGTGTTTTAGTGAATGGATCCGCTAGGTTATCCATCGTGATCAATCTTGCAATCAGCACGCCCTCATCTAACGATTTCTGATGACATGGTACTTTCTCTATGTGTTTGCTGCTTTGTGGATCCGTGGTTCCTTCGAGTTTGCCATTGCACCCGAAATATCACAAGAAACCATGATACCATGGGTAAACCGTACCACATCTAGATCCATGAGGTAGTTCTTTGAACTACACAGCCTTAGCGCACCTCCGGCTACATATTCGCTTCCATGGTAGAGTCCGCACGCATCGCTTGCACTCCGCCGTGATACGCCCACCTCTCAAGGTAAACACATAGCCCGAGGTAGACTTTTTCTCATCACGGTCATTGAAAACCGAGTCGAATAACCCAAGTGGTATTAGCATCTCATGGTAACCAGCTTCATAATCTCGAGTCCTTTCGTACTTGAGTATGCTCCACCGCAATTCAATGTGCTTGTTAGATCGACATTCAGTTACTATGCCCATCGCACAAGGAGCCTCCAAGATTTATACGAGACTTCCTACGGCGAAACGTAGGAACTTGTCTCATTTCCTCGATCTCCTTTGCAATCATAGTGATGTACTTTAGATAAAGGAACGCCATGTCCGGAAGGTAGCAATCCTTTCGCGGTCTCAGATACTAAAACGAAAATCACAAGATCAATGTAAGATCCCGAGATAAGCTCAACATTTTCCTCTCATGATCTCTCAGAACCTCGATCCCAAGAATGTACGCCCATCTCCTAAGTCTTCATTTGAAACCGATAAACAACTCTTTACGCCCTGATAACAACTTCACATTGTTGCAAACAGAATGTCATCTACGTAGCTGCAAGAAATACCACACACCGCTGACATCTAACCACACAACTCTCGCTAGCAATCGGGTAAATCCATAGACTTTACCACCTCGCCCAAACGTAGTTTCATGATCTGCATCATTGTTTCATCGCCCGTCAGACGCCCATGGGTCGATTATTGCCTCGCTCGCTCGACTAACCGACGATTCACCCACGAACATAAATCGCCGGCCGACGTAACAACCTCCCACCACGACGAGGTGCTATGTATAATGACAACCTGTGGTGCAAGAACTTGTGGTTCTCATCTCGCACAACTTGTCGGTAGGTACCACTCAGACGGCTCAGATCTCCAATGAACTCGACCCACTTCAATTTCTGAAGTATCCGTGTCGATCCTCCCCTGCACCGACATCTCGCACCTTTGGCCTAATCTAGGATACATCTTCAATTTCAAGAATGATTTCAACTTTGGACTGATTTTCATAGAATCTAAGAATCCTGCATTTAGCTAATAATGACCTTTCCGATCCTCAGACTATAGAATAAACCACCTTCGCTCTTCTAGATAGCCAATAAATGTTCTTAAGGCTTGCCCAGCCTCCAACTTGTCGCTTTTCTTGTTCAAGACGCAGTGCCGGATCGCCCCATATCCTTATGTGGTTAAACCGGGCTTGCGCCCAAACCACAACTCCCAGAAGGGTCTTTTCGATCGACTCGACCACAGACGAAAAGTATGCCGCCCTGGCATATCCCGTAATCGAAATAGGCAAATATAACTCATCATAGATCTAACCATTTCCAAAAGAGTCCTATTTCTTCGCCTCGACACACCATTTTGTCAGGCGTCTTAGTGAAGGGCCGGGATGTAATCCCACACTTCACTAGATAGTCCATAAACTCACATCGAGGTATTCGCCACCGCGATCGTAACGCAGGACTGATATTTTACCTAGCTTCGCCCACTTCCGCTTTAAACTCTTGAATTTCTCAAAGCATCTGTGACTCATGCGTTATATACGTATCCGCACTTTGAGTAATCGTCAATGAAAGTGACAAAATACTGACCTCCACGAGATTGTGTGGACACTCATTCACAGTCGAAGGACTAACCCAACATTTCTGCGGGTCTATAACCCTTCGTCATGGTCCGGTCGACATCTTACCTTCTATAGATTCGCAGATCGAACCAGTAACCTGAGATCACCCAACGCCCATTCTTAGCCGCCGCCTGATCCTATTTAGATTGATGTGACCTAATCTAAGATGCCAGAAAAGTAGAGTCATCTCGCTAAGAAAACTTTCTTTTAGGGTTGACGAAGATGCAACATAGTTATAGGTATTATGTTTTATAAATAGATAAAGTGAATTATATAAAGTGCCAACACGTATAACTTCGCCATTTCTTATGATAGAATCACCACTATCAAAAATAATATCCATGAGTAAATAATTTCAAACAGAACTAGGTTCCTACCAAAATCCGCACATATAAAACGCCTTTAAAACTAAAATCGTTGTCCCAAAACATAAAGAAACATCTCCAACCGCAAGAGCCTCGACTTCGCCTGGTCATGGAGATCGTTATCTCGCCATTAGCTAGCTCCTTGTCCGCAGAACTCTCGCGTGTAACAAACATGATCAACAGACCAGATCTACTACCCAAGAATGGGTAATGTCGCTAAACATGTTTCACATTAAAGCAAATGGCGACTGAGCCTCGAGCTTGGGGCACTTAGCCTCCAATGCCCGGCCTCACCGCACTTGTCAGCCTTTCCTTCGCTTTTTCAAACTGCAGAGCCTTCAGACATTCCCACTCTTCTTCACCCTTAGCATCCTCGAATTCCACTTTCCTTTTCATCTTCGATAGCAAAGGGTTTTCGAGGCGAAGCTAAAGATCACAAGACCTTGCCCATTTTATGCTCTTCCGCTATTAGATCCTCTTGCAATGAATCTAGAGTATAACTCTTATCATAAAGGACCGTTTCTATAACCAAGTCATCAAAAGATGGCAAAGTGTCGAGGATCATATCGATTCTCGACCACGCATCAATATATCCTCCAACCAACTCGAGCCTCCGAAGAGATTGATCATCCGCCTATATGGTTATGCAATCAATCACTTTCCTTCATCAACTCTGACATAATAGATTTTGTCAAATTGATAAGTTTATTCGTCTGACTTTCATACGATTTCATAAGATTTAGCCATATCGGGTCGCATCTTCCATCTCTGATGCCGGAGTCGCAGGACTCCACATGGTGACCAAAAGAAGGCACTTTGCCATTCTCGCTTGATTTGTCCCATTTCTCATGCTCCTCGCGCCCCGATCGTAGATAAATCGCCTAGAGGCTCGGGACGGGTAGTAGTGAGTACAAATAAATTAATCCCAAGAAGAACATTCTCAATGTTTCGCTTCCACCGATAAAATTTGGACCTGATAACTGATTTTAGCAGCATATTGATAATCCGAAGAGACATATCCAAAACGATAATGTAAACACATAAGCATACGATCGATATAATTCTGAATAATAATATTGTAACTCGATAAAACAATATTAATCAAACCTCCAATCGCCCAAGGAATTCCACACGCAGCCACGCTGGGACGCTATTACGAACCCCCACTTGCATTAAAATTTACCTTTAGTCGCTTAATTTCAATCCATGTCAACTTATCCTTACGACAAATGAAATTAATGATCGACCTTACTAGACCACATCACTATCGCAAGAAGGACTTCATGGTTGTATGAGGTGATGTCTACAATGACCACAATTTTAACAAAGAAGATGAATTAGAATCGTATACTCACTCTGACCATACCGCTCCAATTCAAATTCTTTTGTTATCTCATTTTATATCTATCTCTAGAGAACTTATGAAAATCGCACATGCAGCCACGCTGTGGACGCCACACATGAAACTTCCACTTCTCAATAGATTTAAAATGTTTTATTTAGAAATCCATCTAACAAACTTATGATAAACAAAGGCAAGCAAGCCACGCTGTGGATCGCCATCTCACAAAGGCATCTCACTTTGTTTAGAGATCAAAGAGGAGGTCTCGACATTTTAATTTGAAAATTAATTTGTCGGTTGTTTGCTTAGTCTTTTATTCAAAAGGTTTGTCCATGCATCACGTAATCCTAGCATGCTCTATAACTCAACATGTAAAACATGCTCGCAGTAATTCTAAAATATGCTTGATAAACGATAAACCTAGTATGCTTACTATGCATCCAATTACGTAAAACACTTAAAGGTTTGTCAACGTAATATAAACATACATAGCATGCTACCGATAATTTTAAACATCCACGATATGCATATGAACGATAAAAATAAAATAAAACGCTCATCGCGCTCAATCGTGAAACTCGCGACATTTAAATCTAATCTATTACATAGATTTACAAAGACGTAAATAAACTTCGAACGGGCTCGGCACCCGCACGGACCGGATTCAACAACGGGCCTCGCGCACGGGCACGGACCGAAAACTGAAAATCGGGTCCGCTGGTCGGCCCAAAAGAGCCGGGCCACGCGCTAGGAAAGCCCAGCCACCCAAATGCTACCGCCCGCCCGTTCTCATGAGCTGCCTCGCGGTCGCTGGGCCGACCGCGACCCGCCGAGACGCGGCGCTGCCTTTCCCAGCGCCGAACGCCCGCCGAGACGCCGCCGCCTAGCCGCCGAAACGCGATCATGAAGTCCGCTGCCATCGGGTAGCTCGTGACGCGAACGCCGCACTCGTCCGCTCGCTAGCTCGCCGTCATTGCTTGCTGGTCGTATCTCGCGATCGCCGATCGTCGCTGGCGCCAGGATCTCGTGCGAACGAAGACGCCTGCCGCTCGCGCCCGCGATCGCCTCGCGATCATGGGCTCGCCGCGAGATACCGCCCACGACCGCCGAGCTACCCGTTTTTCCCGCCGCTTCGTTTTTCGCTCTTCGCTGCTCTTCTTTACGATAAGATTTACATGATAAAATTCCAATCTAACCACGGATTTTCTCGTGTAAAACAAAACCAACAAAACAAACGAGCCACGATGAACGCATAAAACCACAAAAATAAACGCACGTGAATAATCAAACGCGATTAATCCAACAGAGCCAAGATTCTCGATCCTGTGCTCGATACCAATCAGGAAAACGAATGTTAACCTCGCCCGAGGATCCATCTGGGTGTTTAATTCACCATACATTGATTATAAACCCAAGATGCCTATATAATTAAATCGCAACACGCTGGGGTTTCACGGTTTACTTCGATCCGAAGAGTCGATGGAACGAGATGAACGGATCGAACGGATCGACTCGCTTGACCTTCCGGATCAGATCCCTGCTGCCCAACTCCAACGCCGAGTGAGGACGATCTATGGAGAATGCTTCGAAAATCACCCTTTTCTCAATTAATTTCTCAAAATTCCTCACCAAGCACTATAGTGATTCTCGAAATTGCCTCTCTATACGTAAAAATTGCTTCCAATAATGAGCATTCAGACTTTTTATCTCATACCTTATATTTATAATGCACTACCTTAATCCCATATGGAAACTACCATAATCCTATATGGAAATTACCATAATCCTATATGGAATATTACCATAATCTTAGGATTATTTCCATACTTCTAGATTATTTCATACCTCAAGATTATTACCATAATCTTATATGGAAAGGATCTATGACATACCATAAATATAATTATATCCTCATGGGATAAAGAGAATAAATCTCGCCATAGAGAGATATAGGACCGATTTTCTATGCTAAGCTGGGTCTGACGGGAAAACCTGTGGATCAAATGCAAGGAATAAAGACGGGCCTCAAATAAATTAATTATCTTATGTTCAACCAACATAAATTAATTTATAAACATTCGATCATGCCACTAGAGAAAGAATGTCGACTTACCCTTTATTACCGGGTTGAGCCTGCTTGCACTTAGACATTACGTAATCCCTCAGATTAAGATATCGAACGTCCATTAATCATTTATAGCAATCGATCGCTAAAACGACATAACTTCATTTCCTTAAGTAGTACCACTCAACCTTATTATTGTACTCGAGCTAACTCAACCCGCAGGTTTAGTACAATAAACCTTTCGAGCTCCTTAAGGACGCCATCATCCTTAACGGATACGGACTGACATGATAACTAGCGTGACATACAAGATCGCCACCACCCAAGACGCGAGAATTGGTTAGAACATATAACCCCACTCATAACAAGTCAAAGTGATGGTCAGAACTCATACTCACCTAATACCTTATCGAGGTTTAGATCATCGTCACCGAGATCTTCGGTTCTTCACGACGGTCGAGCAAGAACACATCTCATCCGGATCCTTCAATACGCCGTAGACGCATCAAAGATAGACAAGCAACTAAGTCAAGTCACTTATCTATACCGCAGCCTAAACCGACAACTCGCCCCAAGTCGCCCTCACTGTGGAAACTTTATATCTCATTAAGCTCGACCAATCATATGCACTCCTGATCTTCTACACAATCGTATGATCTAACTTATATACGAGATAAGGGACATGTGATATATGCAATCAAGTATTCAAACCGATAGAGATTGTAATAAGGTATTGTGAAACATTGTATACAAGCTCAACCAAACTGCTTTCAAGATATAAATCCAACAACGAGGACACTCAAGACATGCAAACCCACTGTGCAATGTTACGACCAGACAGCATCTGTGATCAAGTAAAGGCACCGCTAGACTACTCCAACTCGCCCACACTAGTCGTATTATTTAAAGCGGACACCACACCTTAATCCAATTATTACTTGCAACCCTCCCTTTCCCACTATGTTATTCGCGACTAACACACCGAGTTTGGTTGTTATATATTGCCCAGACCTAGTGCTCGGGAACACACGATGCGATCGAATGCCCTACTTAGACCTCTCGAAAGATATTAATCATGCTTCACCAAGTATGCCCAAACCGTAATAAAGACTTAGCTAGACATTAAATAAACAAACATGCAACAGCTTAATCGAGACCATCATCAAACCGAAAACAACTTACTATCTTGATTGAAATAAACCATGAGCCCAAAGCGTCACAAAATACATAAAACAAATATAAAAGTGTTTGCCTCAAGGGTCTTAATGTACGGTGGTGATGATAAACTGATGCTAAGAAATGAGAGCGAGAGTTCGAGAGATAAGAGACGCAAGTCGCGCCTTCATCCATATATATGGCCAGAGAGCACACATGGTTTACGGCCCATGGTCGGACCATCCGCCAGGTTTCGTTGATCGCCTTTGTTTCCTCGCCTGACGGAAGGTGATCTCCGATTTTATGGATCTGCCTCACAAGGCTTCGGATTTAGCGAGATTCACCTGCATCCTCCGTGATCTTGTCCATCACCTCTCCGCCTCTCTCGCCTCCTTCCTTCGGTCCCCGTCCTTCTTCACTCGGGCTTGCCCATTAGCCCTCCGGAGATTGAACTCAGCGGCTTTGTAAGAGGTCACACCGCAGTAACTGAACAGCCACCTGGTTTGATGTCTCGGCCAGAGCGAAGCCCTGTGCCCCGGGCACACCAGATCTCGTGATCATCCGCTATAAGTTTCCACCGGCTTGCCCATTCTCGCCCGCCTGCCCCTCAGAGACCAAAGGTGTCCCCACACAAAACACAACAAGAAAGACACAAAAGACTGGATCTAGACTAGACAAGACACGTAAAAAGAGCACAAAACTTGGGCTGCCATCAATATACAACTTATATGGTTCCTTTCATGTAAGATATCCCAACGACAAAATAAATAAGAACTTGTGGAACTTAAAACCGATTATAGGACAATAATCGTTAGTGGAATCTTCAAGATGTATACTGTGTATCCTAACGTAGATATCTATACCCATAGCATAGTAGTCTCCATTCGAGAGACAACATGCTAAAGAGCCCTTATTCAAATTTCAAGCCCACTTATTTCACAACTACGAATTCTTTTCTTTTTTTTCTTTTTTTTTTTTTTGAAAGATCATACAAGAGACGGGTTCCATTTACAAAGCATATGACAACCGATCACACACCTGTTCAAACACATTCCTAATTATGTCCCACAGCTCAAATTGACACCTAAGTTTCATCAAACTAAAACCATATACCAAGATGCAAGAAAATTCGTGATCAAAACGTAATTAATTCAACTTAAAGCATAATTCTTCATACACCATTGATTTCAAGAAAATCATCTCTAATCCAAACAAAGAGTTAAGAAATGATAAAACGAAAACGGCAGTAAACAAGCAAGATGCACTAAACGAAAAGAAACCCCTCCCCACATTTAAAACAGCAAGGTCCTCATGCATAATAGAATAAGATAATAGAAGAGGTGACTTCGAAAGCGATAGAACCGGAATGGCGAGGCACCAAAACGAAAGTAAACCTACAAAATAGCAAACAAAAATAAAACAATACGAAAATAAAATGACGACACAAAAAACATGAACACATACAATCCAATAGGAAGAATCACTATTGATCGGGCGTGGTGGAGGAGCGAGCCAGAAGGTAGTCCAAGCGCTCCATCGAGCCTCAAGAGCACATGCTACCGATTCGCTCAATTATCTCATTGATTATATTCATTCCAAATACTGGTTCGCTTGCCACAAACCGATTCTCGCTCGCAAGGCGTTGATTTTATCGATCAAATCGAGTGTAGATATTCATGAAACTCCTCGGCGGGCCGCTAACTCCACTTAAACCGCCCAACTCTTCACGAATGAAGTTGTATCCTCCCTCATGCACTATGTCGCGGGCGGAACTGGATGGTCGATCTGCTGCTCGAACCGCCAAGGTCTTCGCTTCATCACCCTCATCTTCGAAGGTAGTATCGAAATGGCTATATCGCCCAGCACACGAGATGGTTCGCTCGCCGCTGCGGCTTCTCATGAGCTACACATGCATATATCTTCTCACACGCTCATATTATGAGGTACAAGAGTAGTCTCATTATATGCAAATGGCGCGTCAAGCTCACTAAGATCAATCATCTTAGGTCTTATCGATCTTATCCAGAACGTCGACCGCCATTATCGATAATCCCTAAATGGATCATGAGACCCGTAGGATTTACACAAGGTCGGCCGACATTTCTACGCCCCAACCACTGTGTGTCCCTCAGATGAAGAATATGGCTAGAACTTTGTTTTCTTTATCATAAGTAAGCAAGAAGACCTCGACGGTGTTAACCTTGTCGCTCGCCATTTCCAAAAACATGAATGCTATAAATTTATGGACCATTGCCAAAGTCAATCCTCGATAAATCCACTCGCATTCCAATGTATCACCAGTTATTAAACCCCACACCGCCTCCTCGACATTGAATGAACGGGATACACCACGGCACCAAGTCGGAAATCCAAAACCCCTTCATAATACGAGCGGACTGTATACTGTCCCAACAGCATTTACGTCAAAGTATCGAGGCATCATCAACATTCATAGTACAATAAAACTCAAGCAACAAAGGAGTAACTGTAAATCCATCATAGCATATTGCATCAATCCTAAATTTTTCAAATACTTTACTCTATCCTCAAGTCCTAAACTTTGCAACAATTTCCATCAATCGACGCTGAGTAGTATATTCGAAATGAAAGTCGCCGATAACGTGACCTTCCATCGATTATAAATAGGAAACGTGGTCGAGTACATAATGCTTATATCCTCCATCGGTTCATCCATCGACATTGTCGCCCGAGGATGACGAGAGTGGATCCGAACATTCTTAATCCGAACCATATCGAGACACGAGCAAGAAGGCAATCGGATGAACGGAAGAGACGGATAGGAGAAAACATCGGATTGGGTCAACGAGGCGCTTGCGAAGCGCCGACCGAGTCAAGAGTGGACGGAGAATGGCGCTGGCCGAGGGGGCAGTTTACTGAGCGAGAGCGGGCTACCGAGTGTAACACGGACGGCGCCGCTGGCCCCACAGATAGCGTCATGCGACGCGAAGATGAGTGAATGGCGACGACACCGGTGGGTAACGCCGACTGAGGCGCCGAGACGGATTTAAGTCTTGGCGCCGAGGCGTTTCACCAAGCGCCTGACGGAGAATCTGGAGGCGCGAGGCAACAACAAACTGACGGAGAAAAGAGCGCGCGACGCCAGAGAAGGCCCGACGGAAGAACGGAGTCATGCTGGGACGGAGGAGGCGCCGGATGGAGGAAGCGATAGCGGGCAATCGATGCCGAGAAACGCCGGATGGACGACGCCAAGGCGAAGCGCGGCTACCGGAGGCGCGCGAGGCTACTGCTCTCGAAAGAGGGAACGCCGAATGGAGTGGAATGAGGCTTGGACGGAGGCGGCTTCCGAGAGCTGGAAGTTCGATTAGAGAGATGGAGTAAATACAAAGAGAGGAAAGTTAGAACCCTAACTCCGAAAAATATATAAATATAACAATTTTTTTAATTATCATTATTATAAAGAATGGACCCAGCCACGGCTTCAAGGCATCCGCTGGGTCACCATCCGTCGATTATTTATCCCGCACTCCACGGCCACAAGGTCCGCTACTGGTGTGCTCTCCGCCCATTTTGATCATCGATCACAGGCCGCGCCACGCCGAACCAAATACTGACGATCCTTCCACCAACTGGCTGATTCATACCCGACGCCGATTTCACCACGTCCGCCACTGTACCTCCTCGACGTGATTTTGCAATTTTCACTTTTTCGACTTTTTCACCATGTTCTAATCCTAGATAAAATAACCTCATCCCGCACTACACAAAACCACATAAAGATCGAAACACAAACAAAGATAAAACCGAAAGAAAACACGAACAAAACATAACGAAACGTGGGTCGCTTCTCCCATAGCGCATTGTTTATCATTATTAGCTCGACAAGAATAGATCATGTCGACTAAGGGTCACCGACGGAATAGATTCCACCGTGAAGGAGATCGGACCCCTTCTACATGGGCTTCACACGACCATCGACTCGAATGATTCATCCGAACCTTCTTTAGTGAGCACAACCAACCATACTACCACTCCTCGATAATGAACTGACCACTCCAACGAGACTTCAACTTCGGGAAAAGCTTCACTGGAATTGAACAATAAAACCTTCATACCGGCTTCAAACCTGTACACAATGTGTTTGTCGGACGGCTTCACCTTTCTTCAGAGATCTCATCATTGACCGTCTCGTTAATCGGATAACCACCAGGTTGGTTTGTGGTTCCCACTTTTAATTCATCAACATCACGCGGAATGACGCTCATAGATGCCCCCAAACCAAAGATGGCTCTTTCGATCCTCAGATTGTTTATTACGCAGGAATGAAAACATCCCTCGATCTCACACTTCGGCAATTTCACCGCAAGATCATAGATACATTTTCTCCCACTGGAATTTCAGATCATCTTTCAGATTTCACCTTTCGTGCATACAATTCTTTCATGAACTTTTGCCCACTTCGCATCGTGCCCAGCAAGAATGAGGTATGTTAATTTCCACCTTCCTCAAACACGCTGATACATCTCACTCATTTCTTCCTCTCTGTTCTTCGGCCAATCTACTCGGAAAGTGAGGTGAAACCAGATTAGGTTTCATATAGGTCGGCTCAATGATCGCCTCTTCTTTTTCATCTTTCTCGGGAAGTTCCATGATCATCGCCATCTCGACCAATGTGTTCTGTGAGGTCTTCCACTTGTATGTCCGCCGGCCCCAGACATGAAAACTTTTTCCGCGCTTTTCCCGCTCTTAGTGCTACAAAGCTCAGTTGGCCAACACTGCTTACCTCTGTACTTGTGGAGGTAGATTTCTTTGCTTCCTCTCAAGACGTGTTACCAGAGTCGCCAATTAGGAAACTTGGTTCCCAAGGCTCCGAGGGCTCCTCTCCTCGACTTTCAATTTTTCGCTCTCTTGTTGAGCCTTCACATTCTCCTCGCGCCATAGTATGCAAGTTCGCCAACCATGGCCCACCGCTATGGTCACCGACTATTATTCCCGCATCGCCGTTGTTGTCCTCGCGGATCGCCTCTTTTCACACGAAAAGTGTAAATATAGTAAAAAGTATCGTATCCACGAGATTGCAATCCAAACACGTAATAATTCAACGACAATTCATCATTATCCAAGCACGTATAAGGTGAGAGGTTTTAGGCTCGGAATTTAATCCAAAGCAAATGTAACCAAGCAAGAATATAAATAAAGCGATAAAACACATAAAGATAAATACATGAAGACTAACCCTGTGGATGCACCAATCCTATCCACAACGATGTTTATCCGCTTATTATTAACCGCTTTAATCCGCATAAGACGGAAGATCACATATATAACCAACAACTTCGCCATTTACAATTGCGCAGCTGATTACTAATTTTCCCTATCAGCTTACGCCTCTGTAGGAAAAATAAGCAACTCCAAAAGGATCACTAAGAATATGCTTCCCACGATCCGTCTCTATCTCGCCATTTACTCGCGTTTAATCGATCATGCATTCAAGATCGATTGACAATTAATACGCTTACGCTATTAATCGGCAACTAGATATGCATCAAGATTGATTAGAAATCAACACATATAAATAAGCACCCATGAATCATGAATCATGCCCGAAGGTAAATAACAACAAAGAACTCACAACATATAGTGATCGAATCATGCAAACCCTAGGATTAGAATAGAAAACCAGCCGTACATAATAAACGGAATGAAATAACGAATTAACCATAAAAACAGAATTAAATATATAAAACCCAGTAGAAGTCAGCTCTGATGAACAAAGGTTGGTCTCAATCCAACCAAGCTAACGAACGGAAAACAAAGAAAACGATTGACAAACGTCCGATTGAAAACGAAACGATAAACTAAACTAGAACAACGTAAAACAATACTAGAATTAAACTAAACGAAGACTAAAGCTAAACAATGGAAAACTGAGGAAAATACAAGTAAATAGGTCCGAACGTGGTTGGGTCTCCTGAGGCGGGTGGCTCGCCTTATTTATAGAAAGGGTGGAAACCCTAATTTCGCCTCCGCTTCGGCAACGCTGATCGGGTCCTCGCGATCGCTAGTGGCGATCGCTAGGTATGTTCACTATGTTTCTCCATTTTCTTGCGCCGCTTAACTCAGAACTCAGAAGCGGTCGCTAGCTATTATGAATCGGTCGCGTAGAAATCGCCCAGTTGAATTCTCGACGCTAGTTTCCATGCTGGCACGAGGTCGCGTCGCGTTTTCGGCGCCGCTGGTTTGCTTTCATGACAACCTAGCGACCGCTAGTCGGTCGCTAGAAACCGGCGCTTTGTTCATTTTGTTCGTGCTTCGCTCTCGCTTCGATTATCAATATATAAACCTACAAAACGCCAAAGGAACACCCAAGAGCAGATCTTCTAGAAATAGATGAAACATTAAGAATCGATACATAAACGCACATTAAACGAAGCTAAACTCATCTTCAAATATCAACTAAACACGTAAAACGCGCTTATCATCCCGTGCCCCTCCGCATCGCTGTTGTTGTCTCCGCCTCGCAAGTTGTTGATTCACCTAAATTTTCGTGGGTTCCTCCATCCTGGTGTAAGTCCGGGAGTTTGGATCATATCTCTCGTATCGTTTATTACCATTTCACCCACCGCATGACTTCTTCTTCTTTAAACAAGCGGGATATCGATCCGCTGACTGATGGTAAACAGCATATTTGCAAACTTTAGCTTTCTTTAGCTCGCCCCGCCCCGTGTTGGTTGCTGAACTTGTCGAATGTGTTACAAAGTTTATCCAGCTGTCTCCACGGTTGAAGAAGTAGCATGGCGCATTTCTGAATCCTCCTCCTTCGCCTCTGCTTTCTTCTACCATCTCGCCCAATGCCCAAAGGCCTCACCGAACTTTATTCATTATCGATCCTCCACAAGTCGCATTCACCCAAATTTTCTCGCATTTCTTAACCCCGCCATGAAATATCGATTAGAGGAATTGATGTTGAGGCATTTCACTCGCAATGCTTAAACCTTCCCCAAGAATCATAAAAGGTTTCGCGCCCATTTTGATGCCGCTTATCCATTTTTCTCATGTTCTCAATACGGGCATGTGAAAGTACTGAGGAACCTGTAAAGTTGTGCCCACGCGGGTCACACTTCCAACGGGTAGGTAGAGCCATTCTCTCGCCCCATCGCAGAGTAGGCGGGAACGATACTAATCTCACATACTCTCCAAGGTTTTCATCGTGCGATAGTCCCACACGCCATCTCAAGTCTTCATGAATGTTTTTGTGGATCCTCCCCGCATGTCATCGAATCTGGGAGGATGGACGAAGGAATGCTTCATCTCCTGGGCCTGTATTGATCGCGGCAAAGTGATGCCTGCTGCCTAAGGTTCTCGTTGTTAGAACACCATTTCAATGTCCGCTTACTTGCGTTGTTCACCCATCGTATCGCTTCCTCGGGTTTTCTTCTACAGCAGCCCTCACGCTTGTCGTGCCTCCAGACGCCACTCTCCTCCGCCTTGCATGCTTCTCGATCTCGTGATCGCATAAAAGTTCTACGCCTTTCCGCAAGGTTAGGTCAGAGTACAATAAAGAAAGCAATATAAAATCAAGAAACAGAGATTACCATCGCAAGAATCACCAAGAACGCGCCCAATTCACACGCTGTCGCTTAGCATTCAAAATAAATTTATAACCTATTACCCATCACAGCGTAGCCAATATAAGTATAGGGTCGATCCCACGAGTCAGCGTGAGCAATCGATGTCACGATGTCACTTAAGCGAATGAGACAGGGTGTAATTATCCGGATCACTATAGGTAAGACTAAAGTAACCGAAACAAACCTCAAAGGGAAGCATCAAATAATAACGAACTGCTCAGCAACAACTGTGAAGACGACACACCGGGTCTTAGGTGCAAAGATTTTCACCATATGACATGCATCAACCTAAGTTATAAGAGACATACGCCACGACCCTCACACACGCCACAATACGCCCACGACGCACCCCTCCAAATCTATCCTTCAGCAGAAGAAACGCAAGGACACCCTATGCAAACTATCTAACCCGTGAATGCCCACGCACGCAGTGTAGGAAAACGAATGTTAACCCTCACCGAGGATCCATTTGGGTGTTTAATTCACCATACATCGATTATAAACCTAGCATGCTCATATAATTAAATCGCAACACGCTGGGGTTTTCACGTGTTTACCTTCGATCTCAAGAGGCCGATGGAACGAGATGAACGGATCGAACGGATCGGACTCGTGCTTTGACCTTCCTGATCAGATCCCGCTCCAATCTCCAACGCGGAGTGAGGACGATCTATGGAGAATGCTCGAAAATCACCTTTTCTCTCAATTAATTTTCAAAATTCCTCACTAGCACTATAGTGATTCTCGAAAATTGCCTTCTCATGGACGGTAAAATTTTGCTTCCAATAACGAGCATTAGCTTTCTGACTTTATCTCATACCTTATATTTATAACGCACTACCTTAATCCCATATGGAAACTACCATAATCCTATATGGAAATTACCATAATCCTATATGGAATATTACCATAATCTTAGGATTATTTCCATACTCTTAGATTATTTCCATACCTCAAGATTATTACCATAATCTTATATGGAAAGGATCTATGCATATACCATAAATATAATTATATCCTCGGGATAAAGAGAATAAAATCTCGCCATGTAGAGATATAGGGACCGATTTTCGCTAAGTTACGGACCTGATGGGCCACCTGTGGATCAAATGCAAGGAATAAAGACGGGCCTCAAATAAATTAATTATCTTATGTTCAACCCGTAATATAAATTAATTTATAAACATTCGATCATGCCACTAGAGAAAGAATGCCGACTTACCCCTTTATTACCAAGTTGAGTCTCCTCAGACTTAGACATTACTTAACCCCGATTTAAGATATCGAACGTCCATTAATCATTTATAGCAACTGATCGCTAAAACGATTAATAACTTCATTTCCTTAAGTAGTACCACTCAACCTTATTATTGTACTTGAGCTAACTCAACCCGCAGTGGTTTAGTACAATAAACCTTTTGAGCTCCTTATGGGACGCCATCATCCTTAACGGACACGCGACTGACATGTATAACTAGCGTGACATACAAGATCGCCACCACCCAAGATGCGGAGAATCTGTTAGAACATATAACCTCACTCATAACAAGTCAAAGTGATGGTCAAGAACTCATACTCACCTAATACCTTATCGAGGTTTAGATCATCGAAGTCACCGAGATCTCGTTCTTCACGACGGCCAAAGCAAGAACACATCTCACCGTGATCCTTCAATACGCCGTAGACGCATCAAGATAGACAAGCAACCAAGTCAAGTCACTTCTTATCTATACTGCAGCCTAAACCGACAACTCGCCCTTAAGTCGCTCCCCACCAGTGAAACTTTTATATCTCATTAAGTCGACCAATCATGCACTTCTCGTGATCTTCTACACAATCGTATGATCTAACTTATATACGAGATAAGGGACACGATATATGCAATCAAGTATTCAAATCGAGCAGGAGATTGTAATAGTGGTAACAGGAAACATTGTATACAAGCTCAACCAAACCGCTTTCAAGATACAAACCAACAATCTCCCACTTATACTAAAGCAAACTTTAGTATACAATGTGTCTCTACTAGCTATTACACAACCATCACTTTGCTTCTCCCACTTATACAAAAGTTTTCTAAGTGGGTGCCATCTAGCGTAATTCAAGCCCTCTAACGCCCCGACGAGACTTATTGGCGGTGTTTTAGTGAATGGATCCGCTAGGTTATCCATCGATCAATCTTGCAATCAGCACGCCCCTCATCTAACGATTTCTCGATGACATGGTACTTTCTCTATGTGTTTGTTTGCCTTGTGGATCCGTGGTTCCTTCGAAGTTTGCTATTGCACCGAAAGTTATCACAAGAAACCATGATACCATGGGTAAACCAGTACCACATCTAGATCCACGAGGTAGTTTCGAACCACACAGCTCCTTAGCGCCCTCCGGCTACATATTCGCTTCCATGGTAGAGTCCGCACGCATCGCCGCTTTGACTCCGCCAGTGATACGCCCACCTCTCAAGGTAAACACATAGCCCGAGGTAGACTTTTTCTCATCACGGTCACTTGAAAACCGAGTCTCGAATAACCCAAGGGTATTAGATTATCCTGATGGTAAACCAGCCTATAATCTCGAGTCCTTTTCGTACTTGAGTATATGCTCTCATCGCAATCCAATGTGCTTGTCCAGTGTTAGATCGATATCTAGTTACTATGCCCATCGCACAGCAGATATCCGCCTCGCATAAGATTGCGATACGAGACTTCCTACGGCGAAACGTAGGAACTTGTCTCATTTCTCGATCTCCTTTGCAATCATAGGTGATGTTCTTTAGATAAAGGAACGCCATGTCCGAAAGGTAGCAATCCTTTCTCGCGGTCTCAGATACTAAAACGAGTAATCACAAGATCAATGTAAGACGCCCGAGATAAGCTCAACATTTTCCTCATGCGATCTCTCAGAACCTCGATCCCAAGAATGTACGCCCATCTCCTAAGTCTTCATTTGAAACCGATCGATAAACAACTCTTTACGCCTCGATAACAACTTCACATTGTTGCCAAACAGAAGAATGTCATCTACGAAAGTGCAAGAAATACCACATTACCGCTGACATCTAACCGATACACACAACTCTCGCTAGGCAACTCGGGTAAATCCATAGACTTTACCACTCGCCCAAACGTAGTTTCATGATCTGCATCATTGTCTTCATCGTCGTCAGACGCCCATGGGTCGATTATTGCCTCGCTCGCTCGACTAACCGACGATTCACCCACGAACATAAATCGCCTGGCCGACGTAACAACCTCCCACTACGACGAGGTGCTATGTATATAATGACAACTGTGGGTGCAAGAACTTGTGGTTCTCTCATCTTGCACAACTTGTCGGTAGGTACCACTCAGACGGTCGGTATCTCCAATGGAACCCCACCCACTTCAATTCTCAAGTATCCGTGTCGATCCTCCCCAGCACTCGACATCTCGCACCTTCGCCTAATCGTGGTGGAATACGATCATCTTCTAATTCTCAAGAATGATTTCAACTTTGGACTTATGATTTTCATAGAATCCTCTTCTAAGAATCGGCATTAGTGCTAATAATGACCTTTCCGATCCTCAGACTATAGAATAAACCACCTTCGCTCTTCTAGATAGCCAATAAATGCCTTAAGGCCGGGTCTAGCCTCCAACTTGTCGCCTTTCTTGTTCAAGACGCAGGCCGGATCGCCCCATATCCTTATGTGGCTTAAACCGGCTTCATACCAAACCACAACCTCGAAAGGGTCTTTTCGATCGACTCGACGGTACTAGATTTAGCAAGTATGCCGCCTCTAAGGCATATCCCGTAACTAAATAGGCAATGTAGCATAACTCATCATAGATCTAACCATTTCCAAAAGAGTCCTATTTCTTCGCCTCGACACACCATTTTGTCAGGTGTCTTGAAGTGCTACCGACGTAATCCCACACTTCACTAGATAGTCCATAAACTCACATCGAGGTATTCGCCACCGCGATCGAACGCAAAGGACTTGATACTTTTACCTAGCTTCGCCCACTCCGCCTTAAACTCTTTGAATTTTCAAAGCATCGTGACTTATGCGTTAGGTATACGATCCGCACTTTGAGTAATCGTCAATGAAAGTGACAAAATACTGCACCTCCACGAGATTGTGTGGACATCGGTCCACAGTCGAATGGACTAACCCAACATTTCTGGGCTCTATAACCCTTCGCTTGAAGCGGTCCGGTCGACATCTTACCTTCTATATGTGATTCGCAGATCGAACGGAGTAACCGTGAGATCACCCAACGCCCATTCTTAGCCGCCTTTGATCCTATTTAGATTGATGTGACCTAATCTAAGATGCCAGAAAAGTAGAGTCATCTTATAAGAAAACTTTCTTTAGGGTTTGATGAAGATGCAACATAGTTATAGGTATTATGTTTTGCATAAATAGTATAAAGTGAATTATATAAAGTGCCAACACGTATAACTTCGCTATTTCTTATGATAGAATCACCACTATCAAAAATAATGTAATATCCATGAGTAAATAATTTCAAACGAACTAGGTTCCTACCAAAAACCGCACATATAAAACGCCTTTAAAACTAAAATGTTGTCCCAAAACATAAAGAAACATCTCCAACCGCAAGAGCCTCGACTTCGCCTGGTGCCCATGGAGATCGTTATCTCGCCATTAGCTAGCTCCTTGTCCGCAGAACCCTCGAAGGTGTAACAAACATGATCAACAGACCAGATCTACTACCCAAGAATGGTAGAAATGTCGCTAAACATGTTTCACATTAAAGCAACGGCGCACTGAGCCTCGAGCTTTGGGGCACTTAGCCTCCAACGCCTGGGCCTCACCGCACTTGAAGCACTTGCCTTCTCCTTCGCTTTTTCAAACCACTGCAGAGCCCTTCAGACATTCCCACTCTTTTCTTCACCCTTAGCATCCTCGAATTCCACTTTCCTTTTCATCTTTCGATAAAGTGCTGGTTTTCGAGGCGCGAGCTAAAGATCGCAAGACCTTGCCCATTTTATGCTCTTCCACATTAGATCCTCTCAATGAATCTAGAGTATAACTCTTATCATAAAGGACCGTTTCTATAACGAAGTCATCAAAAGATTTGGCAAAGTGTCGAGGATCATATCGATTCTCGACCACGCCATCAATATATCCTCCAACCAACTCGAGCCTCCAAGAGATTGATCATCCGCCTATATGGTTACGCACCAATCACTTTCCTTCATCAACTCGACATAATAGATTTTGTCAAATTATGATAAGTTTATTCGTCTCGACTTTCATACGATTTCATAAGATTTAGCCATATCGGGTCGATCTTCCATCTCTGATGCCGAGCCGCAGGGACTCGACATGGTGACCAAAAGAAGGCACTTTGCCATTCTGCTTGATTTGTCCCATTTCTCATGCTCCTCGCGCGCCCCGATCGCAGATAAATCGCCCAGAGGCTCGGGACGGGTGTAGTGAGTACAAATAAATTAACTTCGGCAAGAAGAACATTCTCAATGTTTCGCTTCCACTCGATAAAATTTGGACCTGATAACGGATTTTAGCAGCATATTGATAATCATGTAAGAGACATATCTCAAAACGATAATGTAAACACATAAGCATACGATCGATATAATTCGTGAATAATAATATTGTAACCTTTGATAAAACAATATTAATTGAAACCTCCAATCGCCCAAGGAATTCCACATGCAAGCCACGCTGTGGGACGCTACATTACGAACCCCCACTGCACTAAAATTTACCTTTTAGTCGCTTAATTTCAATCCATGTCAACTTATCCTTACGACAAATGAAATTAATGATCGACCTTACTAGACCACATCACTATCGCAAGAAGGACTTCATGAAGTTGTACTGAGGTGATGTCTACAATGACCACAATTTTAACAAAGAAGATGAATTCTTAGAATTGGTATACTCACTCTGACCATACCGCCCAATTCAAATTCTTTTGTTATCTCATTTTATATCTATCTCTAGAGAACTTATGAAAATCGCACATGCAAGCCACGCTGTGGACGCCACACATGAAACTTCCACTTCTCAATAGATTTAAAATGTTTTATTTAGAAATCTCATCTAACAAACTTATGATAAACAAAGGCAAGCAAGCCACGCTGTGTGGATCGCCACTCACAAAGGCATCTCACTTTGTTTAGAGATCAAAAGGAGGTCTCGACATTTTAATTTGAAAATTAATTTGTCGGGTTGCTTGCTTAGTCTTTTATTCAAAAGGTTTGTCCATGCGCATCACGTAATCCTAGCATGCTTTTCTATAGAACTCAACATGTAAAACATGCTCGCAGTAATTCTAAAATATGCTTGATAAACGCGATAAACCTAGCATGCTTACTATGCGCATCCAATTACGAAAACACTTAAAGGTTTGTCAACGTAATATAAACATACATAGCATGCTACCGCATAATTTTAAACATCCACGACATGCATATGAACGATAAAAATAAAATAAAACGCTCATCGCGCTCAATCGTGAAACTCGCGACATTTAAATCTAATCTATTACATAGATTTACAAAGCATGTAAATAAACTTCGAACGGGCCTCGCGGTACCCGCACGGACCGGATTCAACAACGGGCCTCGCGCACCGGGCACGGACCGAAAATCGAAAACGGGTCGGGGCTGGTCGGCCCAAAGAGTGCCGGGCCACGCGCTAGGAAAGCCCGCCGCACCCAGCCCATGCCGCCCGCCCGCATGTTTCTGGCGCCTCGCTGGTCGCGGCGGCGACCGCGACCCGTCGAAACGCGGCGCGTTTTTCCTCGAGCGCCGAACGCCCGCCGAGACGCCGCCGCCAGCCGCCGAAACCGCGATCATGAAGTCCGCTGCAAGCATCGGTAGCTCGTGACGCGAACGCCGCACCGTCGCTCGCTAGCTCGCCGCCGCATTGCTTCATGGTCAGTATCTCGCGATCGCCGATCGTCGCTGGCGCCAGGATCTCGCGCGAACGACGCCTGCCGCCCGCGCCTCGCGATCGCCTCGCGATCATGAGGCTCGCCGCGAGATACCGCCCAGACGACCGCCGAGCTACTGTTTTCCCTGCTGCTTCGCTTCTTCGCTCTTTTCGCTCGTTCTTCTTTACGATAAGATTTACATGATAAAATCCAATCTAACCACGGATTTTCTCGTGTAAAACAAAACCAACAAAACAAACGAGCCACGATGAACCATAAAACCACAATAAAATAAACGCACGTAATAATCAAACGCGATTAATCCAACAGAGCCAAGATTCTCGATCCTGTGCTCGATACCAATTGTCAGGAAAACGAATGTTAACCTCGCCCGAGGATCCATCTGGGTGTTTAATTCACCATACATTGATTATAAACCTCAGTATGCCTATATAATTAAATCGCAACACGCTGGGGTTTTCACGTTTACCTTCGATCTCAAGAGTCGATGGAACGAGATGAACGGATCGAACGGATCGACTCGCAGCTTGACCTTCCGGATCGATCCCCTTGCCCAATCTCCAACGCCGAGTGAGGACGATCTATGGAGAATGCTTCGAAAATCACCCTTTTCTCAATTAATTTTCAAAATTCCTCACTAAGCACTATAGTGATTCTCGAAATCGCCTCTATGGACGTAAAAATTTTGCTTCCAATAATGAGCATTAGCCTCAGACTTTATCTCATACCTTATATTTATAATGCACTACCTTAATCCCATATGGAAACTACCATAATCCTATATGGAAATTACCATAATCCTATATGGAATATTACCATAATCTTAGGATTATTTCCATACTTAGATTATTTCATACCTCAAGATTATTACCATAATCTTATATGGAAAGGATCTATGCATATACCATAAATATAATTATATCCTCATGGGATAAAGAGAATAAAATCTGCCATAGAGAGATATAGGACCCGATTTTCTCGCTAAGCTACGGGTCTGACGGGCAAAACCTGTGGATCAAATGCAAGGAATAAAGATGGCCTCAAATAAATTAATTATCTTATGTTCAACCGTAACATAAATTAATTTATAAACATTCGATCATGCCACTAGAGAAAGAATGTCGACTTACCCTTTATTACCGGGTTGAGTCTGCTTGCACTTAGACATTACGTAATCCCTCAGATTAAGATATCGAACGTCCATTAATCATTTATAGCAATCGAATCGCTTAAAACGACATAACTTCATTTCCTTAAGTAGTACCACTCAACCTTATTATTGTACTGAGCTAACTCAACCCGCAGGTTTAGTACAATAAACCTTTCGAGCTCCTTATGGGACGCCATCATCCTTAACGGATACGCGACTGACATGATAACTAGCGTGACATACAAGATCGCCACCACCCAAGACGCGAGAATTGGTTAGAACATATAACCTCACTCATAACAAGTCAAAGTGATGGTCGCGAACTCATACTCACCTAATACCTTATCGAGGTTTAGATCATCGAAGTCACCGAGATCTTGGTTCTTCACGACGGTCGAAGAAGAACACATCTCACCGTGATCCTTCAATACGCCGTAGACGCATCAAAGATAGACAAGCAACTAAGTCAAGTCACTTCTTATCTATACGCAGCCTCAAACCGACAACTCGCCCTTAAGTCGCCCTCACCAGTGAAACTTTTATATCTCATTAAGCTTCGACCAATCATATGCATCGTGATCTTCTACACAATCGTATGATCTAACTTATATACGAGATAAGGGACATGATATATGCAATCAAGTATTCAAATCGATAGAGATTGTAATATGGTAATCAGAAACATTGTATACAAGCTCAACCAAACTGCTTTCAAGATACAACCAACAACGAGGACACCTCAAGACATGCAAACCCATTGTGCAATGTTATGACCTCCAGACAGCATCTGTGATTGCAAAGGCACTGCTAGACTACTCCAACTCGCCCACACTAGTCAGATTATTTGGGCGGGACACCACACCTTAATCCAATTATTACTTGCAACCTCCCTTTCCCACTATGTTATTCGCGACTAACACACCGAGTTTGTTGTTATATATTGCCCAGACCTAGTGCTCGGGAACACACGATGCGCATCGAATGCCCTACTTAGACCTCTCGAAAGATATTAATCATGCTTCACTCAGTATGCCCAAACCGTAATAAAGACTTAGCTAGACATTAAATAAACAAACATGCAATGCTTAATCGAGACCATCATCAAACGGAAAACAACTTACTATCGCTTGATTGAAATAAACCATGAGCCCAAAGTGTCACGCAAAACATACATAAAACAAATATAAAAGTGTTTGCCTCAAGGGTCTTAATGTACGTGGTGGTGATGATAACTGATGCTAAGAAAATGAGAGCGAGAGTTCGAGAGAGGAAGAGACGCAAGTCGCGCCTTCATCCATATATATAGGCTCAGAGATCAAGATGGTTTACGGCCCATGGGCGGACCATCCGCCAGGTTTTCGTTGATCGCTTTGTTTCCTCGCCTGCACGGATTTTAAGGTGATCTCTCCGATTTTATGGATCTGCCCGCCGCTTTCTTCCCGGATTTAGCGAGATTCACCTGCATCCTCCGTGATCTTGTCCATCACCTCTCCGCCTCTCGCCTCCTTCTTCCTCTCTGGTCTCGCTGCCTTCTTCACTCGGCTTGCCCATTAGCCCACCCTTCCGAGATTGAACTGTGCGGTTTGTAAGGAGGTCACACCGTAACGGAACACCACCTGGGTTTGATGCTCTGCCATGAGCGAAGCTCCCTGTGCCCTCGGGCACAACAGATCTCGATCATCCGCTATGCAAGTTTCCACTCCGCCTTGCCCATTTCGCCCCGCCTTGCCCCTCAGAGACCAAAGGTGTCCTCCCGCACACAAAACACAACAAGAAAGACACAAAGACTCGATCTAGACCTAGACAAGACACGTAAAAAGAGCACAAAACTTGGGCTCGCCATCAATATACAACTTATATGGTTCCTTTCATGTAAGATATCCCAACGACAAAAATAAATAAGAACTTGTGGAACTTAAAACCGATTATAGGACAATAATCGTTAGGTGGAATCTTCAAGATGTATACTGTGTATCCTAACGTAGATATCTATACCCATAGCATAGAGTCTCCATTCGAGAGACAACACAAGCAAGAGGGGTAGAGCCCCTTATTCAAATTTCAAGCCCACTTATTTCACAACTACGAATTTCTTTTTCTTTTTTTTTTCTTTTTTTTTTTTGAAAGATCATACAAGAGACGGGTTCCATTTACAAAGCATATGACAACCGATCACACACCTTGTCTAAACACAGCTTCCTAATTATGTCCCACAGTTCAAATTGACACCTAAGTTTCATCAAACTAAAAACCATATACCAAGATGCAAGAAAATTCAGATCAAAACGTAATTAATTCAACTTAAAGCATAATTCTTCATACACCATTGATTTCAAGAAAATAAAATCATCTCTAATCCAAACAAAGAGTTAAGAAATGATAAAACGTAAAAACGGCAGAAAACAAGCAAGACAGACCAAACGGAAAAGAAACCCCCCTCCCCACATTTAAAACAGGCAAGGTCCTCATTGCAGATAATAGAATAAGATAATAGAAGAGGTGACTTCCCTGAAAGCGATAGAACCGGAATGGCGAGGCAGCCAAAACGAAAGTAAACCTACAAAAATAGCAAACAAAAACAGGCAAAACAATACGAAAATAAAAATGACGCACACAAAAAACATGAAACACATACAATCCAATAGTGAAGAATCACTATTGATCGGGCGTGGTGGAGGAGGAGCCATGAAAGGTAGTCCAAGTTGCTCCATCGAGCCTCAAGAGCAAATGCATGCCGATTTCGCCAATTATCTCATTGATTATATTCATTCCAAATACCGGTTCTCGCTTATGCCACAACCGATCGTCTCGTCAAGGCGTTGATTTTATCGATCAAATCGAGTAGATATCTCGCGAAACTCCGCAAGGGCCGCTAACTCACTCTTAAACCGCCCAACTCTTCACGAATGAAGTTGTATCTCGCCTCGATGCACCATGTCGCAAGGGAACGTGGATGGTCGATCTGCTGCTCGAACCGCCAAGGTCTTCGCTTCATCACCCTCATCTTCGAAGGTAGGTAGCATCGAAAATGGCTATATCGCCTGTAGGCACATGAGATGGTTCGCTCCGCTTGTGCTTCATGAGCTACACATGCATATATCTTCTCACACAGTGCCTCATATTATGAGGTACAAGAGTAGTCTCATTATATGCAAATGGTGCGCCTCGAAGCTCACTAAGATCAATCATCTTAGGTCTTATCAGATCTTATCCAGGAACGTGTCGACCGTCATTATTGATAATCCCTAAATGGACTGCGAGACCCGTAGGAATTTGACACAAGGTCGGCCGACATTTCTTACGCCTCTGAACCAGCTGTAAGTGTCCCCAGATGAAGAATATGGGCGAGAACTTTGTTTTCTTTATCGCTAAGTAAGCAAGAAGACCTCACGGTGTTAACCTTGTGGCTCGCCATTTCCAAAAACATTGAATGCTATAAATTTATGGACCATTGCCAAAGTCAATCCTCGATAAATCCACTGCATTCCAATGTATTCACCGCTTATTAAACCCTAATAATTCATGCCAAGCCTCTCGACATTGAATGAACGGGATACACCACGGCACCAAGTCGGAAATCCAAAACCCCTTCATAATACGAAAGCGTGACTCAGATACTTGTCCCAACAGATTTACATGTCAAAGTATCGAGGCATCATCAACATTCATAGTACAATAAAACTCAAGCAACAAAGGAGAGTAACCAGGTAAATCCATCATAGCATATTGCATCAATCCTAAATTTTTCAAATACTTTACTCTATCCTCAAGTCCTAAACTTTGCAACAATTTCCATCAATCGACGCGATGAGTAATATTGAAATGAAAGTCGCCGATAACGCCAGACCTTCCAATCGATTATAAATAGAAACGGGTCGAGTACATAATGCTTATATCCTCCATCGGTTCATCCATCGACATTGTCGCCCCGAGGATGACGAGAGCCGGATCCGCAACATTCTTAATCCGAACCATATTGAGACACGAGCAAGAAGGCAATCGGATGAACGGAAGAGACGGATAGGAGGAAAACATCGGATTGGGTTGAACGAGGCGCTTGGTGAAGCGTCGGACTGAGTCAAGAGCTGGACGGAGAATGGCGCGGGCCGAGGGGCAGGCCGGACTGAGCGAGAGCGGGCGCCGAGTGTAACACGGACGGCGCGCGCCCCGCACGGAAGCAAGCGCTACGCTGCGCGGAAGATGAGTGAATGGCGACAATACCGGTGGGTAACGCCGACTGAGGCGCCGATATCGGATTTGAAGCCGCGCTGGGCGCGAGGCGCTTTGCCAAGCGCCTGACGGAGAACGGAGGCGCGAGGCGTTTCAACAAAACTTTGGACGGAGGAAAAAAAGAGCGAGGCGCGCGACGCTAGAGAAGCGTCTGACGGAAGAACGGAGTCAGGCTGGGACGAGAGGAGGCGCCGGATGAGTGAGCGACGCGCGGCAATCGATGCCGAGAAACGCCGGATGGACGACGCTGATAGGCGAGCAGGCGGCTACCGAGAGGCGCGCGAGGCGCCTGTCTCGAAAGAGGGAACGCCGAATGGAGGGAATGAGCGTCGGACGGAGGCGGTTCCGAGAAGCGGGAAGTTCGCATTAGAGACGGAGACAGTAGTTGCACAAAAAGAGAGAGGGAAAGTTAGGAACCCTAACTCCCGAAAAATATATAAATATAACAATTTTTTTTTAATTATCATTATTATAAAGAATGGACCCGCCACGGCTTCAAGGCATCCCGCTGGGTCACCACCGTCGATTATTTATCCCGCACTCCGGCACGGCCGCTGGGTCTGGCTACTGGTGTGCTCTCTGCCCAATTTTGATCATCGATCCAAGGTCCGCCACGTCGAAACCAAATACGGACGATCCTTCCACTAACTGCTGATTCATACCCCGACGCCGATTTCACCACGTCCGCCGCCTGTGGTACCTCCCTGGACGTGATTTTGCAATTTTCGACTTTTTCGACTTTTTCGACCATGTTCTAATCCTAGATAAAATAACTCCTCATCCTGCACCACACAAAACCACATAAAGATCGAAACACAAACAAAGATAAACCGAAAGAAAACACGAACAAAACATAATGAAACGTGGGTCGCCTTCCTATGAAGCATTGCCATCATCATTAGCTCGACAAGAATAGATCATGTCGACTAAGGGTCACGACGGAAATAGATTCCACCGTGAAGGAGATCGGACCCCTTCTACATAGGGCTTCACACGCCGACCATCGACTCGAATGATTCATCTCGAACCTTCTTTAGTGAGCACAACCGAACCATACGGCCACTTCCTCGATAATGAACGGACCACTCCAACGAGACTTCAACTTCGGGAAAAGCTTCACTGGAATTGAACAATAAAACCTTCATACCGGCTTCAAACCTTGTACACAATGTGTTTGTCGGATGGCCTTCACCTTCTTTTCAGAGATTCGCATCATCATATGCCTCATTACGTAATTCTTCAAGCTCCGAGAGTTGTAACATCCTCACTGGAAGCATCTTGCATCTCCAAAGAAATAGTTTTAATGGCCCACACGGCCTTGTGCTCAATCTCCACCGAAGACGGCACGCCTTCCCAAACACCAAATGATAAGGACTCATCCCAAGAATACTTTTTGTATGTGCGGTACGCCCATAGTGCATCGGATAGTTTAGTGGACCAACCTTTCGAGAAGGTTGGACCATTTCTCTAGAATCCCTCGATTTGCCGATTGCTAATCTCGCTTGTCTCGATGTCTCGTGGGTAGTAAGGCCGCCACCTTGTGGTTAATCCCACTCTTCTTCATCAACCTCTCGAACAACTTGTTGCAAAAATGCTTTCCTCTATCACTAATGATCGCTTGGGAAACCAAACCCGCAGTACATTCTCCCGCATAAACTTCAAGACGATATAAGAATCACATGTCCTAGTGGGATAGCCTCACCCACTTGGACACGTAGTCAATGTCAAGCGTAAATATTCAAAACCAAAAGACTTAGGAAAGGTCCCATAAAATCAATTCCCACACATCAAAAATTTCTACCACAAGAATATTATCGGCGGGCATCTCATTCCGAAAGCACCTATAGATCCTGCATACCGCATCGATCACAAGCACGGTAGAACGCTACGCCCTCGAACAATGATAGCCGAGAATCCCGATCGAGGACCTTAAAGCGCCTTTTGTCCACCGAAATGCCCTCCATAATTACCATTGTGGCATCCTTCCAACACTTGGGATTGCTCTTCCTGCACACATCGACGGATCACATCATCCTTCCCGATTTGAATAGATATGGCTCGTCCCTAAATATTGCTCGCATAAGGTTAGAAAATGCCTTTCCCGAAGAAGTTAGATCGTGTCTCATCTCCCACAAGCAAGATAATTCACAATGTCACGAACCATGGGGAAGATGAGACCGCAAAAGCATTTTCATGTGGGAAGTCATTAGCAATAGCCCCATGCAAGAGTCTAACACTGGGGATTGAAGACTTAGACAAATGATCACCACACAATTTCACTCCCTTCCTATCCTTAATCTCTAAGTCGAATTTTGAAGGAGAAGAACCCAACTGATCAACCTAGCTTTGCTTGAGGTTTGGTTAACAAGTACCTTAAAGTCGCATGGTCACTATGGACAATCACTTTAGAACCTATGATATAAGAGTTAAATTTTCTAAAGCAAATACCACGCCTAACATTTCTTTTTAGTGGTCGGTAATTCAATTGCATGATTCAAGGTAGAACTAGCATAGTAAATTACACGTAAGCATCTTATCCACATGTCGACCTAAACAGCCCCTACAACATGATTGCTAGCATCACACATGATCTCAAATGTTCATTCCAGCTCGGCTACAACCACGGGGCACTAGTCAACTTTTCTTTAACACGTAGAAAGCATGCATACAATCATGATCAAACAAAAAGGCACATCTTGGGCAAGCAAACGACACAAGTGGTTCAGAGATTTTCAAAAATCCTTAATAAACCCATGGTAGAAACCCGCATGCCCTAAGAAACTTCTAATCCCCTTAACGTCAACAGTGGTGGTAATTTCCCTATAACATCAATTTTAGCCCTATCCACCTCAATCCCATCATGAGAGACCAAGTGCCTCAAGATTATACCGCTTCTTAACCATGAAATGACTCTTTTCCCAACTTAAATGACTCTCGACACATCTATTAAGCACATGATCAATTTTGCCAAGCACCATCAAACGAGGAGCCAAAACAGAAAATCATCCATAAATACCTCCATGTAGTCACGATCATTTCGAGAAGATGGACATCATGCATCGTTGAAGGTTCCAGTGCATTGCAAAGGTCAAACGGCATACGGCGGTAAGAAATGTCCCATGGGCTCATGAACGCTGCTCGATTGGTCCTCCCGAGCTATGGTAACTCGATAATAACCGTATAAACCATCAAGAAAATAATAAAACTCGTGGACCGCTAACCTATCAAGCATTTGATCAATGAAGGGTGAGGAGGATCCTTTTGGAGCTGCATTCAGCTTCCTGTAGTCAATGCACACGCGCCATCCCGTGGTGGCTCTGACCGACACCAACTCCCTCGCTATTCTCGTGACATGTTGATGTCCTCTTCTTCGGCACTACATGCACGGGCTCACCCATTCACTATCGGCGATGTGAAAGACGAGGCCTTCACCTAGAGTTTGTATATCTCCTTCTTCACTACTCGTAAATCATGGTTCAATCTCCTTCGACCGCCTCTCGCCGGCCGAGCTCTTTTTCCAAGGTGATGCGATGCATACACGTGACGGGGTTAATACCACGGATATCGCCCAAACTCCACCAAGGCAAGCTTGTTCCTCTTCAAAACACCAATCAATGCATCTTCCTCATATCGAGCCAAAATCGAGGAGATGATCACCGGCTCGACTCTCCTTCCTCCAGAACACATACTTCAAATGCGCTGAAGCTCCTCGAGTTCAACAGTTGCTCGGGAAGCTTGCCACCACGTAATTCTTGCTCATCGGCCGATCCCATGAAAACCTCTTCAACGGCAGGTGTCGCGCAAAATACATTCTCTACCAAGCGGCTCAATAGATCGATAAAAGCACAATCATCAATATAATGAGCAGAGGGGCATTAAGGCTATCTCTCACGTAAAATGTAACCGTGGTCCCTAAAACAACTATCTTAATAAGACCACTCTTAACATCTATCATGGTATTAGTGGCTATAAACGGTCTACCACGGAGAACAAATGCGAGACCTACCATCCTCCCGCACATCCCCATCTTCCAAGACCACAAAATCCATCGTAATTATTAGACCCCACATTAACCATAACATTTTCCACTACCCCTGGGGTATCTAATAGATCTATCACTAATGAAGGGTCATGCCCTGGGTTTCAACTCCCAAGACCTACTTCGAAAGATGAATAAGGCATCAAATTAATTCCCGCCTCAAATCAGCATACCCAAAGCCTCTTTCCCATTCCCTATAGAAATCTTAATGATAAAGCTACCCGGATCGCTAAGTCAGTGGAAGAGAAAGTTGATGATTGAATTAGCTGCCTTGAGACCCACCACATTGGCAATGTCTCCCCGCCTCTTCTTGGAGCGAGCCTTAAAGAATTTGACATAGGCGACAGCCCGGATGACGCCCAACAGAGGCAAGTTGATGTGTACTTGAGACAAAGAACTTGTAGAAATCGCTGAACTGTTGGTCCCGCTGGCATTCACAATCGATGGGGATAAGTGACCTGTGGCTTGAATAATGTCTTTGTAGATTATCCCGCGAACATAAGGATTGGTCACGTGCAACTCACTCATCTTTCTTCTCGAAACCTCTTCTTCAACATTAGGTTGCTCAACGTCGACAGGTGCCGTGAAGGCAGATGAGTCGGCATAGTCACCATGTTATCGATAACCTTCCACTTGAGCACCACCACCAGCATGAGCTTGATGAGCTGCCTGCAACTTGTTCCTCCCACTCGCCACCTCATCTCATTAATAGAAGGCAATCGACCCATGGTTTTCAAGACGCCTCATCGACGCCCGCATCGCCGATCCTCCGATTGTTTTAGCGATGTTGTCGAGAATCATCGCAGGAGTCCGCCGAGATTACGGGGCCGTGGAAACCGCTGAGGCGCGAGGTCACTGGGGTACCGCAAGTAGCGGTGCTGTCGCCGGTAAGGATATTATGGGAATGACGGCTATCGATATGACTGTTGAGGGTAATGATATCACGACCATAAGTCCGCCGCTCGTGCATACCACCGAGCCGTAATCGCTCAGGACGGCATCACTGCAGGAGGACGCCGAGTCTGGTGTTTGAACCCAACCCCGACCTTGGTTCCGATTCTTCCATCTAAAGTCAGACTGTGGTCGGTTTTTCTCATAAGTCGGCCTCGGCTCATAAGGTGGTCGAGGCCGGAAACCTTGCATAGAATAAGCCTCTACTCCGCCTTCATAGACGGTGCCCCATATTAGGACAAATATCAGATGTCCCATTTCCATGCAAATTCCACAAGGATGCATAGAGAAACTCGCTGAGGTGCAATCAACTCCTCGCAAGGAGCAAAGAACTCATGGGTGGTGAAGGAACTCACCGCTTCATCTTCATCTCGCTCATCTTCCTCATAAGCCGCGCCATCCGCTTCACACCCGATCCTGCTCCACCGAGTCGATGTAAGATCGGCGCCGCACTAGATGCCTTCCGAGGGAATTGCTCGCCATGACGCCAAAGATCTCGCCAAGAGCATCGGCCGTGATATGAGCTATGTTGCCCCTCGCCGCATCGCCGCCCTTTTCCCGATCGGATTTCGTGATCCCGCCATAGAAGAATTCGCACAAAAGAACCAACGGAAAGAAGTGATGGGCATTACCTCAAGCTCTTTTGAATCTTTCTTGCTTTATGGAACGGCTCATCTAGATCCCGCTCAACGCTATAATTTTGATCAAGATCCTTAGTCTTCCACGTGGATAGAACCTCAACATGAACCGCTTCCACCACAGTAGTTCCAATTTGTCGAGAGTCATGGAAAGCTCATAAGCCAAGACTGGCTTTATCCTTCGTGAGAATAAGAGAAACAATGATCTTCAACTCGTTTCTTCGCTCAGCCAAACAGAGGAAATGACGCACTACTTGATTATACTATCCGATAAAACTTAAGGCATCCTCATTTGCTATGCCATGAAACATGGGAACGAGGTTGAAATGATTCGCTTCAATCATACCCACGTGTCATGGGCACAAAGACGATAGATTAGTAGTCTCCTTATCTTAGGGCGGAAGTAATCCCCATCAAAGAGGGGGCGCTCCCGCCATGATTGTTGTTCACATTCTCATGGTTATTGTTTCGCTTGGTCTCCCATGATCCTCTGGGGATTCTTCAAACAAAAGATTTCTATGGTAGTAAATCCTCCTTCAAGCGTGAGAGAACCGCCTCACGTAAGCTTTATCACAATCGGAGTGATCGAACTTTGTCATACAAGGCGTCAGGGTTTCCTGGCTCATGAGTATACTTCAACGGGATGCCAATCTAGAGTTAGACTTCTGCGCCCCCGCATACACAACACTCAACAAACGAGATCAAACGAATCATGTACAAAATAAGAAAGGTAAGGAGAAGAATAAAACGAAAACATGCAACATTAATAAAACGCTTAAAGTTTTCCCCGACAACGGCGCCAAAATTTGTTTCAATCAAAAGTGTACTTTAATCGACTCATAATCGAACGAGGTGTTATAGTAGGAAAGTTAACCCTAGTCGCCTCTCAAGGAAAACTTAATGTATGCTACTAAGTTACCACACGAAAGCAATTAAATTCCTAAACACTCTAATCACAAAGGGTTGATTGATTACCTAGGCGAAGAATAATTAAAGAATGAAGGACTAATTAACTAGGCAAAATTGATAAAGCAGATGAATTATCTAGACAAGAATTAAACCCTAAATCGAAGAACATGAAATCAAAATTATAAACCCTAGGCATGAATCAAAAAGATTAAACGGAAGACAAGAATACTTAAACAAATACCAATCTTAATCATAACACAATGTAGAAATCAATAACAATCAATTACTTAATAGACGGAATAAAGCGATAAAAGAAACTTACTTAATAAAATCAAACGATGGAATTGATATTCGTAAGTTCGTGAGTATTTAATCTAATAATCCTTACAATAATTCTTCGATCAAAGAAGAAAGAAAGAACAATAATTGAAAGCTTGGAAAAACTAGGGAAAATCCTCGTCCAGAACGTAAGAAAAATAAGAAGACGGAAAATAATAAAAATGAATGTAGGGTTACAACGTTTAAAACACGTATATATAGCGACCCAAATTAACGCAGCACCGACGCGAGCCCCCACCGACGGACGCTGTCAAGAAATGAAAGAAACTTAGTGCCGGACTCAGGCCAACGCCGGACTCGCATGCTTCTCGGAAGGAGGAGCCAGCGACGGACACGTCGAGCCTCAGGATGAATTCACTTATAGACACAGCGCCGGACGCGATGCAGCACCAGACGACGGAGTCTCGGGATGATTTTAGATAGCCACCCAACGCCGGACGGGGTCTTCGGTCACTTCAATACGGACGTTTGCTCCACGGACGATCTGTAAAAGGACGCCCAGCCGGACGAGAGCGCCGGACGAAGCGCCTCGAAAGCAGACCAGCCACGGACGACACCAGCGCCGGACGCTGGTCTTCTTCGATGCTGGCGACGCGATGTGCACTCAAGGCGCCGAGTCCGCGGCAGGCGCGCTTAATGTATGAAATGTTCAAACACGATCATTCCCTTACATAAAACACAAACGATTATGATTCCAACAAAGATATTCAAATATAACCAAAATGAATCAAATCGTCGAAAACAAACAAAAAAAAAACAAAACAAAACATGCAAACACCTACTTATACACCCTCGTGACCGCCGCCTCACCGAAGAGGAAGAAGCCGACCTCAACGCCGTGAACAAGCGACCCATCAATCTCACGAGGTCCTCGACAGAGTCAGATTCAATTCCTCAATGCCCATACGGGTCAATTTCAAACCTTTCGAGCCAAAGGACAAATGGAGCAGAACCTTAAGAACCATGAATGTAACGCCCAGCCGCTCATCTCTCCAAGAATAGCCGAGGACGCTCACCCGGCAAAATAGCCAAAGACGCTCACCGGCGAGATAGCCGAGAACGATCACACCGCATGATGTCCGAAGTCGATCACCCGGCAAGCGGCCCATAACTATTCACCCCGACATCACCCGTGAAGTCGATCACCTCGGCACAACTGTAGAAGTCGTTCGCCTAGATACGACCACGCCGCCGAACGGGACCAAGAGAGGAAAGACGAGTCGATCCTCATCGTAGAGATGATAGACGCCGCTATCGGTCTCCCACCTCCGGGAGGGATGGCAACGAACTCCCGGGATTCAACCGACATGGATGGATCATCTCCCCTTTTTCCAGAGAGATCCTGGATACACCCCTGCCGCAGCGATATCGAGCACCCAACATCATCGCCTAAGACGGTCTAAGAGATCCCTCAAATTTCCTTTTTTCCTATACTACTAACATGGCAAACCATGGGATGGAAGATTTTACATGTGCAAGATCTTCCCGAGGTGCTGGTCTCCAACGCCCGGCGTTGGTTCACCTCACTTCGCCAAAACAGCAGACATAGCTTCAGAGATCTCATGGATCAATTCAAGTGGCGTTTCTATCAAAGGATGCCACCTCATCAACCTTCATCCAACCTACTCACCATCCGCCAAGGGCGAGACGAGACGATGTCAAACTTCGTCTCAAGGTTTATCAAGGAATCCCTCAAGATTGATGAGAGCAACAACCTCTACATCATCAACGCATTTAAAAATGGGATCCGACCTGGCGCACTGAACAAAGAAATCACCAGGGAGAAGCCAAAGACGGCGAGTAACCTTTGGACCTTGGTGGATAACTATGTTAAAGGGGACGAGTCGGATCGCAAGAAGCGAGAGACATGGGACAAGCAGAAAATCGAGAAGAAGAAGCCGGATGATCGAGGAAGAGGCACCGATCGCCGAAGTGCCTTCGATGTAATCAAAAGGCCCAATGGAGTCTAGATCGACCTCGCCAAACTCGCAATAACATGCATAATCTGCTCAAGTCAAGGGTGGAGATATTCAACTCCACACCGAGCTCTTCCCGAAACCACCTCCCATGAAAGGAGGATCCAAGAAGAAGTCGAAGGACAAGTATTGTGACTACCACCAGGGGTATGGTCACAATATCGACGACTGCAGAAGTTTGAGCTCGGAGATAGACGAGCTCTTTAAAAGAGGGGTGTTTAAGAAATACCTCGACCGCACCACAACTGAGTCGGGAAACAAGATGCGCAAAGGAAAGAACGGCGGTGGCAACAATTGTGGACAGACCTCGAAGGTGACGCACCCCGACGATGATGAGGACGACGGCTCACCCAACGCAATGGAACAAGTCTATGCCATCACCGGACTTCCTGTGGGTGTGACGAGGTCATCATTGAGAACCGAAGCTCGGAGACCGATCCCGAGGAGCCAAAAAACAAACGACTTCGGGATGATGAGAGCGTCGTGTTTTCCAACAACGACCCAGTAACCAAAATCATGCCCCACTAAGATGCTATTACCATACAAGCAGTGGTGGGTAATAAAAATGTCCACAGGGTCTACATCGACATAGGTGCCTCTGTCAGCATCATCTTCCAGAGTTGCTTAGACAAACTCGAGGTCGGAGGGATTCACATTCTTCCAGCACCGTCTAAACTACAGATCTTCACTCAGGAGGAAATACAACCAGAAGGCATCATCACACTTCCGGTCACTGTATGACGTGCTCCTAGGTCGGTCACCAAAGCTATTCGGCTCTTCCTGTCAAAGCTCCATCTCCGTGATAACATCATCCCCAAGAGATCGACTCTATGCCACCAAGGCCGCTCGCTTCGGTCTACCACCTCACCATCAAGATACCCACCCCGGCAGGAGTATTAAGTATCCAAGGTGATCAAGCAGCAACGAAAGAATGCCTAAGGATCTCAACCCAAGATGGGGCTTTACGTCAGGCCTAGCAATTACAAAATCCTCAGAAGTCATCACCTCGGGATGATCTAACTGACGACCTCCAATTATATGACGACGATCCCTCCAAGGTCGTCGAGGTTGGCACCCAGGGTCCCACTGACGTTCGACTGCATGTTATGCAACTTCTGAGGGAATACATGGACGTGTTCGCATGGTCACCACTCGACATGATAGGAGTGTCACCCGAGCTCATCACTCATCGACTCAACATCGATCCGACTACCAAACCAATTCGACAAAAGAAGAGGGTGTTTGCGCAGAGCGCAGCCAAGTGATAAGGGACAAAGTGACCCAACCTGTGAAGCCAAGATCCTGCTCGAGGTCAAGTACCCAACCCGGATGGCTAATCTCGTCATAGTTTGAAAGCCAGGAGGAGGGTGGCGCATATGTGTCGACTATACCGATCTGAATAAACACTGCCCAAAGGACTGTTATCCCCTCCCCGATATTGACAAAAAGGTAGAGGCATTGGTGGGCCATGAGATCTTCAGTTTCCTGGATCCATATAAGGGTTACCACCAAGTCTTGATGAGCAAGGAAGATACTACAAAGACGACATTCATCACTGACTTCGGTGTCTTCGCATACCGAAAAATGCCTTTTGGATTGAAAAACGCCGGAGCTACCTACCAACGAATGGTGGATGCAATATTCAAAGACCACATAGGAGAGATCGTCGAGGTCTACGTCGATGACATCGTGGTCCAAAGCAAAAAAATAGAAAGTTGTGCCGAGGATCTCAGAACTATCCTCCAGCTCCTCAGGTCGGTCAATCTCAAGCTCAATCCTCAAAAGAGCACGTTCATGGTAAAAACGGGGAAATTCTTGGGTGTTGGGTTTCTCAAGAAGGGTTGAAGGTTAATCCCACAAAGATGAAGACGATACTTGACATGCAAGTGCCGAAAATAATCCGTGAAATTCACAAACTCACCGGATGCTTAGCCGCCCTCAGTAGGTTCCAATCCCGGGCTGCTGAGAAAACAACTCCCCTTTTTCAAGATCTTGAGCAGAGCCCCGGACTTCACCTGGGAGGAAGAGCACCATACCGTCTTTACACAACTAAAGGAGTACCTCGCCGATCTGCCCACACTGTCCGCCCCAAAGGAGAACGAACTCCTTTCTTTATATATGGCCGCCTCGGATGAGGCAATCAGTGCGGTACTTGTGCGAGATGAACTCGGACGACAACTCCCTATTTACTTCATCAGCCGAGCTCTCAAAGGACCGGAGACTAGATACTCCAGCTTCGAGAAAATAGCGTTGGCACTGGTGAACGCAAAGCGACATCTCCGACCTAATTTTCAAACCTATTCCATCCAGGTACTAACTGACTTACCCCTGAGGCAAGTCTTGTCGAAACCCGAATTGTCGGGACGACGCTATGGGCACCGAGCTCATGAGCATGACATCATATACTTCCCCGACCGCCATGAAGGGCAAGCTCCGCCGATTTCCTAGTAGCTTATGTTTACCGAGGTCAATCCTACCAGTGAGGTCACTCTGACCTCCACCCTAACAACGGAAGAACCGGCCCTCAACCGACCTAATGGTTGTTGGCAAATGTACGTGGACGGAGCCTCATGCAAGACAGGTAGCGAGGCAGGCATCTTGTGATAACTCTTGTAAAAGAGTTATTATGTAACCTTTTTAATAATAATAACCTTGAGTATTGTGTGTTCTGTTCATGTGCTTGTGTTGTTTGGTGTGTTTTTGTTGTGTTTTCGTGTGTGTACGTGTAGGATTGAGTTGGGTGCTTTTTAAGGGGTTTTATGTTCTTTTTAAAGCTTTATTTAATCAATCTATGGCAAGTAGCAGGAAGAACGGCAGTGAAGATGATGTTGAAGTGTGCTGAGTCGAAGCCAAGCTCAAGGTCGAATACGCACACAAGGCCGAACTCGTGAGCGAGCTTGACTTCGAAATACGAGGAAGGATAGAACGAACAAGGCCGGAGTAATGCGGGAGAAAGGTCGAACTCGAAAGACGAAGTCAAAGCTCAAAGGAAAAGTGAAAACTGAGGATACTGGAGCGAAGTCTTAAAGCCGAGCTCCAGAAGAGAGAACTGACCACACTCAAGCTCGCCGCAGAAATCGAGCTCGAGACTGACAAGCTCGTAATCAAAGGCCGAAATCGAGACTGACGAGCTCGTAATCAAAGGACGAACTCGAGACTGACGAGCTCGTAATCAAAGGCCGAACTCGAGACAGACGAGCTTGCAACCAAAGTCGAGCTCGTAAGTGAAACCGCATCCGTGAAAGAAGAGAGAGAGCGCAGACAAGGTTGGGTTCGCGATCAAGCCGAGCTCGTGAATTAAGTCGAGCTAGCAACCAAAGTCGAAATCGAGCGAAGTCGTCAGAACGGAGAAGAGCCCGTACGATAGATGATCAACGACGGCATGGAAGGTTTTAGCTCAAGACCGAGGAGATCTGCGCAGACCACAACCACGTGGCATCCGCCACGGCAGCATAAAAGGGACGCTGGTTGTTATCCGCCGAGCCATCGAAAAGGACCTGAAAAATCGAGGTGAAGGCTAGCAGGCTGCGCCGTCTGCACTTCTAAAAAGAGCCAGTTGGTTATTAAAAGGGGATGAGACAATGTAAGTAGGGGATAGGATTCATTCGGGAAAAACACACAATCATTGAAAGAATGAGGAATCAGAGCGATAATGTAACAGCCCGCCAATTCAATCGACAGATTAACTGCATCATATTAACAACGGGATTAACAATCATGAAAGGTAACTAACTATAGGATTGTGAGGCATATAATGAGTAAACTCTCAAGACTTCATATTATTTAACACGACAATCATAACGCATATATGAAACTCGATCGCCTGCACCTTTATCAAAAGGGTTCAACTACTTTGAAGGAAATGAGGTACAAATTCAAAACATAACTTATGGTATGTTGCATGAAAGCATGTGGAGTACACATGTGACGATGTGTCCAAGGTTTAACTAATCGACGACAAAAGATCCAATCGCTCAACACACCTCCATCCCATCTTCACCAACTCGCACATTTAAAACAAACATGCGGTGAGTAGTACAAATAATGCACTGGACTCATGCCAAAACATTTTCTTTAAATTACATCGCCTAAGTAACACATGAGGTTTTAGTTGAAATAACTCATGCTTACTAAAATATTTTATCATTTTTCAAAAGATCGCCTTCGCAGGCATTTTTCTCTGTGTATGATCCATATCGTAACTTTCACATATAACATCTCATCTCATATACTCATCTCGCACCATAGAGGTGGCCACCTACTATGGGCGCAGTGACCGCCGAGAATTGTCCTTTCAAAGACACGCCCCTTACTCGTGCTCGTAACCCCAGCTGTGAATTCAGATCCGACATAGGGTCCGATATCGATTTTCTCATCGCCGGGAGCTACCCAAAGAATCAAGTCGGTTGGCGAACCAACATATATATACTTTCATAGTTGGCTTGCCCAACAACACGATAGATCCATACATAAAACATAAACATTTTGGGCGTGTAATCATATCACTTCTCAACCGAAAGCTTTGTAAATAAATACTTTTCATTTCAAAGAAAGCATCAGAATAAAAGGGTTTTTGAGTAAAGCCCACCTCATTATCTGAAGGTCTTTTCACTACGGTTTCCTTTACGCCGAATGCTCAAGTCCACGATCACCTTAACGTAAGAATTATTTTAGTATGTCGGTCACGCTCGATAGAGACTAACATAGTCTATAACGTTCTCTACGCCACAAATAAGGCTAACGCCGGACTTATTTTTACGCTTCCTAATCAATTAATGTCGATTATGAATTTTCTCAATTTATAAGAGATATTCTTCCTTTTAGTATATAATGTACGTTTTAATGTACTTACGTAACGTAAGTTACATTGTTACTAAACGTACTACGTCACATAGATCATGTATTATTGAATTTTGTGCCCTTTGACCTTGGTCAACGTTTTTGGTCAACTATTTTGACTTAGTCAACATTTAGTCAACAATTTTGACTTTAGTCAATTCAAAGTCAACATTTTGACTTTTTCAATTTCTTATGAAATTCTATCATTTTATGTGCAATTCTTGTTCTAAAATTCCCATAAAATCATACTATGTCTAAAACATTATTTTAGATTATATTATGTAATTGTACTTGATAAAATAAATTTATAACATTAATATACATAGGGTATAGTTTTCGGTCATCACATTTAACCAACTAAACATTTTTCAAAAATTCCAATAAATTCACATAACACTTAATCACCCTTAACTATCCTTATTATAACATAATTGTTACTTATTATGAACTATTGAATAAAATTTACCTAAGTCACTTTCGAAAATTTTGACTTAGGTCAAAATAATTTTTATAATTTTCAATAAATTCCTACAACCATATATTATGAATCTACATCATCAATATGATATGATAACACTTAAATATGGATCATATCTCATTATCACATCATATATTATAATTTTCAAATTCATGAACCTACTAAAGTTCTCCAAAAATTTATATAAAATCATATGTTTATTTAATATTCTAGATTATTATTTCATGCTCAAATCAACAATTAAAATCAAAATCATCAACATATGGTACTCCTATGTTTTCGGTCCACATGAAAGTTTTAATACCATGCTTAATTTTGTGATATAATTATAATACATGCTTAATATCATCATATAAACATAATATCTAAACATATTAGCACAAGTCTCATGATTTTCAAAATCACATACGATAAACTAAGCTTATAACATGAATTCTAACGATATATCTGAAGCTCGAAGAAATCTAACCTTTAATCGGTACGGATTTGATCAAGGCCGCTTATATGATCTAAGTTTGCAATTTTAAACAAGGTGAACACTCTCTTTTTCTATCTCGTTATTTTCGAAAGTTTGGTATGTGATGGAGAAACGAAGACCTTTATGAGGTATTTATGACTTAGGCCACTTGTTTTAATTATTATTCTTGAAAATATCTAGTACACACTTGCACAAAATCTTATCTTTATCTTATCATATCTTATATTATCCTTTTAATTTTTATATTATCACCTTATCACTTAATAAATGCATTGATAATGTTTATCACATAGCATAACCCATGTGTAGATTTTCGGTCCTTATTTATAGCTTAGAGTTTGATTTTTATTTTTTTCATGTAATATACTATCTTATTATTATATAATATGGTCATAGTTGAATAGTCAACAATTTCAACTATACATGTGTTCATTTTATATAATGTGAAATCAAATTATTTTCTTCCTATTTTATTCATGATTTTCGGTCATTTACTAGAGAATTCCATAGATTACTTGTTCAATTTGTTAACTATCACTACTTTACACCTAATACATGATAAGGTACAACTCATGGTCTTTCATTAATTATAGGATAAACCTTATCACATAAAATCTTATCATAATCTTTGAAAATTTCTGTCCACTTGCACAAGTGTCCCCCACTTGTGCCACTTGATATAATACTATATATTATCCTTAATAATATCATTTTAATATAAAATTATCATAGGACCATAATTGGGTAGCAATTAAAATTAATTAACACTATAAGCTCACATTTTCGAAAATTAGGTTACACATGCTAAATATTTTATTTTCTTGTAATAAATATCTAACACATAGATATGTGTCATATTATATTCCTTAAATGATAAATTTAATCATAGAAAAATATTTAAAACAATTTAGATTCACAAACCCTAATTGTGGGAAATTAGGTTTTCAAAACCTAATCATTGGGGCTTTAAATTTATAATTTCTAGCATTATTTTGATGATAAATAATTCTCTTATATCATAAAATAATTATAGGAATTTGAATTTTATAATTCCATGATCGCTTGACCGAAAGTTATCGACTATCTTCTAAAAACCGACGCTCAAGACGCCTCAAAATATAACTAATTAATTCATCTCTAAAATACCGTAATAATGTCAATAGGCACATTATTTGTTCTGTAATCGAGGGAATAAATTTCTAAGTTTCATTACTTAGAAAAAAATTTATTAGACTAATCGTCAAAATTAATCGACGTTAGAACTATACGTCTGAAGGAATAGAATAAGTTATATTCCTTAATTCATCGATCATCGATGAATATCTCACGTAAATTATCAATTTATGCTTGGTTAAAATCGAGCATTGACTAATTAAGGATTTAATTATCGAATTAATAATCCTAATCACGCCATTTGTTATCGTAATTCAAGATTAAAATTACGGATATTACATTCTACCCCTTAAAATAAATTTAGTCCCGAAATTTGCATACCTCAAAGCATGGGACACTTTTCTCGTTATCTCATTCTCATGTTTTCACATGACTTTCTCTTGTCCATGGTTTCTCCATTGGACTTTCACTAACGGTATAAACTTGTTTCTGGACCGTTATACTTTTACGATTCAACATCGTCATAGGTCTTTCCTCATAATCCATATCTGGATTAAGAACATCATCATCATAATAACTCACGTGTTTTGGATAATACACGTACTTTCTTAACTGTGACACATGGAAATCATTACGTACATTCCCCATACCTGGTGGAAGTACCAATCTATAGGCTACGGGGCCTATCCTTTCTAAGATCCCCATAAGGTCTTATAAAACGTGATTCTAATTTGCATTTTACTCAACTTTAACTTCTCTCGATGGAGAGACCTTAAGAAAACTTTATTTACGCTCATCTGCGTAAGACTTTTGCTCTCATGAGCTTCGTTATCGTTTATCTGTTTCTGACAAACAATCTCAATCATTTTACTCAGGGTGTTAGGCCCTGGAACTTTTCCTCTTACCTACTTTATTATAATAAAGAAGGGATCGACACTTTCTTTCGTACAATATCTCATATGGCCCATATTGACCATTTCTCGACAGCTACCGTCGTAGGCGATGCTGTATTAGTGGAAAAATATGTTTCCAACTCGTACTTCGATTCGACATTAATGTTTTTAACATATCCTAAAACGTTCGTATTGTCTTTCGACTGTCCATCTATCTGCGAGCGAAAATTATGCTCTAGTTCAATCTCGTCCCCAATTCTTTTGTTAACTAATCCAAATTTGGAACTTGAAATCTTTATCAAATATGATAGATTTTGGTATTCTATGTAAACGTATGATTTCTTTTATGTCTTACTGGGCTAGCTTATCGGATTCATAAGTAATTTGAATAGGTCGAATAATGAGCGCATTTAACAAGTCGATCCACTACTACTCATATAGTAGTGTCATTTCTTTCGACTTTGATAATCTGTTACGAATTTCATTACGATGTTATTCCATTTCCGTGGGGTATCTCCAAAGACTATACTCTTTCCAAAAATTTGTTAATGTAATGCCTCTACTTATTTGCAAGCAAGATAGTGCTCATCGAATGAGACTACATCTTGTTTCACTCTTCCTTTCAAACTTTTCTCATAAGTCGTGATATATATCAATACCGCCGGATGGGTGGTATAAGGAGTATCATGAGCTTCACCATGATTTCATTCCTTAACTCATTATTGTTGGGAATACATATCCTTCTTTAAACAATATGACATTAGCATGTGCTTCTTAAGCTCTTTCGTATTTGCTTTCTTAAACCTTCAATGGGTTTCCTTTCTTGCTAAGAGACATCCTTATTTGAATCGACTTTCAAGATTCAAGACCTCACTATTACGTGTGCCTTTCTTGAGTGATATTCCATACCATAGTCGTAATCTTTACTAATTAGAGCCATCTCTTTCCCCATGTTCAAAACTCTTTGTTCAAGAAGTATTTCAAACTTTTATAAATGGGTGAAAATTTCACACATCATTTCTTAGAGGTGATATCTCCAAATCTTAATCCGTGTATTACTGTTGCTAGTTCTAGGTTGTGAGAAGGGTGGTTCTATTCTTGCACTGGTTTTAACCTTAGCCAATTCTACTTTAATTCCTTCTGATGTCACGATATGTCCAAGGAACATTATTTCTTTTAAGCCAAACTTCTCATTTACTAGACTTGGCAAAAATTAGTCGGCTCTTAAGATTTTTAAGACAATCCTCAGTGTTACTTATGTCCTTCCTTCCTCTTTGTATGGATAAGGATATCTCTTATGAAAACTAAGACTAATTATCTAGGTAAGGGTGGAACACTCGGTTTTGAGGCTCATAAATATGGCTAGTATATTTGTCAGTCCGAACGGCTTAACTATAAACTCACAGTAGCCATAACTTGCTCGGAAAGCCATTTTGGGTACATTGTCAGTTTGTACCTTCCACGATGACATCCTTATTTAAGATTGATTTTCGAGGATAATCCCACTTCTTTTAACCGATCGAGCAATCGCTCATCTTTGGTGGTGTATATTTGTCTTAAGCATCAGCTGGTTTAATTGTTGATAATCAATACCTATTTTTAAACAACCATTCTTCTCCTTGTAATCACGCCGGTATTTCCCAAGGTGATACACTAAATTCGATAAAACTTAAATCCTATAATTTTAGATTTACTCCTTTGTCCTTCCAACTTCCTTGAAGCCATTCACTATACGTGCTTTTGATACGGGCTAATCAGGTTCTAGATTCATAGATAATCTCTAGTTGCCTATCGTGGTAATTCTTGGTAAATTGTTAGGGAAAACGTTTGGAAATTCTTATATAATTTCCATATCCTTGATCTTTATCTCTACTTTTTCTCCTTTGGTTAGATAACCAAGGATGGTCGACATTCTTCCTTATTCATCTTTCTCTTTAGAGGTAGTGTGGGTATTATCGAATTTTCTTCTATGCCGATTCCATAGGACTCAGAGTTCTCGACCGAAAAATGGGCGAAATCTTCCATTTTCTTTCACAGATCGTGGGATGAATTTCAACTCATCATTCCTTCTTAGATTACATCTACTTTTCATAGGTATTATGTTCAAGTTATTTACTAGATCTTAAGTGATTCTAAGTTCAATTCTAAGTTCGAGCAATAAGCGTGATGCCTTAGTTTCTTCTATGTGTGATGATTCTCTCTTCACAATTTCTTATTTGAACTTAAGTTCCATTATATCTACACATGATCTTTCGTTGAAAGGTATAAAGCTATGGTATCGCATAAAAATATTACAGTGTGGGAGAAGTTTCATACCTTCTAGGTTTCCTTAGTTTTGAGTATAAGTTCTAGCTCGTCTTTGGTTGTGGCCGTCTTTGTTGTCGTTGTCATGCCGACATTGGGACCGATATTGTATAGCCTTAAGTGGTTGGGTTTGGCCTAGCGAGTTGGGTTTCCTATTCCTCCCGAGGTACTCCGGCACTCATTCGCTTAACGGCTCTTCTCCACATTTATAGCAACCAAGATGCACCGCTCGACATATACTACGGTGGTCTATGACATTTTGGACAGAGGAACTCTTATTTGTCTTGGTGGTGCCATGTTTCTTTCCCATGGCTTTTTATTAGTTGAACTACCAACATTTCCTTGGTTTTAATCACTATGATTGTCTTCCCACTTCCTCTGCCTTTGTTACTAGCATTATGTGATCGAGTGGGAGCGAGCTTATCCTCCGCATTGTCGCCTCAATGTCTAAAGCCCGACTAAGAGCTTCAGATATCGTTAAGTTCCATGACCTGCAAGAGACATTCTTATCTCATGCCTCGCACTGGATCTAAATTTCTCGACATTTTCATGTCAAGATTCACTGTCCAGAGCGTACCTTGACATATCACAAAAGAGGCGATCGTACTCAGTTACTGACATTCATTCCTGTTTTAGATTGAAGAACTCAGTCTCCTTTTTCTTTCTATAATTCTTAGGAATGTATTTCTCATATATTTCTTCCTTAAAATCTTCCCAAGTAAAACAATCCCATTGTTGCGGTGTCATGGTTTTCCTTCTGGCATCCCACCAGAAATCCGCAGGTCCGATAAGTTGGAAAGTAACACAAGACAGTCATTCTTGTGTTGTACAATGGAGAAAATTGAAAATTCTCTCTATTACTCTCACCCATTGCTCTGCCTCATCAGGACTTTCCTTTCCATTAAATGTAGGCGGGTTTTGTCTAAGGAAAAGTTCCTCGACTCTACGATCGGGTAGAGGTGGGGGTGGCACTAGTATTTCTTCTTCTCCAGGCTGTGGGACTCTGTCCCTTCTCCCACCTCTCCCTCTAATTTCTTGCTCAAGCTCGCGTCTAGGCGGCATTCTGAATTTATAAGGATGTAATTAGCATTCGCATAATGCATAACATCTTTATCCAACTTTATCATAAAACGGTTATAGTATCCGTTTACCCCCTTTTTTAGTTACTTGAGAACAATTTTGTTTCAAAGATGATCGTATGGGTATAGATATAACGAGTAACTTGTTAATGAGGATGTTATTTATTCCTTATATATCTATTGAGACGAATCTCATGTACCTCCAACTTTAAACTCGTCCAATCCTACCAATGAGGTTTTAAGGACAAAAATCTTTACAGATAAGTTGTACTCTTTCTCGTTATGAGATTACTTTCTGAACATATCATATACTTTCCTTTGTTCTCACTTTAGCACTCACTGTTAAAGAGTGTCTTGTTTATGTTCTCTTTATCATAATACCGCAACGTAATAGGACTTTTTCTATCATTGTTTCTAGGGATCCCATCAAAGGTCGCCGATTCTATGTACACACAGTGGAAAATATATCTCATCTTATTGAGATCTTTTCTACATCATAACTTGATGTCTTATCACTTTTACTGATCTGAAACTTTTAGGTGACAAGATAAGTCAACCTATGTCATACTTTTTGGTTTCAAAGATTGAAGAGAATTCATCATGACATCTTACAAAAAGTGTGGGTTTACCACCCAGGATAACAACTCTGAAGGTTTTGAAACAATATATTCTTTGTCTAAATAATTGGAAACTAGGGTCCGAAGACCAGGATAACAATTACTGAGATTTCTTTGGTCATATGGGCTGGCCAAACCCGTCACAAATATTTTCTCAGTCACAGGAAGGCTTGGTTTCAAGAGGATGCTTTTATGAATTTTCCTAGTTGTAACTTGTTTGGTATGATTTTGTGATGATTCTTGGTATTGTTTTACATGTCATTTGCAATTGTTTGTCCTATTTATGCCGTTGGTTTGATAAGTATTTATCGATTGGGACTGACTTCGTTTGTCTCGATGTTTTGTAGAAAAACGGCATTAAAATAGGATGAATTAGATCTACCAAGAATAAAGTTTATTGAAGAGCATTGCGATAGGAGTTCATAGGCGAAAACGCTTTTCATTTTGGAGTTCGGACGAGGGAGAACGGATCATTTCTTCAAAGTCGCGCACGTGCACTCCGTGCGCCCACTCGTGCACCGACGCTGAACACTTTCAATGACTCTCATGAATAATGGAGAAGGAATCAAGGATTGTTTCCTTCATAAGAAGTAAAGTACGTTGTGATAGGAGTCCGTAGGCGTAAACGGATCGCAATTCGGAGTTCGGAGGAGAGAGAACCGAGCAAATCAGCGAAGTCGCGCACGCATGCGCGAGCGCGTCCGGCGCTGCGAGCGCGTCCGGCGCTGCCAGCGCCCAAACGCGCGTTTCACTCTCCTTACCAAGCCCAACCGGCGTTGGACACTTCCCAGCTGCCCTCCCACGTCTGCTGCACTTCAGCCGGGCGCTGGCATGGCCCGCGCCCATTCCGCTACCGCCGCTGGAGCTCCATCCGTGGCGGCGGCGCGCTTCTCCGAAATCGCAGGCCCAACCGGCGCTGATTTCAAACGCGCGCGCAGCCCAATTTTACTCGCGCGTTTACCTTGAACGCTCGCTCATTTATGAGGCAGAATGAATTCTCATCCGGCGTTTGTCCTGAACCGGCGCTCACTCTTTAATTTATATAAATATAGGCGCTAGGTTAAAATAAAGGGTGGTCAGTTTTTGTCTTTCCTCACGCGGCCGCGGCTGTTCACCATTGTTCTTCAGAGCTTTTCGACGGCAACAACACAGATAAATCTTTGCTTTAATTCATGCTTTCTGTTTCTTCGATTATTACGTTTGTTTACCGAATTCATATGTTGGATTTATCGATTATTGTTATTGGATTTCCACTCCTCTGATTTATATTATTGTTTGGTGATTTCTTGCTTTATGATTGTTGTTGGATTCAATTAGATATATGATTTCCTGCTTTGGATTAATTCAGTTCTTGTTGATTGATTGATGATTATGATTCATTTACAAGTAGACTTAGATTAAGGTTCGTGAACCCTAAGAATAGGTTTGCTATCGCTTTTATTTATCGCTTTGATTTATTGCTTTCGTAGTTTAGCTAGGGATTGACAACCCATGGTTTAGATTTATTGCTTTATTAGTTTAGCTAGGATTAACAACCCCGGTTTAGGATGTCGCTTATTTTCTCGTATTTCAATTCTTGCATGTTCAACCCCGTTGGTATTAGAATGTTTAGATTTAATCGCTTTACGTACACGACACTAACAATCGCCTGTTAAGTTTTCCTTGAGAGACGACTCGTGTTAACTTATCACGCTACAATTACCTCGTACGATTGCGAGTGAATTTGAGTGTGTTTTTAGCTCGATCAATTTTGGCGCCGTTGCCCGGGAAAACTTTAGGCATATTGTTTGTGTTGTTTATTTTCTGTTTTTCTTTTCGTTTTTATTTTGTTATACTCCAGTTGTGCGTGATCCATTTTTGTGTGAGTGTTGTGAATGCTAGGTTGCCGCCGCTTGATGGAAGATGTATGCTTTGACGGCAACGCCGGGTCTATGACGCACATGGATTCCAACCCGACAGAATTTGAGCCTTACCAAGAACAATATGGTTCGGTGGAATAACCAACCCAACTCCTGAGTTGTGGAATCAACCCAACCCGAATATTGGGATCCACAACCCGATTTGGGATGGTGGGATCCACAGCGACAAACCTCCTCGGTCCGATTCGAATGGTGGGAACCACATCCCGATTCGAGATGTTGGGACCCACAACCTAACTATGGATATTATGATCCACAACAGCCACAACCTCCACAGCAACAGTGGTACCACCCGCAACAGGAGTATTTTCCTCCACCACCACCTCAGAGGTATCCGTTGGATAATATGGAGACCGAATTGATTCAGACTCGCCACCAACGGTTGGATGCTGACGACACCAAAATCAGACGCTTGCAAGAAAAATTAGAAATGATGACTGAGAAGATGGACGAGTTGCTGCAACAAGATGCAATAGGGGATCCTCCAAGCTCACCCTATGAGGCTCAAGGCGACCACTGACCATCAGAGTTCGCCATTGGACGATAGAGACGCAACTCTTGGCGTTTAGAGACGTGGGATCGATGGTCGTGAAGTTGGTTGAGTATCAACGACAACTTGCGTGAGAGAACTTCGAGCCACCCCGTGAGGCTCAAGCAGTCATTGTCCTTCAAGGTGATCGAGCAGTGATGCGTCGCTTTTCACCAAAAATAATCGACTGACAGACAGTCGGTATGCCCAAACCGTACAGACAGCAGTAAGCAAAATAATCGACTGACAGACAGTCGGTATGCCCAAACTGCGCAGACAGCAGTAAGCAAAATCGTCTCCCAAGGGATCGGCGAGAATTCTCCTAAACTTTCGACCTGCAACGTAACCACGAAGAAAATGGGATTACTAGGAACTAGGCATAATTAAATAAACAATAAATAGAAATATGAATTTAATTTTGATTAAAGAGAATAAAATAGAGAAAGGTAACAAATGCGTAAGATATTCCGGCAACCAATTAATTCCACCCTAACTTGATCTTTTGTTCATCGATGCAAAGATAACTTTAATTCATGCAAATAAATCAGTTATGACCACCGAAGACGCTTCTGACGCGATCTTATCTCTCCTTAGCTTCTCGATAATTAGGAAGACGTTTCACTAACTATTTCTCTAATCGACTGACAACCGTAAGAGACGCTCTATAGGTTTAATGAGCCAACAACATTAAGAACTAGAGAAACCCGATTCAAAACCGATAAACTCGACGGGATTACCGAATTAAGATTGTTATTCCCTTGACCTGAAGGTCAATTTACCACTAATCAAACCTAAACCACGATTACGTATGGCCGATTTAATTGGCTATTAATTAATTCCAACTAACTAAATATTCGCGACTACCTAGCGGATTGAAACAATTAAATCACAGAGAAAATAGAGAACAACAAATACTTGCATATGAATTAAAGGATAAATAACAAATTAGATCACACATAGGAATCATGCTAGGGCTTCCTTAATCGTTGCCAGAATAAAAGAGATTAGCTAGAACTCATAAAGAATAAAAGCAAATAATAATTAAAAATGCAAAAGGAAAAGTGATTTGGAGCAAAAAGAAAAGAACAAAATTGATGCTTCCAAAATCCTTCTTCACGTGAATATGCCCATTGCGAGAAAGGAGGCGTGGGAAATAGTTGTAAGTTTTGAGGCGTGAATCTCTCACTCCAACAACTAATATAATATATAAATACTAACCTAGAAAATAAATGGGCGAGAGATACATGGCCAAAATAAAACCCAACTAATAGAAATAAATCCAACTAAAAGGCTTCCAAAATAATAATAATATCCCATAAACTTTTAAATAAATCGTCATCCAATTCCTTGTCTTCAATTTCCTTCCAAAAGCATGCTTATTTTCTTCCAAAATAAAATCAACACCTACAAAATCCACAAAATATGCAATTAGCTTCATAAAATATGATTAAGTAGATATTAAGCATTTAAACTCGTCAAAAAACATCCAAAATATGTGTATAAAATACGCCTAATCAAATCCCCCCACACTTGAATAATGCTCGTCCTCGAGCATAAGCAAAACAAAAGATAAAAACACAAACTAGGTAGGGACTCGATTCAAAAGAAATACCAATTGGCCATTGATCAAGAAACAACAATCATAGTCAAGATCAAAATATAACCATCATTCATACCACAAACCATTCCTTGATTCTAATAACTTCATGTATACACCCTTCGTCCAAGTCAAAATAGTGCAATCAATCCAGCCTAACAAGATTCACTCAAAATCACTCAAAAATCAAGGACAAGATAAATTCACACTAAAGTATCTTGACTCTATCCATCACAAGTTTGCCAATATGTCACTATCTCTACCAAAATGAAATGAAATTCAAACATAAATCATTAGGACTTTCATAGGTTGTAATGGGGCTAGGGTGTATAGGTAGGAGAAACAAAAGTATTGAAAATGGCTATTAAATCCAACAAAATGCAAGCAGTTCTCCACATGTGTACTCCCAAAACAAACCCCAAATTTTCTACTTAACTCCCCAGAATTCCTTCTCCCTCATTGACTTCTTCTTCTTTCTTTCTCATTTTTTTTAGTATTCTGCTACCAACTCTTTTCTTTTCTTTTCTTTTTTTCTTTTTTTTCTCATTTCATTTTTTTTTCTTTTTTCTTTTCAACTCTTTCTTTTTTTTTTATACTTAGAAGCAGCAGCCAACAAGTAGCCAAAAATTGTCAGCAACACATTTATCAATATGTAACCACACCCACATCAGTGCTCTTAATTCTCATCATTTCACAAACCCAACCACCTTTCAACAGAACAAAATACACCAACTTTCCCAAATAGCTAGAATTCAACAAATCACTTATCATTCATCACCTCATCTTCCTCAACTACTTGCAAATTGTTGGTGGGACAAAAGAAGGCTAAAAAGGCTATGGTTCATTATTTTTGTGGCTTTCATTCATCAAGAAAATGTTAAAGCTCAAGTGGGCTCTCTAGGGAAATATGAGATGGTTAACAATTATCAATTCAAAACAAATGCCTAAATCATTTTCATGCAAGAATTCAACTTCATAAGTTTGACTATGACAACAAGGCAAACCAGACATCAAGTTATCAAGAATACATAACCTCTCAACTAAGAAATAAAGAGCATTTCATAATTTTGGTCATAAGCTCAATCCTCACATATTTGAGTAGGTTTTCAAAAATTTGATCAATTAAGCACATTTTCTCATCCTTAGACACATAAGGGCTTTCACAAAATTATTTTCATCAAGGAAATCAACCAAGCAATCACATCACAATATTCTAATCTATTCCATTCATATTATTCTTTCACAATGGCCAAAACATGCACAAAAACCATACCCAACAAAAAGATATCACGAATGTACATACGACTCCAAAATTTCCCCCACACTTAAACTACACATTGTCCTCAATGTGTGAAAACCTCAATAAGATAAGAAAAAGAAAAACAAAAGCAAAAAGAGACTTCCTCAAGTGCTCAATGCTCGATCGAAGGTGGTGGGTGAGGGTGGTCGGGCGTTGTTCCATACATGTGGCGGCGATCCGAGGCGATATGGTCTTCCTTTCCGTGAATAAATAGATGCACCTATTCTTGCAAAACTTGCCAAAAGAAACCCAAATCAGCAACTTTTTTTTTCGATTTTTATTTTATTTTTTTTTAAATTTTTTTTATTTAACAAACTGAAAAAATAAAAACAAGCATGAAATAAAGAATAAGGTGAGAAAAGAAATCTTAGGTAAGCTCCCAAGCAGCGCCTTTGTTTAAGGTCTAAGGCCAGACACCATGGTGGTACGATCACGAGTTGACTACGGAAGTAGCCAAGTTCATCTCTTGAAACTCGACTATCTTCATCTCTTCAATTGCAAAATGTTGTCTATCTGGAGGATCGTGCGGTATGGGCATACCAGCTGGGTCATTCGGCAGTCTGTTGAGATGATCAGCAACTAAATTATCGGCTCCCTTCTTATCCTTGATTTCCAAGTCAAATTCCTCTTGTTCTTCACGAAGGTCTTTGCATATTATGACCGGCAGTGTGTCGTGCTCCCCCAAGAACACATACTTCAAATGTTGAGGTAACATTTTCAATTCCAGCTTGGGTGGTTTCTCAACAGATGGTAAAATCAGTTCTGTACTGGTCGGGATGGGCATCCTGCTCGACAGGTGCCTAATTGGAACTTCTTCCGCAGAGTACATCAGCATGATAATCTCTTTAATGGCATCATTCTCCTCTGTTTTTCCATCTTCTTCACTCAATGCACTAACAATAACGTGCTCTAGTTCATCATCCACGAAATTCTCAACAAAGTTATCAACGAAAATCAATAATATCAATCATGAAAAGCATTCGGGATCTTCAACATGCTTCACGGCTTCAAATACATTAAAAGTGACTATATCTCCATCAAATTCGAGGCTCAAAAGACCCTTATCTACATCAATTTTGCTCTAGCGTTTTCATGAATGGTCTTCCTAATAAAATCAAACATCTTCTTAGAAGCGAATCATCCATGTCAACAACATAAAATCTATAGGAAAATACATATCATTTACTTTCACAAGAATATTCTCAACAACACCTTGGGATATGCATTAGACCTATCTGCTAATTGAATGACAACACCAGTTTGTTTCAAAGGCCCTAAATTTAAATCCTTATACACAGAGTATGGCATGACATTTATTGATGCGCCTAGATCTAACATGACTTTCTCGATCCTCTGATTGCCAATTATGCATGGAATAGTAAACATACCAGGATCCTTACACTTTATGGCAATTTTCTTTGAATAACAGCAGACACATTCTCACTTACTCTAATTTTTGCATCATTCCCAAACTTCATTTTTTTAGAGCAAAGCTCCTTCAAGAATTTTGCGTACCTGGGAACTTGTTTAATTGCATCAATTAGAGGCAAGTTTATCTCTACCTTCTTGAAAACTTCCAAAATGTCTTTTCATCCTCCTCTTCTTGTTTCGTGCCAACCGGAAGGAAATGGAGGTGTAATCAATGATTGAGAATTTGAAACTTTAGGTTCTCCACTTACCTTTGAGAATTGATCTCGTGGAAGTCTCAGAGCTCCTCATGGCCTTGGGTTTCTCATCTTCTTCATGTGTTGCTTCCTCATCTTTCTTTTTAGGCTCGGTTCAACTAACATCTTTCCACTCCTTATAATAACTGCAGACACGTTCTCCTTTGGATTCAACTCCGTTTGAGATGGAAGTTTTCCTTGGTTATTTTGTAACCGATTCATTTGAGTGGCCACGGTGAGTGATCCGTGTTCCCATACTTCCCAACGCTGCTTGCGTCTCTTGCTGGAATGCCTGCTGACTTTGTACCAAGTTCTTGACAATCTCACTGCTCTGGGCGAGACTCTTCATAATATCACTCATATTCGGTTCTACACGGGCGGGATGGGCATACTGACCAGCTTGTGCAGTATTCTGCGCATAAATTCCAGCCTCTTGTTGATTCCACCTGAAATTGGGGTGGTTTCTCCAACCCGGATTGTATGTGTTAAAGAAAGGATCGTTTCTCCTATACCTTTGTGCATTCATATGTTGCTCATCTCCAGATCCCATACATGCTTGCTCAGTGCGATTTTCCTGCAAAGTAGGACAAGCATCAGTATAATGATTATTTTCAAGACAAATCTCACATTTCATCTTCTGAGTTTGAGCTACGGCAAAGCCTCTAACTAAGGAAGTTAGAGCATCAATTTTCTCGCTCACTCACGAGTTTTATTCATCATGAACCGGTCTATAACGATCATCATCCTCATCTTAATATTGTTGTCCATTGGAAACCATGTCAGCAATGAGTTGTGTGGCTTCCTCCAATGTTTTGTTAGTTAAACTTCCCCCTCAAGCAGCATCAACAATCTTCCTATCAAGAGCAGACATACCACGGTAAAAGTAGTTAGTAAGCAATTGATATTCAGAAAATCCATGATCAGGGCATTTACGACACAATTGCTGAAACCGCTCCCAATAGTCAGACAAGCTCTCTGTTTTCTTCTGCTTAATGCTACTGATAGCCATTCTCAAATTTTCAGCTCTTGATTCAGGAAAGAATTTCCTCAAAAATTGCTCTTCCAAATCATCCCAAGTTCGAATGGAACTAGGAGGAAGATCAAAAAGCCAATCTCGAGCTTTGCCCTGCAATGTGTGAGAAAAAGTTAGCAATTTCAAATTATCTTCAGAAAAACCATTAGGACGTAAAGTCGCGCAAACTAAATCAAACTCAGCAAGGTGCTTGTGTGCACTCTCTCCAGGTAAATCCCCAAACTTAGGTAGCACTTGAATGAAACCAGGTCGTATTTCAGCATTTCCATTGATAGTGGGCAGAACGATGCACAACGGGCGATTGCTCCTATGGCGCCTAATTCCTTTATCATTGAGCTCTTGGCGGATTAGGATTCACAATGTGCCTCTCGTCACCCATTGGAACTTCAACTATATGTTCAACTTCGAGTCTAGTGAATTTGATCTAGCACCGCCTTAACTCCTTGGTTCGTTTTTCAATCTCAAATGCGGTCTTCTCGATCTACGGATTAAAAATTAATTCACCCATGCGAGAAGAGCGAGGCATAAACTAAAAGAAAATAACATAAATAAAAATGGCAAACCGAAAATTAGACAGAATCACTGCTTAAACCGATACCCGGCAACGGCGCCAAAATTTGATGCGTCGCTTTTCACCAAAAATAATCGACTGACAGACAGTCGGTATGCCCAAACCGTACAGACAGCAGTAAGCAAAATAATCGACTGACAGACAGTCGGTATGCCCAAACTGCGCAGACAGCAGTAAGCAAAATCGTCTCCCAAGGGATCGTGAGAATTCTCCTAAACTTTCGACCTGCAACGTAACCACGAAGAAAATGGGATTACTAGGAACTAGGCATAATTAAATAAACAATAAATAGAAATATGAATTTAATTTTGATTAAAGAGAATAAAATAGAAAGGTAACAAATGCGTAAGATATTCCTAAGAACCAATTAATTCCACCTAACTTGATCTTTTGTTCATCGATGCAAAGATAACTTTAATTCATGCAAATAAATCAGTTATGACCACGAAGACGCTCGACGCGATCTTATCTCCTTAGCTTCTCGATAATTAGGAAGACGTTTCACTAACTATTTCTCTAATCGATCGACAACCGTAGAGACGCCTATAGGTTTAATGAGCCAACAAGCATTAAGAACTAGAGAAACCCGATTCAAACCGATAAACTCGACGCAGATTACCGAATTAAGATTGTTATTCCCTTGACCTGAAGGTCAATTTACCACTAATCAAACCTAAACCACGATTACGTATGGCCGATTTAATTGGCTATTAATTAATTCCAACTAACTAAATATTCGCGACTACCTAGCGGATTGAAACAATTAAATCACAGAGAAAATAGAGAACAACAAATACTTGCATATGAATTAAAGGATAAATAACAAATTAGATCTCACATAGGAATCATGCTAGGGCTTCCTTAATCGTTGCCAGAATAAAAGAGATTAGCTAGAACTCATAAAGAATAAAAGCAAATAATAATTAAAAATGCAAAAGGAAGTGAAGTGACTGGAGCAAAAGAAAAGAACAAAATTGATGCTTCCAAAATCCTTCTTCACGTGAATATGCCTCATTGCGAGAAAGGGCGTGGGAAATAGTTGTAAGTTTTGAGGCGTGAATCTCTCACTCCAACAACTAATATAATATATACATACTAACCTAGAAAATAAATGGGCCGAGAAATACATGGCCAAAAATAAAACCTAACTAATAGAAATAAATCCAACTAAAAGGCTTCCAAAATAATAATAATATCCCATAAACTTTTAAATAAATCGTCATCCAATTCCTTGTCTTCAATTTCCTTCCAAAAGCATGCTTATTTTCTTCCAAAATAAAATCAACACCTACAAAATCCACAAAATATGCAATTAGCTTCATAAAATATGATTAAGTAATTATTAAGCATTTAAACTCGTCAAAAAACATCCAAAATATGTGTATAAAATACGCCTAATCAAGGAGATGATCGTGTTGTGGAAGAGCCATCTGAAGATATTCTGCCACCACAAGAAAAGGAGGAAGAGGTGGTAGTCTCCGAGTTAGACTCCGACAAGTATGAGCCGACCCTTGAGAACACGGTTGAGGTAGTTCATGCGGTTTCAGTTGATGAAGAGGATTGGGAAAGGGAATTTGTTAGCATGCCTAGACCCACAATGGTATTGAAGGAACTACCGATGAAGTATGTGTTCGTGGATGATGAGCAAGGGAAGCCGGTGATCTTTTCAGCCGAGCTTCTAATTTTTGGAGAAACGGAGTTGACCTCGGTGCTTATAGAGGTGGTGAAAGCAGCTTTTCTGAAGCTGCTGATAAAGGGGTGTCTATGCCCTATCTGGAGCAACACTTGGTATAGTCCTCTGGGGCACCGATGGAGCTCATGGCATCATGATTATGGCGGACCGTCACATTGACCACCACCGTTGCTCTAATAAACACGTCGAGCTAATGACGTTAAACAAGCGCTCCATCGGAGGCAACCCACGTTTTGGCTTTGTTTTCTTTTCTTTCTTTTTCGTTTGGTTTTCGTTGTTCTTTGATCTGTATGTGCCGTTGAGTTTGTTTTGCCTGGGTTTGGAACGTTGTAAGCGGTGTGGTGAAGCCGTGACACTCCAACTACGTCGCACGCCACATTCCAACCACGCCAACGCCATATTTCATCGAGAAGTCTCCTCTCTATCGGCTATTTTTATGTTATTAATGTTTTGAGCAGGGGACGATGCTCGAATTAAAATGTGGGAAGTAGATAGTATTTGGTTTTGTGGGCGTGATATATTGTTTTGTATGCTTAATGACGTGTCCTTGTGCTTATTTTGATTGTTTGGACGTAAGCTTTGTCTATGCGAGTAAGTTAGGATCTTGATTTGTGCAACTGAACTCTGTGGTATTGGTCAAATTGATTTTGAATTTTCGAAACTTTTGGTGATATATGATTTGAGTATAATGTGAATTGACGAGGCTGTGATTGATAGAAATTGAATAGGGGGAAATTGATGTGATTTGTCCGGCTAATGTTAGGGGTAGTGTTAACATTGTGGTTGCCTATATACTTGTTTCATTTTATATATATAAAAAAAAAAGTGAAAAAAAAGAAGAAAATGAGGAGAATGAAAGCTCCAGTATCTTGTTGAGATTGTTGAAATGGAGGATGGGATTATGTCCTCTTCTCGAAATTCGAGAAATGGACATGGAAACCACGTTAGGAGACTCGAGTTCATCGAGAGTGCACCTTCGAATATTATTCCAAAATCTGTTAAAACATTCTTTGTGCTTTATAAAAGAAACTTGTTGCTAAAGGTGGCCACATTAGTTAGTTCACCCTAACGGAGAGTTGGGTCGGCGAGTAGATTATCTTTTATTTATTTGAAATCAATTGCCGTTCTTGATTTATTTCACATTATCTTTGAATTCGTAAACACCAAGTGTGGGGGAAATGCAATAAGGTTTGATTGATTAGAATAAGAGTAAAGTTACATGAGTTATCTTTCCTATTCTTATTGGTATAGACTTTGCTTGAGGACAAGCAAATGGATAAGTGTGGGGGAGTTGTTTGGTATGATTTTGTGATGATTCTTGGTATTGTTTTACATGTCATTTGCAATAGTTTGTCCTATTTATGCCGTTGGTTTGATTAGTATTTATCGATTGGGACTGACTTCGTTTGTCTCGATGTTTTGTAGAAAAACGGCATTAAAATAGGATGAATTGGATCTACCAAGAATAAAGTTTATTGAAGAGCATTGCGATAGGAGTTCATAGGCGAAAACGCTTTTCATTTCGGAGTTCGGACGAGGGAGAACGGATCATTTCTTCAAAGTCGCGCACGTGCACTCCGCGCGCCCACTCGTGCACCGGCGCTGAACACTTTCAATGACTCTCATGAATAATGGAGAAGGAATCAAGGATTGTTTCCTTCATAAGAAGTAAATTACGTTGCGATAGGAGTCCGTAGGCGTAAACGGATCGCAATTCGGAGTTCGGAAGAGAGAGAACCGAGCAAATCAGCGAAGTCGCGCACGCATGCGCGAGCGCGTCCGGCGCTGCCAGCGCCCAAACGCGCGTTTCACTCTCCTTACCAAGCCCAACCGGCGCTGGACACTTCCCAGCTGCCCTCCCACGTCCGCTGCACCTTCAGCCGGCGCTGGGCATGGCCCAGCGCCCCATTCCGCGCGCCCCTCGCCGCTGGAGCTCCATCCGCGGCAGCTTGGCCGCTTTCTCCCGCGAAATCAAGAGCCCAACCGCGCTGATTTCAAACGCCAAGAGCCCAATTTTACTCGCGCGTTTACCTTGAACGCTCGCTCATTTATGAGGCAGAATGAATTCTCATCCGGCGTTTGTCCTGAACCGGCGCTCACTCTTTAATTTATATAAATATAGGCGCTAGGTTAAAATAAAGGGTGGTCAGTTTTTGTCTTTCCTCACGCGGCCGCGGCTGTTCACCATTGTTCTTCAGAGCTTTTCGACGGCAACAACACAGATAAATCTTTGCTTTAATTCATGCTTTCTGTTTCTTCGATTATTACGTTTGTTTACCGAATTCATATGTTGGATTTATCGATTATTGTTATTGGATTTCCACTCCTCTGATTTATATTATTGTTTGGTGATTTCTTGCTTTATGATTGTTGTTGGATTCAATTAGATATATGATTTCCTGCTTTGGATTAATTCAGTTCTTGTTGGTTGATTGATGATTATGATTCATTTACAAGTAGACTTAGATTAGGGTTTGACGAACCCTAAGAATAGGTTTGCTATTGCTTTTATTTATCGCTTTGATTTATTGCTTTCGTAGTTTAGCTAGGGATTGACAACCCATGGTTTAGATTTATTGCTTTATTAGTTTAGCTAGGGATTAACAACCCCTGGTTTAGGATGCTGTTTATTTTCTCGTATTTCAGTTCTTGCATGTTCAACCCCCGTTGGTATTAGAATGTTTAGGATTTAATCGCTTTCTGTGCACGACACGAACAATCGCCCTGTTAAGTTTTCCTTGAGAGCGACTCGTGTTAACTTATCACGCCACAATTACCTCGCGATTATCATGCAGTGAATTTGAGTGTGTTTTTAGCTCGATCATAACTTCTTTCAGAAAGAATGGAAATTCAAATGATCTCTCGATTGAAACTAGGTCATAGAGTTAAACTCAATGACAGAACTTGGTAATGAAAAGACTTTAAATTTTCATATAACTTGTACTGGATACCAACAAAGGTTCTAAGGTGTACATGTCATAGCTCTACTTGTACTATTGGAAATCTCGTTCTCTAGTAGCATTCTAAGGTTCTTGTTATACTGTAAAGTTTTTATTCTATATAAATCGTAATACTAATATCAACTGTTTTCTTTGATCACTTTCTTATTTCGTTTCTAGCGAGAAAGTTATAGTCATTTTGGATTTCGTGAACATCCAAACAAAAAACTATTCTTATGTCACTTATCGCATAGTGACATTTATCATCCCGTACTCATCGTTTGATTGTTGCCATCATCAACTTCTATTCATGCTCTTCGACTTTTGTCGTTCTTGTCTTTCAACTCGAGATTCTTATTTCAATCTCGCTTTCGTTCTCATGATGGACTAAAGTTCTCATAAAATTCTCATAGTTCTCCTTTCTATGTTCTTTCGCAAGAGGGATCATGCATCTTAAACAGTCTACGTTTTTTTGGGATAACATACCCATGTTCACAATAACTGAAAATTTCTGAACTTTAAACATTCATAACATAACTCTTTCATACTAATCATGCTCACTGAATTTCACGAATTCAAAGATTCAAATTCTGACATCTCATGTCAACACTTTCACTTTATAACAAAATTCTCATTGAATTTCACGAATTCAAAGACTTCTCTTTTGACATATCAATGTCAATGACAATCATTCTCATTGAATTCCTTAAATTCAAAGATTTCTCTTTTGACATAACAATGTCAATGTTTCCTCATACATAACTTCTATTCACGTAACTTTCACTTTCTTTAAAACATCATTTCTTATAGCTTTCATTTCTCAATATCATTCATAACTTTCATTTTCGAAACTAACAAAATTTTATTTATCTAGCACCTATCAAATCCCTTAAGTTTTCTTTGAATATGCAGTCCCATACCTGCATATTCTTGGAATCCTTAAAGTTTCCTTGAATATGCAGTCCCATACCTGCATATTCTTGGATTCTCTCTCATTTCAAAAACTTTCACTTTCAAGTGTTCTGTATAACTTTCATACAATTTTACTTTCGATTATCTTTCCACTTTCAAATATCTCTTTCTCAAAATTGAGAAAGTCACTTTCAAACTTCTTATTCTCATTTTTCAACTGAGAAAGTCATTTACCTCATTCCCGGTTGAGCTTGATATGATGGAGTGTTGAGCATAGTCGGCTGATCTCTAGAAGTCTAGCGACTCAATCTAGACTTAACTTTGAAAGAAATTTTGGGTTCAAGGACGACCCGCTCTGATACCAACTGTAACAGCCCGCCAATTCAATTGACAGTTAACGAGTACTGTTACTAACAACGGGGATTAACAATCATGAAAGGTAACTAACTATAGGATTGTGAGGCATATAATAAGAGTAAACTCTCAAGACTTCATATTATTTAACACGACAATCATAACGTACATATGAAACGGATTCATTCAGACCTTTATCAAAAGGGTTCAACTACTTTGAAGGAAATGAGGTACAAATTCAAAAACATAATTTAAGGTATGTTGCAGCGGAAAGCATGTGGAGTACACATGTGACGATGTGTATCCAAGGTTTAACTAATCAGCGACAAAAGATCCAACTGCTCAACACACCTCCATCCCATCTTCAGCTCAACCTGCACATTTAAAAACAAACATGCAGGGCTGAGTACAAATAATGCACTCAGTGGACTCATGCCAAAACATTTTCTTTAAATTACACTGCCCCTAAGTAACACATGAGGTTTTAGTTGAAATAACTCATGCTTACTAAAATATTTCATCATTTTTCAAAAGATCGCCTGCGCAGGCATTTTTCTCTGTGTATGATCCATATCGTAACTTTCACATATAACATCTCATCTCATATACTCATCTCGCACCATAGGGTGGCCACCTACTACGGGCGCGATGACCGCCGAGAATTGTCCTTTCAAAGACACGGCCCCTTACTCGTGCACGTAACCCTAGCTGTGAATTCGCATCGACATAGGGTCCGATATCGATTTTCTCATCGATCGGGAGCTACCCAAAGAATCAAGGTTGGCGAACCAACAGCTCATATACTTTCATAGTTGGCTTGCCCAACAACATGATAGGATCCATACATAAAACATAAACATTTTGGGCAGGTAATCATATCACTTCTCAACTGAAAACTTTGTAAATAAATACTTTTCATTTCAAAGAAAACATCGTAAATAAAAGGGCTTTTGAGTAAAGCCCACCTCGTATACGAAGGTCTTTTCACTACGGTTTCCTTTCTACGTTGAATGCTCAAGTCCACGTATCACCTTAACGTAAGAATTATTTTAGTATGTCGGTCACGTTCGATAGAGACGAACATAGTATATAACGTTCTACGCGTCAAATAAGGTTAACGCCGGACTTATTTTGACGTTTCCTAATCAATTAATGTCGATTATGAATTTTCTCAATTTATAAGAGATATTCTTCCTTTTTAGTATATAATGTACGTTTTAATGTACTTACGTAACGTAAGTTACATTGTTACTAAACGTACTACGTCACATAGATCATGTATTATTGAATTTTGTGCCCTTTGACCTTGGTCAACGTTTTTGGTCAACTATTTTGACTTAGTTAACAATTTTGACTTTAGTCAATTCAAAGTCAACATTTTGACTTTTTCAATTTCTTATGAAATTCTATCATTTTATGTGCAATTCTTGTTCTAAAAATTCCCATAAAATCATACTATGTCTAAAATATTATTTTAGATTATATTATGTAATTGTACTTGATAAAATAAATTTATAACATTAATATACATAGGGTATAGTTTTGGTCATCACGTTTAACCAACTAAACATTTTCAAAAATTCCGATAAATTCACATAACACTTAATCACCCTTAACTATCCTTATTATAACATAATTGTTACTTATTATGAACTATTGAATAAAATTTACCTAAGTCACTTTCGAAAATTTTGACTTAGGTCAAAATAATTTTATAATTTCGATAAATTCCTACAACCATATATTATGAATCTACATCATCAATATAATATGATAACACTTAAATATGGATCATATCTCATTATCACATCATATATTATAATTTTCGAAATTCATGAACTTAGTTACTAAAGTTCTCCAAAAATTCTATATAAAATCATATAAGCTTATTTAATACCCTAGATTATTATTTCATGCTCAAATCAATAATTAAAAATCAAAATCATCAACATATGGTACTCCTATGTTTTCGGTCCACATGAAAGTTTTAATACCATGCTTAATTTTGTGATATAATTATAATACATGCTTAATATCATCATATAAACATAATATCTAAACATATTAGCACAAGTCTCATGATTTTCGAAAATCACATACGTATAAACTAAACTTATAACATGAATTCTAACGTATATACGAAGCTCGTAAGAAATCTAACCTTTTAATCGGTACGGATTTGATCGGCGTCGTTTATATGATCTAAGTTTGCAATTTTAAACAAGGTGAACACTCTCTCTTTTTCTATCTGTTATTTTCGAAAGTTTGGTATGTGATGGAGAAATGAAGACCTTTATGAGGTATTTATAGACTTAGGCCACTTGTTTTTAATTATTATTCTTGAAAATATCTAGTACACACTTGCACAAAACCTTATATTTATCTTATCATATCTTATCTTATCCTTTTAATTCTTTATATTATCACCTTATCACTTAATAAATGCATTGGATAATGTTTATCACATAGCATAACCCATGTGTAGATTTTCGGTCCTTATTGATAGCTTAGGGTTTGATTTTTTTTTTTTCATGTAATATACTATCTTATTATTATATAATATGGTCATGGTTGAGTAGTCAACAATTTCAACTATACATGTGTTCATTTTATATAATGTGAAATCAAATTATTTTTTTCCTATTTTATTCATGATTTTCGGTCATTTACTAGAGAATTCCATAGATTACTTGTTCAATTTGTTAACTATCACTACTTTACACCTAATACATGATAAGGTACAACTCATGGTCTTTCATTAATTATAGGATAAACCTTATCACATAAAATCTTATCATAATCTTTGAAAATTTCGTCCACTTGCACAAGTGTCCCCCCACTTGTGCCACTTGATATAATACTATATATTATCCTTAATAATATCATTTTAATATAAAAATTATCATAGGACCATAATTGGGTAGAAATTAAAATTAATTAACACTATAAGCTCACATTTTCGAAAATTAGGGTTACACATGCTAAATATTTTATTTTCTTGTAATAAATAGCTAACACATAGATATGTGTCATATTATATTCCTTAAATGATAAATTTAATCATAAAAAAATATTTAAAACAATTTAGATTCACAAAACCCTAATTTTGGGAAATTAGGGTTTTCGAAACCCTAATCATTGGGGCTTTAAATTCTATAATTCTCTAGCATTATTTTGATGATAAATAATGCTCTTATATCATAAAATAATTACAGGAATTTGAATTTTATAATTCCATGATCGTCTCGATCGAGTTATCGACTATCTTCTAAAACCGACGTTCAAGACGTCTCAAAATATAACTAATTAATTCATCTCTAAAATACTCGTAATAATGTCAATAGGCACATTATTTGTTCTGTAATCGAGGGAATAAATTTTTAAGTTTCATTACTTAGAAATTTTATTAGACTAACTGTCAAAATTAACTGACGTTAGAACTATACGTCTGAAGGAATAGAATAAGCTATATTCCTTAATTCACTGATCATCAGTGAATATCTCACAGAAATTATCAATTTATGTTTGGTCAAAATCGAGCATTGACTAATTAAGGATTTAATTACTGAATTAATAATCCTAATCACGTCATTTGTTATCGTAATTCAGTATTAAAATTACGGGATATTACAGACAACTTGGAGATGAAGCCATCAGAAGAGGCAACTATCCAAGAAGGAGCACGTGATTTCGGAGACGTATTTTCACTTTCTTTTCTCGAATTCTTTTAGCTATTTATGGCATTCGTTTATCTGGATATTGTTGAATAGCTCGTTATGAGCTAGATCTGTATGCCTTAATTTCTTGATGAAACCCATGCTCGCATGACGAGCGCATCTCTATGCATATCTTGTTGAAATCGCTATTGCTCTTTTGGGATTATTTTATCTTACTTGTGCTTGATCATCATTAGTGAGATCTTAGTTCTATAATTGCTGGGAGGTTCTTATAGAGTGGAACACAAAAGAGTGACGTAAGAACATGATTTTTAATATTATGTGTGTGAATAGCATAGGAATGTGTGTTCACCTTGCGTGGCAAATATGAAAGGATTAGTAAAGATACTCTAAGGGTCGTTCGATATAGGAATATATTGAATAGCTTGTAGAGTATAATCTTAGATTTGGAAAAATACTAAGAATCAGAGAAGTTCATGTCATAGCGATGAGACAACGATAATGTTGTAGCTTTATTAGTACAGAGCATGGGTGGAACCGAGAGATCAAGTCAGTTTCTCCTCCTTGATATCAGTGCTCATTTCGTTATTGTTCCTGGTGTTTACTTTGTTTTTGCCAAAAGTCCTCTCTATTTAAGTTTGTGGTTGTGTTTTTATTTTAAAGAGTCATCACCTGTTTAAGTTCTCCTTTAATTCTCTCCTAAAAAGCAAAGTTGTTGCCGACGTGATTTAAAGTGCAATCTCTGTAGATTCGATCTCGGAATATTTCCGTGTATTACTTGTTGACTACGTGCACTTGCGTACATTAAATATTCTTATCAACAAGTTTTTAGCGCCATTGCCAGGGATTGCCAATTATAAATTACGTTGATACTGCAACTTTTTGTTTCGTAATACCAAGTGGTTAACTCTGTTTATTTTCTTGTGCGTGAAACAGGCTCGATTGTGGTATATGCGCAAGACAAACGCGCAAGTATTATACCCATTAAATCTAGAGATTGAGCGCACCTTTCGCAGAGGAAGGCGTTGGCAAAAAGCACGCAGAACGCAAGCCAGAATGGCCGCACCAGGAGGTGATGCACCGAATGGAGAAAATGCCATAGTCATTGCTGATGACCGAGAAAGGGGTATACGTGATTGACGCTAACCCCGCATTTAAAGAGTTAAACCGGAATTACGACCCGAGGTGCAAGCAAACCATTGAGTGAAGCGGTCATGTTCCAAATGCTCCAAGCGATTAGGGCGATTCGGTGGGCAAGCCACGTGTCCACATCTTCATCTTCGGTCTTTCTTGGAGGTCAGTGACTCGTTCAAGTTACCTGGAGTATCGGCCGAAGCACTAAGACTTCGGCTATTTCCCTTTTCACTTCGAGATCATGCAAAAGCATGGTTGAATGGTCTTCCATCGGATTCTATCCCTTCGTGGAATGAGCTCCGAGAAAATTTTTTAATGAAGTACTTCCCGCCTACAAAGAATGCAAGATTCCGAAACGACATCATGTCGTTCCAGCAGAATGATGATGAGTCAGTTTGCGAGGCATGAGAACGTTATAAGGAAATGCTACGGATATGTCCTCACCATGGCATTCCGCACTGCATTCAACTTGAGACCTTCTATAATGGGTTAAACGGGTCCACACGCTTGGTGCTCGATGCCTCCGCAAATGGAGCTATTCTCTAAATCCTACAATGAGGCGATGAGATATTGGAAAGGATTGCAAATAACAAGCGCCAATGGTCCATTCTCGCTCCAATGGGAAAGAAATCATTGTCGGTATTTTGGAGGTTGATGCTCGACGGCATTAATCGCTCAAGTGGCGCCCATGAGCAATATGTTAAAAGGCTTGCAAGTAGCCAATCCGGTTGTTCAAACCGACAAGTGTTCCAGTTGGTCGCTCGCAATGCAAGTGAACGAGGTGTCATGCGTTTATTGTGGGGAAGGGCATAATTTTGACAGTTGCCCATCAAACCTAGCCGCGGTATGCTACCTGGGAAATCAGAACGGCCAGAGAAATAACCCTTATTCCCAAACATATAATCCGGGATGGCGAAAACATCCTAATTTCTCGTGGGGAGGCCAAGGGTCCGGAATCAGTGGTGGTGGAAATTTTGAGAAGAATGCGTGCATCAAAGAAAATTTTCAACTAAAGCAAAGAACAGCTACCCACGGCCCAAATCTATTGAAACTTTGATGAGGGAGTATATGGCCAGCAGATACAGTAATACAAGGGCAATCCACTTCTCTAAGGAATCTGGAAGTTCAGATCGGACAATTAGCCAACGAGATGAAAAATCGACCACTTAGTAATCTGCCAAGTGACACTGAAAACCCACGGAAAGATAAAGAACATGTCAAGGCTGTCACGCTACGAAGTGGAAAGCAAATGCATGAAACAGAGTTGCTGAACCAAGAAAAGAAGACGGAGTCGTCGAAAACTAACAGCAAAGTATCAGAAACGGTAGCACCGAAGCAACCTCGTAATGCCGAGGTGCCTGCTGCAGTAAATCCATTGCCGAAGCAACTGGACGAGGTGGTATATCGTCCACCACCACTTTTTCCCGAAAGGTTGAAAAAAAAACAACAAGATACTCAGTTTCGGAGATTTCTGGATGTCTTAAAGCAACTGCACATTAATATCCCATTAGTGGAAGCTTTGGAACAGATGTCGAACTATGTGAAGTTCTTAAAAGACATCCTGACTAAAAAGAGACGTCTATGTGAGTTCGAAACAAAGGGCACCGACCGAAGCGAGTAGTACCATGTTAAAAAGCAAAATCCCACCCAAGTTGAAAGATCCGTGGAGCTTTACAATTCCATGCTCGATTGGAGGACGCGACGTCGGTCGTGCTCTGTGTGATCTGGGAGCAAGTATAAATTTGATGCCGCTCTCAATATTCAAGAAGCTCGGGATAGGAGAAGCTAGACCTACGACAGTGATCTTGCAGTTGGCAGATAGATCGATGGCTCATCCTGAAGGAAAAATTGAAGATGTGCTAGTAAAGGTGGATACATTCATCTTTCCCGCAGATTTCATCATTCTGGATTACGAAGCAGATCACGAGGTGCCTATTATCTTGGGACGCCTTTCCTCTGCAGAATCTGGAAGGACCTTGATTGATGTCCAAAAGGTGAACTCACAATGAGGGTAAATGATCGAAGGTTACCTTTAATGTATTCAATGCTATGAAGACTGACGAAGTGGAGGAATGCTCGGTAATTCAAGTATTAGAGCAGGTCGTTGCGGATAAAATGCCGGAACACTGCCTCGTCTCAGTTCGAAGACAGTGATAATGAATATGCCAACCTCATGGAGTTAGAGCACGAAAGGGGGCTCTTTCATCATCCCTATAACGAGAGATCTGCCGAAGTGCCACCTCGTATCAGCCGAGCTCCGGAGTCACTGGGACTCGCAGATCGGTCCGTCCAGGTATCCAAACCTTCAATAGACGAACCTCCAGTGCTTAGTCTGAAAACATTACCCAACCACCTGAAATATGCTTATCTGGGCGAGGGAAAAACTCTTCCAGTAATCATTTCAGCTGCTCTCGAGCACGACAATGAAGAATCCTTGTTACAGGTGTTGCGCAAGTACAAAAGAGCTATTGGATGGTCAATTGCCGATATCAAAGGGATCAGTCCTTCTCTGTGTATGCACAAGATATTGTTGGAAGATTGCCACAGCACTTCCATAGAGCACCAGCGCCGTCTTAATCCAGCAATGAAAGAGGTGTTGAAGAATGAAGTTATTAAATGGATGGATGCTGGAATCATTTATCCGATCTCGGATAGTTCTTAGGTGAGTCGGCAAAAGTGCATTCCAAAAATGAGGGGTTACGGTGATTTCTAATGATCGGCGTGAGCCGATTCCAACTCGGGTGATAACGGATGGGCGGTCTGTGGATTACGTGAAATTGAACACGCCTACTAGGAAAGACCATTTTCCTCCGCCTTCATGGATCAAATGCTTGACAAACTCATTTGGTAAGGAGTTTTTCATTTCCTAGATGAGTATTTTGGTTATCATCGATTGCCATTGCACCCGATGATCGACACAAAACCACTTTCACTTGTCCCTATGGCACTTTTTCTTTAGAAGGATGCATTTTGACTCAGAATGCCCCGCGACGCTCCAACGTTGCATGATGGCCATATTTTCGATATGGTGGAGAAGTCAGAGAAATCTTCATGGATGATTTCTCCGTATTTGGGGATACTTTGCAGATGCCTAAATAACTTGGGAAGGTCTGGAGCGCTGCTAGGCGACACACTTTGTTTTAAATTGGGAGAAATGCCACTTCATGGTGCAAGAGAGCATCGTGCTAGCCATCACATATCCAAGGAATGGATCAAGTGACAGAGCCAAGATCGAGTGATAGATAAACTTCCACCCCCCACTTTGTTAAGGGGCGCGTAGTTTCGGGACATGCAGATTTTCGTAAGGTTTATAAAGGATTTTTCAAAATTTCTAAGCCACTATGTGCCTTGCCGAGAAAAATAGCCACTTCAAGTTTACTCCGAATGTCTCGAAGCGCTTAACGCTTTAAAACGAGCTCTAGTAATGTACCCGGTGATCATTGGTCCGAATCGGTCATTACCTTTCGGTGATGTGCGACGCAAGTGACTTCGTCGTGGGGGCCGTCTTTGGGTCAACGAAAGGAAAAGATATTCCACTCCATCTATTATGCTAGCAAAACGTTGGTGAAGCTCAAATCAATTACACCACTACGAGAAGGAGCCGCTAGCGAGTGGTATTCGCATGTGAAAAGTTTAGAGCCTACCTCGTAGGATCGAGGGTGATTGTTTACACAGATCATGCGGCCATCAGGTATCTTGTCGCCAAGAAAGATGCCAAGCCACGGTTAATTCGATGGATCTTGCTTCTGCAAGAATTTGATTTGGAGATTAGAGACAGAAAGGGAACTGAAAATCAAGTGGCTGATCACTTGTCCCGATTGCCAACAGCTGAGGGTGAAGAAACTCATGTCCAAATTCATGATGCATTTCCTGATGAACAATTGATGAGCATGAACCACAGTAGCACACCCTGGTATGCAGATTTTGTCAACTTCTTGGCCAGTGGAGTGTTGCCTTCTGACTTCTCATACCAACAGAGGAAAAGATTCTTTTCCGAGGTCAACCATTACTTTTGGGATGAACCATTCTTATATAAGCACTGTGCTGATGGGTTGATGAGGCGCTACGTTCCGCATGAGGAAATGAAATCAATTCTAGAAGGATGTCATGCCACCCCATATGGTGGTCACTTTGCAGGACAAAGAACAACGGCTAAGGTACTCTAATCAGGTTATTTTTTGCCGTCTTTGTTTAAAGATGCCCATGCCTTTGTGCATAAATGTGATCGATGTCAAAAGGTTGGAAATATATCTTCTCTGAATGAGATGCCAACGAATTTTATCTTAGAAATTAAGCTCTTTCATGTTTGGGGCCTCGATTTTATGGGTCCTTTTCCGCCCTCATTCGGCAACCTCTACATCCTGGTGGCGGTTGATTACGTATCTAAATGGGTGGAGGCCGTGGCAAGCTCGACTAATGATGCGAAGGTTGTAATTAAGTTCTTGCAAAAGAACATGTTTACAAGATTCGGCACTCCTTGGGCGATCATTAGCGATGAAGGAACTCATTTTCTCAACACGACGGTGAAGGCCGTCCCAGCTAAGTATAACGCTTGCCACAAGATTGCTATGGCATATCATCCTCAAACGAATAGCAGCGGAACTCTCCAATAGAGAAATAAAGGTATCGAGAAGGTGGTGAACCCAAGTCGAAAGGATTGGTCCATACGCTTGGACGATGCAGCGTGGGCATACTGAGCGACTTTCAAAACACCTTTAGGGATGTCACCTTATCGGTTGGTCTATGGCAAAGCTTGTCATCTCCCATCGAACTTGAGCATCGAGCCTATTGGGCGATAAAGAAACTGAATTTTGAGCATAAGGCTGCTGCGGATGCTCGTTTGTTACAACTAAGTGAATTGGATGAATTCCGGTGGTTTGCTTATGAGAATGCAAAATTGTACAAAGAGAAAACCAAGAGATGGCATGATAACAACATCTTGCGCCGTGAATTCTTGTCGGGTCAGCAGGTGTTGCTGTTCAATTCAAGACTGAGGCTATTCCCTGGCAAATTGAAATTACGATGGTCTGGTCCTTTCACCATTCTTCGGGTAGCGCCTCATGGTGCTATCACATTACAAGAAGGGACGTCAGGTCGTGAATTCACGGTTAATGAACAGCGTGTCAAGCACTACTGTGGTGGTGAGGTCGTTCGTGAGAAGACCTCAATATATTTGAAGGATGCCTGACCGGTGGTATAATGGGTTGCCATGGCGATCAGGCGCCTGGCAGCCCTATTGTTCTGTTTGTACATATTTGTTTTATTCTTGTTTGTTTCGTTGTTTTTGGTGTTAATAATAAATTGCCTTAGCATTATTAAGAAGGAGGAGGGGTTTATGTGAAAATGATGGTGGAATTTTGGATTGCAGGTGTAGTACATTCCAGAAATGGAATTGCAGATAATGGAGAAAAAGTGGAATATCAGTTTGCTATCTTGGGAAAAAGAGCGGGAAAAACTGGGTTGACTTTTTTGTTTAAAAGATTGTGCCCCTTGTTTTTCTTTCCCACCCCACGATCAGCCGTTTCTCCCATTTCTCTCATATTGCTGAAATTTTGCTCTCACTTCCCACGTCCACCTGCTATTCCCTCAAGATTTGATTGTGGTGCTGAAATTTAACTGTCTCATTCATTTTGTTCTTCCGACAAATTAAATTATCATGCGGAGATTCAGCAGCAGGGTCAGGAAGCAGGTGATACCATCGTCTATTCCTAGCAATGACGCTGACATGCCCTTCATCATATCAGATGCCGAGTTGTCGCTGGAAGCTTCACCGGTTTCTCCGCAAGTTGTTGAGCAGTCTTCATCTACGAGAAAAAATAGTCAGAGCGATAAGGGTAAGGCTAAGTTATTGGAGGACGCTGAGCCGGAGGCTACTCAAGTAAAAAGGGCGAGGGTGGACAAACCCTCGTCAACAAAGGCAGGCCGTTCAATCGACGCCATTCCGAAATTCCGAGCTCATGGTGGGTTCGAGAGGTTTCAGCGCCTGAAACAAAGGCAATTATGGATGGAGAAGGGTTTTCAGAAATCGAAAGAGACCCCAGTGTTCGTGGTGGAGCTGATATCCCTAAATGGTTGGGCCTCTTTTGCGGCAATTCTTCCCCCACCCATTACGCCGCTAGTCAAAGAATTCTACGCGAACATAACGCCTCTGCCGAATAAGGAGGGTTTATCGGCAGTGGTGAGGGGTAAGTTGGTGGTTTCTCTCCGAAAACCATTAATGATTTTTATAACTTGGAGAATGATATGGATGATGCTTTCTCCGCCATGAAGAGGGCTCCTTGGTTGAAGATTTAGAGGAGGCCGAGACTAATGTACCGTCAAGGAAAGGAGCAGGTGGGCGTTTACCACTGTGGGTGTCGTTCCATAAAAGTGCTATTAAGATTAGAGGCCCATGTGTGGCTTCATTTCATTAAGAGTCAGATCTTGCCTTCCACCCATGACACCACCGTCTCTGGAGGAGCGGATCTTGTTCTTTGCTTGTGCATTTTCACCGAAGGACAACAACGGGCGCCCAAATTTGGCTCGAGGTGGATGAGTGCCGAAAAAGAAAGAAGGGACGGTTGTTCTTGCCATCTTTGATTACTCAGCTGTGCATAAGGGCCGAGGTTCGAAGTTCACTTCAAGATTTTAGGTTAGCTTACAAAATGAACTAGGTACGAAATTGAATTTCAGCACTGCTTTTCATCCTCAGACCGATGGACAATCGGAAAGAACAATTCAAACACTCGAAGATATGTTGAGGACAGTAGTGTTAGATCAAGGTGCAAATTGGGAGTACGTGTTACCACTCATTGAATTTGCTTATAATAATAGCTATCAGGCAACGATTGATATGGCTCCATACGAAGCATTATACGGAAAGAAATGTCGATCACCACTTTATTGGGAAGAAGTGGGTGAGAGAAGAATTTTAGGGCCTAATACAGTGGGTGAGATGATAGAAATTGTTCGCCAAATTAGGCAACGGATAAAAGAGGCTCAAGATAGGCAAAAATCATACGCTGATACGCGTAGATCTGAGCTATGTTTTGAATATGGTGATAAGGTATTCCTTAAAGTCTCTCCATCCAAAGGAATTGTAAGGTTTGGGGTAAAAGGAAAATTAAGACCACGCTTCATAGGACCCACGAGATCCTAGAAAGAATAGCCCCATTGCCTATAGGTTGGCTCTCCTACCAACCGGGAAATGTACATAATGTTTTCACGTGTCGCAATTGAGAAATACGCTTAAGATCCAAAGCACGTGATCCATCATGATGAGGTGATACTCAACCCAGACCTGAGTTATGAGGAAGAACCTACGGCTATCTTAGATCGTAAGGTTCAACAGCTAAGGAGCAAGTCTATATACCCCTAGTAAAAGTGATGTGGAAACACCATGGGCAAGAAGAAGCCACGTGGGGCTTGAAGATTCCATGAAAGAACGATACCCCAATCTTTTAAGGTATGTAAATTTTGGACGAAATTTCTTTTAAAGGGTAGAATGTAATAACCCGAAATTTAAAGCTTAATTACGATAATAAAATCAGAATTAGGTTTTATCTCGATAATTGAAATAGTAATTTATCAAGATCAATTTCGATAACCTATGATACGAGAATTCTTATACCATATTCACTAATGATTAGTGAATTAAGGAATATGAAATTTCATTATTCCTTCGACAGTATATTTCTAACGTCGATAAAATGTCGATAGTTAGCTATGATATTTCTAAGTGACGAAGCTTAGAATTAAGGATCGTATTACGAAATGAATAAATAAAGTGAATACACTTTATTACGAACGTTTTGGAGATAATTCAACTCTTAACGTTTTGAGACGTTTTAAACGTCAACATTTGAAACGATTCGAGAACTTAGTCAAACGATCATGGAATTGTGTTATTTAAATTCCTATGATTATTTTAGGTAATAAGAGCATTATTTATCATTTAAATAATGCTATAGAATTAAGAATAGAGATTGGACAAAATAGGTAATTTTCGAAACCCTAATTTCGAAAATTAGGGTTTGTGATTTGAAAAATGTTCTAAATATTTTTCTATGATATAATTCATCATCTAAGACTTATAAAATATCACATAGCTATATATTAGCTATTTATTTCAAAGGAATAAAATGTGTGACTTGTTTTTCTGTAAGTCTCGAAAACTAGGGTTTGTTAAGTATAATGGATTAAATGATTATCCAATTGATAATATAATGTTATAATTATATTATTAAGATATTTTTAAGGATAATGTGATGCATTATATCAAGTGGTGCAAGAGGATGACCTCTCATTCCCACTTGGCCGAAAATGTTGATTAATTGGGGAGAAAATCCAACAAAAAATTAATGCTAGGATTATATGAATGATGTGTATGAATATGGTACATTAATTAGTATATTTAGGTGTAAAGAATAATTTTTGTCTCATGCTATAGTGATGGGACCGAAAATTATTAAAGAAATACAAGTGTGAAACTTAAAATTCAAATTGCATAACTTTTGACTTTTCAAAGGATAATGTCCCCTAAAGTTAAACCTTATCTTATATATGATAATGACATTTATAATTCATGAACATGGTAGAAGGCTAATAAAATTCTCCTCTACATTATGTAATAGCCGAAAATGTGCATATATGTATATTAAATTGTGATCTTTTTAATTACTTGATAATTATGAGAATTTATTTAGTATAAATTAATTATAAAGTAAGATGATGTATTGAAGCATGAAAAAAATAGAATTCTTGTCCTATGTTACTAAAGTGAACGAAAACTTATATATATGTGTTCAAAAGATTAAATTTTCATTATTTCAGGATAATGATGGTTGATAATGAAATAAATAATATAATTAATTATTGTATGATATAATATGATATATTATGTCATTAAATAAGGTGAATTATTTAATTAAACAAGTGTGACATATTTATTCATATAGTGACCGAAAATCACATAAAATCATAGAATTTTTATGCAACTTGTTTCTATGAGTTGTAAAATGTGATAATTATGTGATAAGGTGTGGTATCACATGTGTTAAATAATTAAATTAATTCTTATCTATTTGGAACTAAAAGGACCGAAAATTAACATGGGAAAAATGAAATTAATTGCAACTTTGTTTAGCTTATTGTACAAGTTGGAGGCTTATCTTTATTAAGTGATAAAGATCACTTTTAGAAGCTCATTTGCTTCCTAAAGAGAGAGAGGGCCGAGAGCTTCTTAAAAAAAAGGGTTGGTGTTTTCAAATTTTCTTTCTTAGATCTAGAGCAAACAAAGTTCGTCGTCGAGAATCAAAACCGATTAAAAGGTTAGGAATTTCTTAAGCTTTCCATTCATGGTTAAAATTTTGAAATCTGTCCATGAAATCTCATGCTATGCTTATATGTTCATATTTTTGAAAATTTTAAGAAGTATGTTATGATGTTTTGTTGTTCATTAAATATGTTTATATATTGTATTATAGCTTATATATTGAATTTGGAACAAAATTATGCATGTATGAAAATATAGGAAAGGACCGAAAACATGTGATGAGTATATGTTGTTGAGAATGATTTTTAAATGTTGTTTTGAGCATGAAATAATGATCTAGGGTATTAAATATGCCTATATGAATTGATGTAGAATTTTGGAAAACATATGCTTAAGTTTTCATAATTACCAAAAGTTATCAAGAAATATTATGTTGGTATATGTTTGATAATTGAATGATATTATAGCATATAAGTGATGTAGATTCATAATATGGTGTTCTACTAATTTATCGAATTTTAGAAAATTTATTTACCTAAGTCTAAAGTTTCGAAAATCATGTTCTAGTGTATATGGATGTACGAGTTGTAATTGATCAAAATTATGTTATGATAATGATATATGATGTTGATTATATGTTGTGTGATTTAATTGGAATTTTGAAAATGTTTGGTATATATTATATAATTACGAAAATAATCTTGAGTAATTAAGTGATGTACAAATTTTATATGATCAATATTAATACATATTATTGATCCCATGATAAAATAGTACACTATGTGAATTTATAAGAATTTTAGAAAGATTATATGAAATTAATCATATACGAAACCTTATATTATAAGGTTTAAAAGTTTTAAAATTATATTATTATGTATAATCACACTTTATGTTCTAAAATTATATTTTAGACATGTTGTGAATTTATGTGATGTTTAAAAATGAGAAATGTTATGTTTGTGTCAAAACATTATATTAAGTCGCATAAATGAGAATAATAAAGTATATTATATAAGTTAAGTCATAATTATTTATAAAATCAATAGTAATTACTGATTTGCGTGAAAAATCTAAACATATAATTTTATGATTAGAAATCGATTGAAAATCGATTTATAGAACACATGTGATAAATTTCGAAAACTTTATGTTATTGAAAGTCAAAATTGTTGAGTTTGGTCAAAACGTATGAAATACGTTAGTATACGACCAATATTGGATTATACGTCTAATAGGAATGTTATATACGTTGTGTAAATACGCTAATACGTATAAAGCGTATTAGAAACATACGAACATCTCTTGAATAAGAGACGATTTCCTAATCGAAATCTTAAGAGACATTAAGTATAAGTTGACGTTTGACCTAATTGGTCAATATGAGTCATAAGTCAGACACGCCTTTATCAAGCACGAAAGGCTATAAGTTATACCGTTACGTGAAAATACGTATTAGATTAACCAGGAAGGGGGAATTGTTATTTTAGAAGGTTATCAAAGATTTTTGAACCTTGATGTTCTCGAAAAACGTGACCGACGTACTAAATTGATTTCTTACGTAAAGGTGGACGTGACTCGATCGTTGACGTTAAAAGAGAGACTATTTAGAAAGCATACGAACCAGGTGGGCTTTACTACTCACTGAAAATGAAATGCTTATCAAATGATTTATTTACGATGCTTAATTTCAAGAAATGATTATGAAATGTTGTATTTAATTACCTGCCCAAATGTTTATGTTTTTATATATGTATCCTATCCATGAATGTTGATGAATGTGTTGGTTCGCTACCAACTTATGAATGAAATCGATATCGGATCCTATGCCGGAAGAATTATACCTGGCTAGGGTTAACGTGTACACTTGGGCGATTGTGTCCGAAAGGACAATCCTCGGCCGGTCACAACGGCGTAGAAGGAGGCCTACTTCTACGACGGTATTAATGTTACTGTGATGTAAGTAAAGGATATGGATTATACATACAAAGGAAATATGTCCGCCGCATAAAATGATTCTGTTGTTGAAATCGTTATAGTAAGCACAAGACCTTTTTAACTAAAACCCTTGTGTCTTACTTGATGGGGCAGTGTAATTTAAAGTTATAAACTGTTTTGGCATGGGTCCACTGAGTGCATTCTTGTACTCAGCCCTGCATATTTGTTTTAAATGTGCGAGTTGGTGAAGATGAGATGGGAATGTGTTGAGCAGTCGGACCCTTTTGATGCTGATTTGTTAGTACCTTGAATACACATCGTCATATGTGTATTCACATGTTTTCCGCTGCAAAAGAACACATTGTTATGTTTTGTGTTTGTCAATTAAACACTCCAGATTAGTTGAACCTCTTTTGTTAAAAGATCTGTTGGTCTAGATGCATATGTAAATTATGTGTGCTTATCTCAATTGGGTTAAAGTTCTAAAGTTCGTTTGAATTATGTCTCATCGGCTATTGATTATTGGTCTCTTATGTCTATTGGTTACCGCTCCAGTAATAGTCCTTCCTAATCCGTCATTAGGGTTAGTGGGAACATTCTAAAGTGGTATCGAGCGATTAAACTCTTTGAAGCCAAAACCTTCTTTCAAAAAATTAAGTCTAGATCGAGTCACTGACTTCAGAATCAATCGACTGTGCTTTCAACACTCCATCACATCAAGCTCAACCGAAAAAGAGGTAAATGATTTCTTCTCAAAGCTTTGGAATGAAAAGTTCAAAGATGAAAGGAATTGAAAGCATGCTTTAAAAGCAAAAGAATGTTATGAAGTTTGATTGTAAAGAAAGTTATGAAAAGGATTGAAAAGAAAATTTTGAAAGTTATCTTGAAATCATGTCTTGAGATTCAATGAAAGTTTTGCAACTGATTGGGAGATCAATAAATGTTTTGATAAGTAATGTAACTTGAAGGAAATGGAAAGGTATGAAAAAGGTATATTATTTCGAAGCAATCAAAGATGAGAATGAATGACAATGATTGAAAGTGAACATGAATCTCCCAAAAAGAGAAATGTTTAATATTTCAAAATTCAAAGTTATGCGCATGTGTAAAACGAGCTATGTTCTTAATATTTGAAAATGTTCTTTAAGTTCCGAAGTTGATTATGACAAATGAATATGTTATTCCGAAAGAACGTAGACGATATAAGGAGCATGCTCACATATTACGAAAGAACATAGAAGTAAGGAACGAAAAGTGAACGAACTCAACAAACCAAAGGAGAACAGTGTAGTTTTAAAGAAATACCTCGGTGTCGGCATAAATATGCACGACCTCGACCTCGCCATTGCCAACACCTTCGACATTGACTTCGGCATGGGCATAAAGGTGTCAACAACGAACTAAGGCGAATTGCCAATCTGCCGCAAACAAGCTGAAGTAAGTTAAAAACAATCTGACGAAGTGTGAGCTGAACGCGAACTGAAGTAAGGATACCAAGGTGCGAACTCGGCATCAGAAGAGGAGTGAGCAGCATGGCCTCGACCCCAGCCTCGACCTTTTCAACATATGACTTCGGCGTTGATCTCTTTGACTTCGACAACTGAGTCCACCTCCTCCACTCCGAACTCGGCTCCAACATTGATGTCTTCAGCGTCGACGGATACGATCTCAACATCGAAATTTTGATTAGCATGTACAATAAGATCTTGTTGACTTTGGTTTCAACGTCGGCATGAAGGACTTCGACTTTGACCTCGACTCCAATTTCGGCGTTGGCAGTTACAACATCCACCTCGGCAACGATTTCTGCCTTGGTAACAACTTTGGCAGTAACTTCGACGTCGTCACTTTCGATCTCGTCACTCCGACCTCGTCATATTTAACTTCGGCAACTGAGACCTCGGCACCCACAACTTCAACTTTTATGACTTCGGCATCGGCGTGAATGACCTCGGCGTTGACCTCGGCATCACTTGCAATCTCGGCAAGGGCGCGCGAAAATTTTTTGCACTGCGCAGTAATCTTGTTTTAACCCGTTCTCTTTCATTTGAACTCCGATGTACGTATGGTTTTTGCCTACGTATTCCTGGAACGTTGAACTTTACTTCTTATGAATGACAGAATGCCTAATTCCTTCTCCAGAATTCGTGAAAATCACGGGAAGTTCAGTCTCTGATTTACAAAGAGTGGAAACTCTATAAAGTGTTATGAATTTTAGAAAGTGACTAGGAAATAAGACTTCTAGGAGGATAAATAGGGCTTTGATGTGTGCTATATGTGAACCTTGTTGATGATATTTATCTGCTTATCAGATGTGTTTAGAATATCCTATCTGCTTAACAGATATGCTTAAGTTTACCTTATCTGCTTATCAGATATATCTAGAATGGCTTATGTTAGTATTATCTGTGTTAGATGGCAAGTACTTATTACACGCCAAGGAAAAGACTAGAGCCAAGGGCGACACCAGAGGAAGTAGTTCAAGCATATCGCACGTACTGGATGCGTTGGGGTGACAGCTTGGGAGAATTCTTGATGCATTATCTCCAACTTTGGATGGATGCACATGAGTATGGTGTAATGGATTTTGATGGTATCAAGCATCTGCTGACTCGGTTACCTATTGATTGGGAAGACTATGCGAAGGAAGTGTCGGGTGATTATATCTATCGCGTTGGCGGCACCTATGATCTGATTGGAGATTTGCCAAGATTCATCAGTCACCTGGTCTATGTATACAGCGTGTATAGGGCTGCACCCAGAGGGCCTTACCTTCCACCCAGAGAGTATACTTGGCGCGATGATTCACCGGAGTGGCTATATACAGAGGTTCCAAGACAAGTGGATCCGGTAGTGCCAAGATACTTAGAGGAAGAGGGCAGACTTGCACAGGTGGAAAGAGCAGCCAGACCAAGAGCTTTAGGAGCACCAGTGTTTCCTCCTATGTCTCTTGGACACCCAATGCAACCGCCACTTCCAGTCCTACCACCGATGGCAGCACCACCGCCACCAGCTGAACCTTATCCTCAGATAGCACGTATGAGAGTGCATGATTCTCGAGATGATCATGTTCTGGTGCGTGACGTGTATGCCATAGGAGATGATGGGACAGGCCCTTCCGTGAGCGGGCGTGAGGAGAATTGGATGAGGATTACTGGGAAGAAGAGGATCCCGAGGAGGATCCGGAAGAGGAAGATTCGGATGAAAACCAGAATGATAACATGAACCAAGAAGGGAATCGGGAAAATGGTAGGGACGCTGATACGATTATGGAAGATAGTGATGATGAAAGGTTCGATGAATGGAAAAAGACTTTGGAAAACGCAACAGTAGAACGTGGAATCATGTATTAGTATACATATAGTACGTGTGTAGTACGTAATAACGTTGTAGAAATAGGAAATAGAAGCCTAGTAGTTCTGTAATGTTATGTAAGCTAGTACGCTAGTTAATGATGGTTAAGTTAGATAAAGGTATTATAGTATGTTCTTGACTTCCGTTTGTATCAATGACTTGTATGAATCGGTCCTCGGCGAGGCAAATTTTCCTACATATATGCACATATGATGATGACCCTAAACGGGCTTTTTACGGCATGATTGAGCATGACAAAGATGAATGGTTTCCTTAAACTGTTTTATGATGAGATCGAATGATAATGTTATATGTGTTCATTGTGATAACGATATACAACTATAAATTCATTCTCACAGTACCAACATGCCACCTCGACGTGCACATGAACCTGAGAATAGAAGAAGGGGTAGGAGAAGGGGCGGAGTTCCCCAACCTGAGGAAGAAGAAGTTGTACCTCAACCACCCCCACCTCCACCTGATCGTAGGATCGAGGAGCTTTTTCTTAGGTAGAACCCTCCTGCCTTTAATGGAAAAGGGAGCCCAGATGATGCAGAACAATGGATAAGGACTATGGAGAGAATCTTCGATTTTCTTCGCTGCACGGCACAAGAGAGGTTATCTTGTGTTACCTTCCAACTAAATGGACCCGCCGAATTTTGGTGGGAAGCTAGGAGAAAAACTCTTACTCCAGAAAAAATGGATGAGTTCACATGGGAAGATTTCAAAGGGGAGATGTACGAAAAATACATCCCTAAAAGCTACAGAAAGAAGAAGGAGTATGAATTTTTCACTCTAAAGCAGGAAAAGATGTCTGTGACAGAATATGATCGCGTCTTCTGCGATATGTCACGTTATGCCCCGGATCAAGTGAGCACAGATATGAAAATGTCTGAGAAGTTTAGGTCTAGACTAAGGGCGGAAATAAGAATGTCTCTAGCCAGCCACGGAGACTTGACATACAATGAAGCTCTTAGTCGAGCTTTGGACATTGAAGCGGCCATGCCAGAGGACAAGACAACCCAGACTCAGACACATGGTACTGTCGATAAGGGTAAGAGAAAATGGGAAGGGAATTTCAGTAACAATAATCGGGGGAACTTTGGAAACACAAACAAACGACCATGGCAAGGAAACATGGCGCCTCAAGGGCAAGGATGGAAAAGGCCAGTCTTTTCCACTCCAATGCAAGGGCCACAAGAGCAGGTGAGGGCTCTTCCTTGCCCAAAATGCCACAAGCTGCACAAAGGAACGTGCCTAGCAGGTACTGGCAGTTGCTTCAAATGTGGTCTGAAGGGCCACTTTGCATACGATTGCCCAGGGGTACGCCCGGCAATAATAGGATGGCCAAACAAACCAACTCGTGGCCAACCACTGGGGCTATCCGATTACCGGCCCCAATTGACGCAACATCACCACAACAAAGAACGAAGGCAACCACCACAGCGGTAGAATGACGACCACAATGAAGAATACCACGGCAAAGCGGCAATATCAACAACGCCAAGCACCTCATCAGCAACAACCGGCCCAGGCAAGAGCTTATGCTCTGCACCGGAGACAAAATGAACAGAACCAGGGAAACCTGGCAGGTATGGGAAAACTTCTCGACATACCCGTCATACTTTCATTCGATACGGGTGCTTCACATTCATTTATTGCAAGAGCATGTGTTGATATGTTGAAACTTAGAACTGAACAAGCGAATCAGGAAATGAGAATCTCTTCACCCATAGGAGGGATTATGACTGTTACACATGTTTGCTCGAACCTAGAGTTGAACTTAGGATCACTTAAGGTTCTAGCGAATAATTTAAACATAATACATATGGGCGATGTAGATATAATTTTAGGAATGGACTGGTTAGCAGAGAACCATGCTACGATTCTGTGTAAGGAAAGGAAAATTTCGTTCCACTTTCCTGACAAAAGCTACGAACTTTACGGAATCAACATGAAGAAGAAAATTCCCATTATATCCGCATTGAAGGCAAGAAGAATGATAAGCAAGAAGGGAAGTCGAGCGTTCCTTGTTTATCTGAATGGAGCGGATAAAACAGAGATAAAGGTTGAAGATGTGGAAATAGTTCGAGAATTTCCTGATGCCTTTCCTGAAACTCTACTAGGATTACCCCCTGATAGGCAGTTGGAATTTACCATTTTTGACTTGGAGCCTGGGTCAGCTCCAGTGTTAAAGGCGCCCTATCTAATGGCTCCAAAGGAACTCGAAGAATTGAAAATCCAAATACAAGAGCTATTGGACCTAGGTTTTATCAGACCTAGCGTATCACCTTGGGGAGCGCTAGTCTTATTCGTCAAAAAGAATGATGGTTCCTTAAGGATGTGTATCGATTATAGGGAACTAAATAAATTGACGCTTAAGAATAAATATCCACTACCAAGGATCGACGATTTGTTCGACCAGCTACGAGGAGCAAGCTGTTGGATTTGTATACTGAAAGCAGTTTGGTTGAGCTTGTATACAATGTTTCCTGTTACCACTATTACAATCTCCTATCCGATTTGAATACTTGATTGCATATATCGTGTCCCTTATCTCATATATAAGTTAGATCATACGGTGTGTAGAAGATCACGAAGTGCGTATGATTGGTCAAGCTTAATGAGATATAAAAGTTTCACGGTGAGACAACTTGAGGACGAGTTGTCGGTATAGTGCTTGTATATAGATAAGTGACTTGACTTGGTTACTTGTCTATGCCGGATGCGTCTACGGCGTATTGAAGGATCACGGTGAGATGTGTTCTTCTATCGATCGTCGTGAAGAACCAAGATCTCGGTGACTTACGATGATCTAAACCTCGATAAGGTATTAGGTGAGTATGAGTTGTTGACCATCACTTTGACTTGTTATGGGTGAGGTTATATGTTCTAACCCAGATTCTCCGCATCTTGGGTGGTGGCATGTCTTGTATGTCACGCTAGTTATCAGATAGAGTCACCGTATCCGTTTAGGATGATGGCGCCCCTTAAAGAGCTCAAAAGGTTTATTGTACTAAACCCCGCAGGTTGAGTTAGCTCAAGTACAATAATAAGGTTGAGTGGTCTTGCTTAGGAATTTAAGATATTAATTATTTTAAGCGATTGAGTTGCTATAAATAATTAATGGACGTTCGATATCTTAAATACGGGATTCGTAATGTCTTAGTGCAAGCCCGACTCAACTTCGGTAATAAAGGGTAAGTCGGCATTTATTCTCTAGTGGCATGAATAAATGTTTATAAATTAATTTATGTTAAAATTTGAACATAAGATAATTAATTTATTTGAGGCTCATCTTTATTCCTTGCATTTGATCCACTCGGTGGCCCATCCAGCCCGTTGGCTCATGAAAATCGGCGCCCATAGGTCTCTCGAGGATAGATTTTATTCTCTTTATCCTATAAGGATATTATTATATTTATGGGATATGCATGGATCCTTTCCTTATGGGATTATGGTAATGTATTATAAATATAAGGTAAGAGATAAAGTCTAGGTTAATCCTCATTATTACACAAGCAAATTTTCGGCCATCTCATTCTCAAGAGAGTAGATCTCGAAAATTGTGTGGAGAGCATTGGGTGATTTTCCGAAGCATTCTCCATAGATCGTCCTCACTCGACGTTGGAGATTGGGCAACCGGGATACAGTCCAGAAGGTCAAAGCACGAGTCCGATCCGTTCGATCCATTCATCTCGTTCCATCGACCTCTTCAGATCCAAAGGTAAACACGAGAAAACCCCTACGTGTTGCAATTAATTAAATAGACGCATGCTAGGTTTATAATCAATGTATGGTGAATTAAATATCCAAGATAGATCCTCGGGGCGAGGGCTAGACATATGTCATCCCTACAATTGGTATCAGAGCCTGGGATCAGAATCTTGGCTCTGTTGGATTAATTCACGTTTGATTATTACGTGCGTTTAATTAATTGTGGATCTGTCGTTCATCGTGGCTCGTTTTTGTTTTTGTTGGGTTTTGTTTTTCACCACAAGAAAATCCGTGGTTAGATTAGATTTATTTTACGTAAATCACATACGTAAAAGAAGAACGCGACGAAGCATGAAAGACGAGGCGGCGGAAAAACAGTCTCGCGGGTGACCACGGGCGGTTTCGCGGCGAGCATCGCGGTCGCGAGCGCGATCGCGAGGCGCGCGGGGACAGGGCGAAGGCGGAGGCGGCGAGCCTCGGCGGACGCGCGGCGGCGGCCGGCAGTGCCCGAGCGCATCGCGGCGGTAGCGCGGCGGCGGCAGGCGGCGTGGGCGCGCAGCGTTTATCGCGCGGAAACCTCGGCGCTGTCATCGCTCGGCGGACTCAACACGAATCGCACGCGAAACCTCGGGCGCCGCGATTTTCGGCGGCGGCAGCGACGCGAGCGCGTGAATCTCGTCGCGAGGCCTCGGCGGCGCTCGGCGGCCTCGGCAGCGAGCGCAAAACCTCAACGTCTGCGCAGCGTGGGCAGCGGCGCTGGCGATGCGGGCGTGCGATTTCGCGACGGATGCCCGGCGGCCTTCGGCGACGCGGCTCGGCGACGTTCGGCTAGGCGCGGGTGAGCTCGGCGGTCGCGGTCGTCCACGCGACGCAAAGGCAGCCAGCGAGCACACCAGGTCTGGCGTGAGGAAGGGTGGCGGCGGTCTTTGGGCGCGCATGGGCTGTGCCTGGCAGCGGCCCGACCCCATTTTGGGCCAACCGGCCCAAACCCAGCCCAGACCGATTTTCGAGGCCCAGCCCGTTTTCGGCCGATTCACGATTTTAGGCCGATCCGCCCGTTCCACCGATCCGGCCCAAATCAAGTTTTGTGAATCGGTCCGTGCCCGTGCACGCAAGGCCCGTTTCAAGTTTAATTACATGCTTTGCATTTCTATGTAATAGATTAGGCAAGATAGTGCGAGTTCCGTGTGAGCCACGATGAGCGTTTTATTTTATTTTATCGTTCGTTGCATGTCGTGGATGTTTAAATTATGCGATAGCATGCTATGTATGTTTAAATTACGTTGACAAACCTTTAAGTGTTTCACGTGTTTAAGTGCGCATAGTAAGCATGCTAGGTTTATAAGCGTTTTCAAGCATATTTTAGAATTACTGCGAGCATGTTTTACATGTTGAGTTCTATGACAAGCATGCTAGGATTACGTGATCCGCATGGACAAACCTTTTGAATAAAATGACTAAGCAAGCAACCCGACAAATTAATTTTTTCAAATTAAAATGCCAAGACCTCCACCTTTTGATCTCTAAACAAAGTGAGGACGCTTGTGAGTGGCGTCCACCCGCGTGGCTTGCTTGCACTGTTTATCATAAGTTTGTTAGATGAGATTTCTAAATAAAATATTTTAAATCTATTGAGAAGTGGGAGTTTCATGTAAACGCCCACACGCTGCGGGCTTGCATGTGCGATTTTCATAAGTTCTCTAGAGATAGATATAAAATAAGATAACAAAAGAATTTGAATTGGGCGGTATGGTCTAGTGAGTATGCCAATTCTAAGAATTCATTTCTTTGTTAAAATGTGGTCATTGCTTAGACATCACTTGAGTACAACTTCCATGAAGTCCCTTCTTGCGATAGTGATGTGGTCTAGTAAGGTCCAATCTTTAATTTCATTTGTCATAAGGATAAGTTGACATGGATTGAAATTAAGCGACTAAAAGGTATATTTTAGTGCAGTCGGGGGTTCATGTAGCGATCCACGCGCGTGGCTTGCATATGGGATTCCTTGGGCGATTGGAGGTTTCAATTATATTGTTTTATCAAAAGGTTACAATATTATTGTTACGAATTATATGCGATCGTATGCTTATGTGTTTACATTATCTTTTCAGATATGTCTCTTACTCCGATTATCAATATGCTCACACAAAATCCGTTATCCGGTCCAAATTTTATCGAGTGGAAACGAAACATGGAATATGTTCTTATCGCTAAAGAACACATGGTTGTTCTCACTACTCCTAAACCCGATGCCCTTACTGACGCATCGACTAATGAGCAGCGAGAGTCAAGCAGAGTTTGGAATAAGTCAAACAATATGGCTAAATGCTATATGATGACTACTATGTCTAAAGGCTTGCAGCTGCAGCATCAGTCGATGATAGACGCGACTGATATTTGGTCAAGTCTCGAGAGTAAGTTTGGGCAGTCGGATCGGACAGTCCGCTTCCACACAATGAGAGAAATCTTGGCGTGTAAGATGGAAGAAGGAAGTTCGGTCCATGAACATGTCTCCCACATGACTCATCTCATGGATAGTCTTGATCAGTTGGGATGAGGTATTGACGGCGGCCAAGGTCGATATCATCCTCAATACCCGCCCAAGTCTTTTGAGAACTTTCACGTGAATGCGATCATGAGCAAGACCGAGTTTACACTTAGTCGGTTGCTTAATGATCTCGTTCTTTGCGGAAGGAGTTATGGGAAAAGGAGCACATGCTCTTGCTACCACATCTAAGGGCCCAAAATTTTCGTTGCAAAATGGAAAAGAAAAGGGGTACCAAAGGTGGAAGAGGCAAGTCAAATAGTGGGAGAAATGGGAACAAGAGCGTGGTTGCCACCGGAGGCTTGAAGAAGCGAAGGAGAGGGCAAGTGCTTCAAGTGCGGTAAGATTGGGCATTGGAAGGCCAAGTGCCCTATGCTCGAAGGCTCAGTGCGCCGTTTGCTTTAATGTGAAACATGTTTAGCGACTTGTTCTACCCATTCTTGGGTAGTAGATACGCACAACTGATCATGTTTGTTACACCTTGCGGGGTTCACGTGGACAAGGAGGCGTTTGATGGCGAGATAACGATCTCCATGGGCAGCAGCGAAAGTCGAGGCAATTGCGGTTGGAGATGTTTCTTTATGTTTTGGGACAACAGTTTTAGTTTTGAAAGGCGTTTAATATGTGCGGATTTCGGTGGAACCTTGTTCTGTTTGAAATTATTTACTCATGGATATTACGTTATTTTTGATAGTGGTGTTCTATCATAAGAAATGACGAAGTTATACGTGTTGGCACCTTATATAATTAAGCTTTATACTATTTACGCAAAACATAATACCTATAACTATGTTGCATCTTCATCAAACCCTAAAAAGAGAAAGTTTTCTTAGCAAGATGACACCATTTTTCTCGGCATCTTAGATTAGGTCACATCAATCTAAATAGGATCCAAAGGCGGCTAAGAATGGGCGTTGGATAATCTATGATTACTCCATTCCCGATCTGCGAATCTGTATAGAAGGTAAGATGTCGACCGGACCTTCAAAGCGAAGGTTATAGAGCCAAAGAAATGTTGGAGTTAGTCCATTCGACACTGTGTGGATCGATTTCACACAAGCTCGTGGAGAATGCAGTACTTTGTCACTTTCATTGACGATTACTCAAGGTGCGGATACGTATACCGCTTCACCGCAAGTCCGAATGCTTTGAGAAACTCAAAGAGTTTAAGGTGAAGTGGAGGCGAAGCTAGGTAAAGTATCAAGTCGCTGCGTTACGATCGCGGTGGCGAATACCTCGAGAACGAGTTTATGGACTATCTAGTGAAGTGTGGGATTACCTCCCGGCAAGACTTCACCGGGCACACCACAACAAAATGGTGTGTCGAGGCGAAGAAATAGGACTCTTTTAGAAATGGTTAGATCAATGATGAGCTATGCAACATTGCCTATTTCGTTCGGGGTATGCCTTAGAGGCGGCGGCATACTTGCTAAATCTAGTACCGTCAAGTCGATCGAAAAGACCCTTCGAGTTGTGGTTTGGCGCAAGCCTCAGTTTAAGCCACATAAGGATATGGGCGATCCGACACATGTCTTTGAACAAGAAGGCGACAAATTGGAGGCTAGATCGACGCAAGGTCGTTTATTGGCTATCTAGAGGAACGAAGGTGGTTTATTCTATAGTCTAAGGATCGAGGAAGGTCATTATTAGCACTAATGCCCGATTCTTAGAAGAGGATTATATGAAAATCATAAGTCAAAGTTGAAATCATTCTTGAGAATTAGAAGATGATCGTATTCCACCACCGATTAGACCAAAGTGCGAGATGTCGAGTCAGTGGGAGGATCGACACGGATACTTCAAGAAATTGAAGTGGGTCGAATTCCTTGGAGATACCGACCGTACAAGTGGTACCTACCCGACAAGTTGTGCAAGATAGAGAACCACAAGTATCTGCACCCACCGTTGCCATTGTGCTGTAGAACCTCTTCATAGTGGGAGGTTGTTCATCAACCCGGCGATTTATGTTCGTGGGTGAATCTTGGATTTAGTCGAGGAGGCGAGCAGGCAATAATCGACCCATGGACATACAAGGAGGCGATACAAGATATTGATGAAAGATCATGGCACACCGCTATGGACTTAGAAATGGAGTCCATAACGGCTATGGATGTATATGAAAGACACCTCTACGGATGGCAAGGAAGCCATAGGTAGTAAGTGGATATCAAGAGGAAGAGATTACGATTGAGAGGTTTCGGCTTTTAAAGCCGAGCTTGTGGCTAAAGGGTACTCTCAGTTGAGGAATCGATTTCGATGAGACTTTTTCATGTAGCAATGCTCAAGTCCATCGAATTCTTACGGCCATAGCAGCCCACTGAACCTAGAGGTTTGGCAAATGGATGTTAAAACCGCTTTTCTAAGCGGTTACCTTGAGGAAGGTAGAGACATCTATATGCAAAGACAACGAAGGTTATGTGGTAAAGGGTGAAGAGCATCTAGTATGGAAGCTTAAGAAGTCCATTTATGGACTTAAGCGAACCTCGATCATGGAACTTACGCTTTGACGAGGTGGTAAAGTCCATGGATTTATCCGGTTGCCTAACGAGAGTTGTGTGTATCGGTTAGATGTCAGCGGTGATGTGGTATTTCTTGCACTTTATGTAGATGACATTCTTCTAGTTGGCAACAACGTGAAGTCATTATCGAGGCGTAAAGAGTTGGTTATCCGATCGGTTTCAAATGAAAGACTTAGGAGATGCAGCGTACATTCTTGGGATCAAGGTTTACGAGATCGCAAGAAGAAAATATTGAGCTTATCTCGGGCGTCTTACATTGATCTTGTGATTACTCGTTTTAGTATGCGAGACCGCCAAGAAAGGATTGCTACCTTTCGGACATGGCGTTCCTTTATCTAAAACTTGATCACCTATATTTACAAAGGAGATAGAGGAAATGAGACAAGTTCCTTACGCTTCCGCCGTAGGAAGTCTCATATACGCAATGCTATGCACGAGGCCGATATACGCTATGCGGTAGGCACGGTGGCTAGATATCGTCTAACCTGGACAAGCTCATTGGATGCGATAAAGCATATACTCAAGTACACGAAAGGACTCGAGATTATAGGCTAGTTTACCATGCGAGATAGTCTAATGCCTTTGGGTTATCTGAGACTCGGTTTCCAAGTGACCATGATGAGAAAAAGTCGACCTCGGGCTATGTGTTTACCTTGGGAGGTGGAGCCGTATCTGGCGGAGTGCAAAGCGGCGATGCATTGCGGACTCTACCATGGAAGCCGAATATGTAGCCAGCGGAGGCTTCTAAGGAGGCTGTATGGTTCAAGAACTACCTCATGGATCTAGATGTGGTACTGGTTTGCCCAAGAGTATCATAGTTTCTTGTGATAACTCGGTGCGATGCAAACTCGAAGGAACCACGGACCCACAAAGCGACCAAACACATAGAGAGAAAGTACCATGTCATACGAGAAATCGTTAGGCGAGGTGGCGTCTTGATTGAAAAGATTAATCTGACGGAAAATCTAGCGGATCCATTCACGAAGAGCACAGCCATAAAAAGTCTATGATGGACACGTTAGAGGACTTGGATTGCGCTTGATGGCACCCACTTAGAAAGGAAACTTTTGTATAAGTGGGAGAAGCAAAGTGATGGTTGTTTGTAATAGCTAGTAGAGACACATTGTATACTAAAAGTTTGCTTTAGTATAAGTGGGAGATTGTTGGATTTGTATCTTGAAAGCGGTTTGGTTGAGCTTGTATACAATGTTTCTGTTACCACTATTACAATCTCCTATCGATTTGAATACTTGATTGCATATATCGTGTCCCTTATATCATATGTAAGTTAGATCATACGATGTGTAGAAGATCACGTAAGATCCGTATGATTGGTCGAGCTTAATGAGATATAAAAGTTTCACTGGTGAGACAACTTGAGGACGAGTTGTCGGTATAAGGCTGCGGTATAGATAAGAAGTGAGTTGACTTGGTTACTTGTCTATCTTTGGTACATCTCGGCGTATTGAAGGATCACGGTGAGATGTGTTCTTCTATCGACCGTCGTGAAGAACCAAGATCTCGGTGACTTACGATGATCTAAACCTCGATAAGGTATTAGGTGAGTATGAGTTCTTGACCATCACTTTGACTTGTTATGGGTGAGGGTTATATGTTCTAACCCAAGATTCTCGCATCTTGGGTGGTGGCGATCTTGTATGTCACGCTAGTTATCATGTCGAATCACCGTATCCGTTTAGGTGAAGACGCCCCTTAAGGAGCTCAAAAGGTTTATTGTACTAAACCCTGCGAGGTTGAGTTAGCTCAAGTACAATAATAAGGTTGAGTGGTGCCGCTTAAGGAATTAAAGATATTAATTATTTTAAGCGATGATTACTATAAATAATTAATGGACGTTCGATATCTTAAATACGGGATTCAGTAATGTCTTAGTGCAAGCCCGACTCAACCCGGTAATAAAGGGGTAAGTCGGCATTTATTCTCTAGTGGCATGAATAAATGTTTATAAATTAATTTATGTTCGGGGTGAACATAAGATAATTAATTTATTTGAGGCCCATCTTTATTCCTTGCATTTGATCCACAATTTGGCCCATCCAAGCCCGTTGGCTCATAATCGGCGCCCATAGGTCTCTCTAAGGATAGATTTTATTCTCTTTATCCTATAAGGATATTATTATATTTATGGGATATGCATGGATCCTTTCCTTATGGGATTATGGTAATGTATTATAAATATAAGGTAAGAGATAAAGTCTAGGTTAATCCTCATTATTACACAAGCAAATTTTCGACCATCTCATTCTCAAGAGAGTAGATCTCGAAAATTGTGTGGAAGCATTGGGTGATTTTCGAAGCATTCTCCATAGATCGTCCTCACTCGGCGTTGGAGATTGGGCGGCGGGATCTGATCCGAAGGTCAAAGCACGAGTCCGATCCGTTCGATCCATTCATCTCGTTCCATCGACCTCTTGGATCAAAGGTAAACACGAGAAAACCCCACGTGTTGCAATTAATTAAATAGGCGCATGCTAGGTTTATAATCAATGTATGGTGAATTAAATATCCAAGATAGATCCTCGGGGCGAGGGCTAGACATATGTCATCCCTACACAAGCATGTTTTCAAAGATTGACCTTAAGTCGGGATATCATCAACTCAAAGTACGACCCGAGGATATATCTAAAACGGCGTTTCGAACTAGGTATGGCCACTACGAGTTTGTAGTTGTGCCATTTGGACTAACCAATGCACCCGTCGTATTCATGGATCTCATGAATAGAGTGTTCCATCCGTATCTAGACAAATTTGTCTTAGTCTTTATAGATGATATTCTCATCTACTCAAAGAACGAAGACGAACATAGGGAACACTTAAGAACGGTATTGCAAACCTTGAGATCCGAACGACTTTACGCCAAATTCAGCAAATGTGAATTTTGGCATAAAGAAGTAATATTCCTTAGACACATTGTGTCAGCTGAAGGAATTAAAGTTGATCCGGCAAAGGTAGAAGCAGTCCAAGAATGGAAATCGCCAAAGACTCAAAACGAAATCAGAAGTTTCTTGGGATTAGCTGGGTACTATCGGAGATTCATTGAAGGATTCTCGAAGATAGCAAGGCCAATGACCCAGCTACTTCGGAAGGGAATTAAATTTAATTGGAGTGAGGAATGTGAGACAAGTTTCCAAACGCTCAATGAAAAGTTAACTAGTGCCCCTGTACTAGCAATTCCAGAAGCGGATAAAGAATATGTGGTCTACACAGATGCTTCTAAGAATGGATTAGGCTGTGTGTTAATGCAAGATGGGAAAGTGATAGCCTATGCATCTCGACAGTTGAGGACACATGAACTGAATTATCCAACATATGATCTGGAATTAGCAGCAGTGGTTCATGCACTGAAGATCTGGAGACACCACCTCTACAGAGTGAGGTGTGAAATCTTTACAGATCGCAAAAGTTTAAAATACTTCTTTGAGCAAAGAGACTTAAATATGAGACAAAGGAGATGGCTTGAACTGGTTAAGGATTACGACTGTGGTATAAATTACCACCCAGGCAAAGCGAATATAGTAGCAGATGCCTTGAGTCGTAAGAATCAGCCCAAGTTGGGATGTCTCTTTACAAGAGAAAAGAAGCTTGTTGAGAAATTTGAAAGATTGAAAATAGAGGTGATTGAACAACCAGAGACAATCGTAAGTCGTATCGCTACGCTCACTTTGACAATTGATCTAAGAAAAAGAATAATAGATGAGCAAAGAAAAGATGAGAAACTGGAAAGGGCAAGGGTCAGAATAAGGTCTGAAGGACTAAAAGGATTTAGATAAGCCCACGATAATGCCTTATTGTTTGAAGGAAGATTGTGCATACCAAACAACGATGAACTGCGAAATGAAATCATGAGTGAAGCTCATGACACGCCTTATACCGCCCACCCAGGCAGCACAAAAATGTATCAAGACTTACGAGAAAGGTTTTGGTGGGAAGGCATGAAACGAGACATCGCTTCTTTTGTAGAACGCTGTCTTACTTGCCAACAGGTGAAGGCATTGCACCAACGACCTCATGGGAAGCTACAACCTTTGGATATACCCAAATGGAAATGGGACGATATCACAATGGATTTCGTGACGTGTTTACCAAAATCAAAAAGAGGGAATATTGCCATATGGGTAATAGTCGATCGACTCACCAAATGTGCAATTTTTCTACCTATTCAAATCACTCATGGATCTGATAAGTTGGCCCAGTTATACATAAGGGAAATTATACGCTTACATGGTGTACCAAAATCTATCACGTCTGATAGAGATTCGAAGTTCACTTCAAGATTTTGGGTTAGCTTACAAAAGGAACTAGGTACGAAATTGAATTTCTGCACTGCTTTTCATCCTCAGACCAATGGACAATCGGAAAGAACAATTCAAACACTCGAAGATATATTGAGGACAGTAGTGTTAGATCAAGGTGCAAATTGGGAGTACGTGTTACCACTCATTGAATTTGCTTATAATAATAGCTATCAGGCAACGATTGATATGGCCCCATACGAAGCATTATACGGAAACAAATGTCGATCACCACTTTATTGAGATGAAGTGGGTGAGAGAAGAATTTTAGGGCCTGATACAGTGGGTGAGATGATAGAAATTGTTCGTCAAATTAGGCAACGGATAAAAGAGGCTCAAGATAGGCAAAAATCCTACGCTGATATGTGTAGATCTGAGCTATGTTTTGAATGTGGTGATAAGGTATTCCTTAAAGTCTCTCCATCTAAAGGAATTGTAATGTTTGGGGTAAAAGGCAAATTAAGACCACGTTTCATAGGACCTTACGAGATCCTAGAAAGAATAGGCCCTGTTGCATATAGGTTGGCTCTCCCGCCAAATCTGGGAAATGTACATAATGTTTTTCACGAGTCGCAATTGAGGAAATACGTTTATGATCCAAAGCACGTGATCCATCATGATGAGGTGATACTCAACCCGGACACGAGTTATGAGGAAGAACCTACGGCTATCTTAGATCGTGAGTTCAACGACAAAGAGCAAGTCTATACCCCTAGTAAAAGTGATGTGGAAACACCATGGGCAAGAAGAAGCCACGTGCGAGCTTGAAGATTCCATGAAAGAACGATACCCCAATCTCTTTTAAGGTATGCAAATTTCGGGATGAAATTTCTTTTAAGGGGGGTAGAATATAATAACCCGGAAATTTAAAGCTAAATTACGATAATAAAAATCGTAAATTAGGGTTTTATCTCGATAATTGAAATAGTAATTTATCGAAGATCAATTTCGATAACCTATGATACGAGAATTCTTATACCATATTCACTAATGATTAGTGAATTAAGGAATATGAAATTTCATTATTCCTTCGACAGTATATTTCTAACGTCGATTAAATGTCGATAGTTAGCTATTCGATATTTCTAAGTGACGAAGCTTAGAATTAAGGATCGTATTACAGAAATGAATAAATAAATTGAATATCACTTTATTACGAACGTTTTGGAGATAATTCAACTCTTAACGTTTTGAGACTTTTTAAACGTCAACATTTGAAACGATTCGAGAACTTAGTCTATGATTATTTTAGGTAATAAGAGCATTATTTATCATTTAAATAATGCTATAGAATTAAGAATAGAGATTGGACAAAATAGGTAATTTTCGAAACCCTAATTTCGAAAATTAGGGTTTGTGATTTGAAAAATGTTCTAAATATTTTTCTATGATATAATTCATCATCTAAGACTTATAAAATATCACATAGCTATATATTAGCTATTTATTTCAAAGGAATAAAATGTGTGACTTGTTTTCCTATAAGTCTCGAAAACTAGGGTTTGTTAAGTATAATGGATTAAATGATTATCAATTGATAATATAATGTTATAATTATATTATTAAGATATTTTAAGGATAATGTGATGCATTATATCAAGTGGTGCAAGAGGATGACCTCTCATTCCCACTGGCGAAAATGTTGATTAATTGGGAGAAAATCCAACAAAAATTAATGCTAGGATTATATGAATGATGTTTATGAATATGGTACATTAATTAGTATATTTAGGTGTAAAGAATAATTTTTGTCTCATGCTATAGTGATGGGACCGAAAATTATTAAAGAAATCTAAGTGTGAAACTTTGAAAATTCAAATTGTATAACTTTTTGACTTTTCAAATGATAATGTCCCTAAAGTTAAACCTTATCTATATATGATAATGACATTTATAATTCATGAACATGGTAGAAGGCTAATAAAATTCTCCTCTACACTATGTAATAGCCGAAAATGTGCATATATGTATATTAAATTGTGATCTTTTAATTACTTGATAATTATGAAATTTATTTAGTATAAATTAATTATAAAGTAAGATGATGTATTGAAGCATGAAAAAATAGAATTCTTGTCCTATGTTACTAAAGTGATCGAAAACTTATATATATGTGTTCAAAGATTTAATTTTCATTATTTCATGATAATGAAGGTCGATAATGAAATAAATCATATAATTAATTATTGTATGATATAATATGATATATTATGTCATTAAATGAGGTGAATTATTTAATTAAACAAGTGTGACATATTTATTCATATAGTGACCGAAAATCACATAAAATCATAGGATTTTTCTGCTACTTGTTTCTATGAGTTGTAAAGTGTGATAATTATGTGATAAGGTGTGGTATCACATGTGTTAAATAATTAAATTAATTCTTATCTATTTGGAACTAAAAGGACCGAAAATTATCATGGCAAAATGAAATTAATTGCAACTTTGTTTAGCTTATTGTACAAGTTGGAGGCTTATCTTTATTAAGTGATAAAGATCACTTTTAGAAGCTCATTTGCTTCCTAAAGAGAGAGAGGGCCGAGAGCTTCTTAAAAAAAAGGGTTGGGGTTTTCAAATTTTCTTTCTTAGATCTAGAGCAAACAAAGTTCGTCGTCGAGAATCAAAACCGATTAAAAGGTTAGGAATTTCTTAAGCTTTCTATTCATGGTTAAAATTTTGAAATCTATCCATGAAATCTCATGCTATGCTTATATGTTCATATTTTCGAAAATTTTAAGAAGTATGTTATGATGTTTTGTTGTTCATTAAATATGTTTATATATTGTATTAGAGCTTATATATTGAATTTGGAACAAAATTATACATGTATGAAAAATATAGGAAAGGACCGAAAACATGTGATGAGTATATGTTGTTGAGAATGATTTTAAAATGTTGTTTTGAGCATGAAATAATGATCTAGGGTATTAAATATGCCTATATGAATTTATGTAGAATTTTTGGAAAACACATGCTTAAGTTTTCATAATTACCGAAAATTATCAAGAAATATTATGTTGGTATATGTTTGATAATTGAATGATATTATAGCATATAAGTGATGTAGATTCATAATATGGTGTTATACTAATTTATTGGAATTTTAGAAAATTTATTTACCTAAGTCTAAAGTTTCAAAAATCATGTTCTAGTGTATATCGATGTATGAGTTGTAATTGATCAAAATTATGTTATGATAATGATATATGATGTTGATTATGTGTTGTGTGATTTAATTGGAATTTTTGAAAAATGTTTGGTATATATTATATAATTACCGAAAATAATCTTGAGGAATTAAGTGATGTACAAATTTTATATGATCAATATTAATACATATTATTGATCCCATGATAAAATAGTACACTATGTGAATTTATAAGAATTTTTAGAAAGATTATATGAAATTAATCATAAGGGCCGAAACCTTATATTATAAGGTTTAAAAGTTTTAAAATTATATTATTATGTATAATCACACTTTATGTTCTAAAATTATATTTTAGACATGTTGTGAATTTATGTGATGTTTAAAAATGAGAAATGTTATGTTTGTGTCAAAACATTATATTATGTCGCATAAATGAGAATAATAAAGTATATTATATAAGTTAAGTCATAATTATTTATAAAATCAATAGTAATTATTGATTTGTGTGAAAAATCTAAACATATAATTTTATGATTAGAAATCGATTGAAAATCGATTTATAGAACACATGTGATAAATTTCGAAAACTTTATGTTATTGAAAGTCAAAATTGTTGAGTTTGGTCAAAACGTATGAAATACGTTAGTATACGACCAATATTGGATTATACGTCTAATAGGAATGTTATATCGTTGTGTAAATACGCTATCACGTATAAAGCGTATTAGAAACATACGAACATCTCTTGAATAAGAGATGATTTCCTATCGAAATCTTAAGAGACCTTAAGTATAAGTTGACGTTTGACCTAATTGGTCAATATGAGTCATAAGTCGTATTACGTCTTTATCGAAGTACGAAAGGCTATAAGTTATACCGTTACGTGAAAATACGTATTAGATTAACCAGGAAGGGGGATTGTTATTTTAGAAGGTTATCAAAGATTTTTGAACCTTGATGTTCTCGGCGTGACCGACGTACTAAATTGATTTCTTACGTAAAGGTGGACATGACTCGGTCGTTGATGTTAAAAGAGAGACTATTTAGAAAGCATACGAACCAGGTGGGCTTTACTACTCACTGAAAATGAAATGCTTATCAAATGATTTATTTACGATGCTTTATTTCAAGAAATGATTATGAAATGTTGTATTTAATTACCTGCCCAAATGTTTATGTTTTTATGTATGTATCCTATCCATGAATGTTGATGAATGTGTTGGTTCGCTACCAACTTATGAATGAAATCGATATCGGATCCTATCTTAGGAAGAATTATACAGCTATGGTTAACGTGTACATAAGGACGATTGTGTCTTGAAAGGGCAATCCTCGGTCGGTCACAACGGCGTGAAGGAGGCCTACTTCTACGACGGTATTAATGTTACTTTGATGTAAGTAAAGGATATGGATTATGCATACAAAGGAAATATGTCTGGCCAGACAAATGATTACGAACTGTTGAAACTGTTTTAGTAAGCACAAGAGCTTTTTAACTAAAACCCTTGTGTCTTACTTGATGGGGCATTGTAATTTAAAGTTATAAACTGTTTTGGCATGTGTCCACTGAGTGCATTCTTGTACTCAGCCCTGTATATTTGTTTTTAAATGTGCAGGTTGAGCTGAAGATGGGATGGGAATGTGTTGAGCAGTCGGACCCTTTTGATGCTGATTTGTTAGTACCTTGAATACACATCGTCATATGTGTATTCACATGTTTTCCGCTGCAAAAGAACACATTGTTATGTTTTGTGTTTGTCAGTTAAACACCTCCAGATCAGTTGAACCTCTTTTGTTAAAAGATTTGTTGGTCTAGATGCATATGTAAATTATGTGTGCTTATCTCAATTGGGTTAAAGTTCTAAAGTTCGTTTGAATTATGTCTCATCAGTTATTGATTATTGGTCTCTTATGTCTATTGGTTACCGTTCCAAGTAATAGTCCTTGCTAATCCGTCATTAGGGTTAGCGGGCTGTTACATCATCTCAGCTGTCATGAAGCATTATAAACATCTAGAGCATCACTCGAGGACGAGTAATGAGCTAAGTTTGGGGGTGTGATAACTCTTGTAAAAGAGTTATTATGTGACCTTTTTAATAATAATAACCTTGAGTATTGTGTGTTCTGTTCGTGTGTTTGTGTTGTTTGGTGTGTTTTTGATGTGTTTTCATGTGTGTGCGTGTAGGATTGAGTTGGGTGCTTTTAAGGGTTTTATGTTCTTTTTAAAGCTTTATTTAATCAATCTATGGCACGAAAGCGGAAGTTAACGGCGGTGAAGCGATCTTTGAAGTCCACCGAGTCGAAGCGAGCTCCGTGTCGAACACGCACACAAGGCCGAACTCGTGAGCGAGCTTGACTTCAAATCGAGGAAGGATAGAACGAACAAGGCCGGAGTAATGCGGGAGCAAGGTCGAACTCGAAGGCAGTCAAAGCTCAAAGGAAAAGTGGCGGGGATCTTTGGGCGAAGTCTTAAGCCGAGCTCCGGAAGAGAATCGACCACACTCAAGCTCGCCGCAAGCCGAGCTCGAGACCGACGAGCTCGTAATCAAAGGCCGAACTCGAGGCCGACGAGCTCGTAATCAAAGGCCGAACTCGAGACAGACGAGCTTGCAACCAAAGTCGAGCTCGTAAGCGAAACCAAACTCCAGGAAAGAGAGAGAGAGAGCAGACAAGGTTGAGTTCGTGACTGAAGCCGAGCTAGTGAATTAAGTCGAGCTAGCAACCAAAGTCGAAATCTGGAGCGAAGTCAGGTCGTAAACGGAGAAGAGCCCGTGCTGATGGATGATCAACGACGAAGTATGGAAGGTATTGGCTGAAGACTAAGGAGATCTGCAGGACCACAGCCACATGGCATCTGGCCGGGCATCATAAAGGGACGGCGGATTGTTATCTCGTCGAGCCATCGAAAGGACCGAAAAATCGAAGTTGAAGGGCTAGCGGTGCGCCGTCTGCACTTCTAAAAAGAGCGAGTTGGTTATTAAAGGGGACAGACAACAGAAGAAGGGGGATTGGATACATTCGGGGGAAAACACACACAATCATTGAAGGAAGGAGGAATCAGAGGAGCGACAACTTGGAGAAGAAGCCATCGGAAGAGGCGACGATCCAAGAAGGAGCACGTGATTCCAGCGATGCATTTTCACTTTCTTTTCTCGAATTCTTTTAGCTTGTTATGGCATTCGTTTATCTGGATATTGTTGAACAGCTCGTTATGAGCTAGATCTGTATGGCTTGATTTCTTGATGAAACCCAGCTCGCGTGACGAGCGC